>VZTF01002078.1:48125-153363 GCA_013397755.1 Cnemophilus loriae
GGGGGGGGGGTTGAAGACAAATCCTGCATTAAAAAGGATAAAGGGGTAAATATTTGAACCATCTGAGATGGCCTAGTAATAGAAGGAAAGCAGACAGAATCCACATAGACTGTGAGGTGGCAATGGGATCCTGCTTTGGCAAGATGTGATACCTAGAATCACTCACCAGCAGGAATTCAGCTTGACCCCAGTCCCTGCTCTTTCACACTTGAGAATAAAATTGAAATCTGAGATGCAGCTTTAATACATAAGAACCCAAGAAGGAGTTAGATTCTCACTTAATTACATGAAAATGGCACACTAGCAAAGACTAAAAGAAATATCCATCCATGTCTCAATTTTACCTTGGATCACTTCTCTCACAGACATCTGTAGCAGGGCTCTCAGCCTAAGCAGGCTTATAAGTTTGTCAGTGAAGGGCTGAGCAAGGAGAGTTTGCTGTTCAGTGGAGCAAGGACGGGCTGCTGATCAGTGATAACACTGAGCAAGGATAACTGAGTGATAACACTGAGCAAGGATAGCACTGCTGTTCTTAGTGCTGAAGAATGCTGAGACCAGCTTGACCAAACTCTCACCCCCACCACAAGTACATGCAAGACTGAGGCTCCCTGACTGAGGCTGGGAGCAGCAAGGATGTGCAGGTCCTGATATGGAAGTGAGGGTCAGAAGTGCTGAAGAGAAGAAACTAAAAAGCTGCCAACACATTTTTCAGCACAAAGCACATTTTGCTGAGTAAGCCTGAGAACACATCATCTAAAAAATGCATATTTTGAATGCATATTAAAGTCAATCACTTTATACTATAAAAGGCCAGTGCCACTTTTGCATAGCAAAGATTTCTAGCATACCTCCCTAAGGTGTGTGAAGACCCTTCCCTTCAGTGGGGACACTCCTCAAGGTTATTCCTCGAGGTTGAACGAAAGAGATTCTCCCAGTTGTTGGTGTGGGTAAGTAACATTAATCTCTGCTTAACAATTATTCTGCTACCTTGAATATATTGCTTTAACATAACTGCTTCAAAAACAGTGCACTAAACTAGTAGTTATAGCTATCCATACTGTGTAGTAAGTAAAACTGACTAAGTTTTTTTCCCTGTAATCATTATTGAAATAAATTTAAATAAATAAGTAATTTTATTTATATATCTGGTTTGCCACCCTTAATTCTACAGGACAATGTTGTATAAAAGCTCAATTACACCTGTGTCATTCTTTAGATATAAACCATTGACTAAGTCTGAGGCTAAGATTGTATCCAGCTGCACCTCAGCTCCTCTCAGAAAGATCCTAGAAAGTAAGGGAGTCCTTTCTGTACCTTGTGGCTTCTGTTTGTGAAGGGAGGGCTTCTCTAATAAACTTTGTCTGAAGCTCCCATTCTACCTGCGACAGCTCAGTATTTTTCTCCACGCCCCTGAATTCAGCATGTTTTTCCTGACCTAGTCTGCTCCTCCAGGACCCCATGGGCTGCACTGAAGGTTGCTGAGAGAGCTGACTGATGTAATTTTGAGGCTACTCTCTATCATCTCTGAAAGGTGATGGAGATCAGAGGAGGTCCCTGGTGACTGGAGAAAGGCAACTGTGGCACCCATCTTCAGAAAGGACAAGTGACACTACCTGCGAAACTACAGGTGGTTGACCAGTTAGCCCCTCACTTTGGTCCCTGGGAAAATCATGGAATGTTCTTCTTGGAACACATTTCTAGTCAAAGGACATGTAATTTAGCACATGTTATTTAACTGAGCATAGGCTGTGTCTAATCAAACTGATTGCTTTCTTGTGGGACGAGATCAGCAGATGTCACCTGCATTTTAGTAAGGCTTTTGTTACAGCCTCCCAGAGCATTCCTCTATCCAAATTGTGATGTTAGGTAAGTGAACCACTAGAAAAGTGTAAAACTGACCGGATTATCAGGCTTGAGAACTAGTGTTTAATGTTTAATTTCAGATGTGCTCTTCAACATTGTTTATCAGTGTCCTGAGAAGGATACAGAATGCCCACTGATCAAGACTGCAGATGACACCAAAATACATGGTTCACCAGTATACTTGGAGGCACAGCTGCTATTCAGAGGGACCTAGACAGGCTGGTGGAATGGACTGAAAAGAAGTTCAGTGAGGATAAACGCAAAATCCTGTACCTGGATGGACTAACTTGTGTGTTGGTACAGACTGGTGACTGACAGGCTGGGAGTCTGTCTGGAAATGATCTGAAAACGATCAAGGGGTCCAGGAGAACAATAATTCGTACCCGAGATAGCGCTGTGCCCTGCAGGTACTGAAGGCTTACAGCACTCTCGGGTGCATCAACAGAACACAGTCAGGAACCACAGGCTGTGATTATTCCTCTTTAGTTGGCATTTGAGTGACTCCAGAAAATGGCAGCCAAGATGGCTAAGGTCTGGAGCACCTACCCTATAAGGAGAGGCTGATTGAACTGGGCTTGTTTAGCATGGAAAAGAGAAAACTTTGGGGGGGATCTAGAAGCAGCCTTCCAGTGCCTTTAGTGGTTCCTGAGACAACAGTGCGAGGTACTGCACTGATGAGCATGGTGGAAGAATAATACAGTGGCCATAAAATTCAAAGGAGAAGATTCAGGCCAGATATAAGCAAAATAATCCCATGATGAGGCAGCTAATAATGTAACAGTTTGCCCAAACAGACTGCGAGATCTCCATCCTTGGAAGGTTACAAACAAGACTGGATTAAGCTGTGAGCAACCGGGTCCATACTCAGTGTTGGCCCTGCTCTCAGCAGGAACTTGGACTAGAGACCTCCTAAGTCATGATTCCTGATTCTGTAACCGAATCCCATGGCTACTGCCTTCTCACAGTTAAAATTCACTCCCCAATAACCCTAGCCATGGTACTCACATGGAATTAACCAGCTAACAGCAGGTCTAACAGACAGATTATTTTTCACCCAGCAAACGGAAGCATTTTCAATGGAGCTGTTAATCCATAGCTAAGTGTCATGCATCTGCTTCCATGCTGTCTTTATTTTTCCTTACTTTGTAGTTTATGTGTTCCTCAGGGCAACAACTCTCTCTCTTCCTATGTCTGTACAGCATTTGGCTACTGCTGCCATTTAAACAATACTAACAGACGTCAATATCCCACCAAGAACTAAATCCCAAACTGTCACACTCATGAGCTCAGCTTCTGGTTCAGCAGTACTATTTTTGCAGAGTGCTACATCTAGCATGGCAGGCTCATTCCAGCTTCCAGCTTAGAAAACCAAGGCCTAAAGGCAAACTTATAAGGGCTATTAGATGCTTCTGATTCGTACTCATTCATTGTTATTCCAGTGATCACCATGGTGTGGCTGCATGGAGAACCAGGATGACTGTGACATGGCTGCATGCTCTTGAGACAACAAATGACAGGAAAGGATCTGGCATTTGCATTTTTAGCAACCAGCCTTCTTCTCTGAAATGCTGCCTGTGCTCCAGACCTTGCTCAGCATATCCAGGAGTCAGGGGGGATACTGCAAGGACATCACTGCTGGCCAAAAAGCACAGAAAGACAAAACAGCTTAATAAACTGCGTAGTGAATCTGACCTGATCCTTCAAATGACCACTATCCTTGTTTCTGTTTGAAAGCTAATTTCTCTGTAATAAGGTCACTCATTAAACGTTGGATCACCCAGTACAGTTGCAAGGCCCCTCTCCTGCTGCTGTCCCTTTTTTATCAGCTCTTTCCAAAAGCAAGTCATTTAAATAAGGCAGTTAATTATGCTGTGCTTCCATTAGCAAGTTGTTTCTTTGACAGCTCCCACTCACCACTTTCAGCACTATTTAGGTTCTTTTAAAAATAATTTAGAAAGTGTCTAATAACTGCCTCTCACACTAAACCAGTCTAAGAATAATTTGTCAATCATTAGGAAGACTCATCCAGCTACAGGAGTGCCATAAACAGAAGCAACTCGTGACAGCTTTTGGACTTCAGTATTGTCCCAGGAATTCTGAAAGATAAAGCTGCCAAAATACCTTGTTGCTCCCCCAAAAATAGTTTCTGGTGCCCAAGTCTCTTTTACTGGTATAGTTTTCTTCTGGCAGGGAAGAGATAGCACCAGGGATGTGAAGCTGGCCATGGACACTGTGGTATCAGCTTTAAGTTCATGCTACGACAGAAGTCTTAAAACTGAAGAGTGAGGTGAAAGACCCAGGCTAGAGATGGAAATTGGGTCTTCAGCACGTGGCAGCTGTGTTATTCTCACTACATTTACATACAAATCAGGGCCCTTTGTCCCCTACCCTTCCATTCCTTATTGTCCCTACACCACAGAAGCATGCAATGAAGCTAAGCAGACCCAAGGGATAAGCTAGGTATGCTACTGCCTCTAGGCAGTAACTGCAGGGACAGCAGCCCAGAGAAGAAGTCAAGAAACTAATTTTGGAATAGGAGGCACAAAACACATGATGCAGCTAAACAATTCCCAAAGACACTGGCATTAAATTAATGACCTGAAAAGAAGGGGCTAAAGTGGTACTGACTCACATAGTAGAACAAGAGCTGCAAAACTTTCTTGAAAAGAAAGTCAGAATTCACCATTTGCATGACCCAGGAAATTTTAATAGCTTTGAATTTGCTGGAGGTGATTTTTCTGTCCTGGAACAGAATCAATCCACCAGTGAAAAGACAATTAGTTTTACTCTTCTATTGAGACACCTGGATTTACAAAAAGACATTCAACAATAGAAAGGTCACCCCATTTCTACACTTGCAGGACAGACCTACTTGTGAAACCCATGAGGGTTTTCTTTTTATTCCAAAATATTAATTATCCAGATTCCCTAGTCCTACCTTATGCAAGAGCCCTTTAATTTCAGTGGGAGTTTTGCCAGAAATATCACTGAAGAATGATATAAAACAAAATTGAAGCAGTATGATTGGAGCAGCTGTTACTAAAAGGTTTTTAAAATCCTGTAAGCTGCAAGAGCAAAGCCCCGTTCTTCCTAGCTCTCACCCTAATATTTAAGGACAGCTGCAAATGTTTCAATTATTTGAACCAGTGAAAGCCTGTGTAATGAACATCCTTCTTGGACTATAGTTAGCAAGATTTCTTTTCCCAAGATACCACATACTGCCTGTTCCACTCATCCAATACAGATTAAGAGCATCAGATAATGATGCAAATGCATCAGTTCTTCCAACATCAAAGAGAAATTAATTGTAGCACACCCTCAAAAGCAAAATCTGTATAAAGAGTACACGAGTAACAAAATCAGTGATTCATTTATGGCTCTGGCCTTTCTCTGCTTTTGACGAATGTGGGGTTTTTTTAACTCTGGCACAATCCTGGGAGGTAAAACATTGTCTGAAGCATTCAGGAAGCCTTTTGGAAACTCTAAGTCACGCTTTGAATAACAGACATGTATGGCATTAATATAGAAAGTGCTTTTATATATATGCATTAATATAGAATATTTCCTTGAGTCAAGGGAGAGTCCTTTAACATAATAAACCAGCTTCTGTGTACTCAAAGATCTGTGGAGAGGCAAAAAGTATTTTCAAGCACCTCAACTCCAGCCATACTCAGGAAAAGGAAATGGAGAGACTTTTTTGGCAGAAGCCACTACTGCTAGCCTGCATTTCAGAATATGAACTAAACCTGCTATTTCAACCGAAGCCCTAACAACTCTAAGCTAAAATGATGTTATGTAAAATGATGTAAATTCACTGACCAAAATGAAAACATGATAGTTCTGACATTAAGATTTGTCTGCTTTAACTTCATTCAAGAAAATTTGTCATACACATTTGAAGTGCCAGGGTGACACACTGCATTTGCCATTTTGGCTACTTATCTATATTTTAAAATATATTAATTTAGACAGACAAAATGGTGTTTTAGTAGAGAAGATGGCTGAATAAATCCTAGATGGGAGCAAGGAGTTATTCCAGCAAACTAACGCTTTAAGATGTAATAATTTTTTCACATCCTTTCCTAAATGAACACATTACATGAATCCAACTCTCCACCATGTACACACTGCTCAAGAAAACAGGACTAAAATGTCAAAGCAAAAAAACATACTCTTAACACTGGTCAGAAGTGGAAGAACAGAAAACATTGCTGAACATTTGAGCTTAAGCTGTAGTTCATAAAATGTGTTGAATACTATAAAGTTGTTTTGCACATGCAGTTAAACCAGCTGTTGATAAGCAATAATTGAAATTACACCAGCAATAAACAGTGAAAAAACTAGCCATTGATGGGAAGGAGTTCAGTGACAAACAGCTTCTGTGAAGGCAGAGGCCAGAGGAGACTGGAAACCACATCTTGAGAAAACCAGAAATCTGTTGCTGTGCAGTGTTTATTTAACATTGCTACCTTTAGACATAGAACACTGAGACCATTTCAACAGTTGGAATTTTCCCATGGATCCCATTACAGTTACAGTAATGCCAAAGTTAAACCATCTCTTTTCTCACCCCCAAACACAATTTCCTTTTTTAACCTGGTTTATGTGTGCATTTGTTTTTCCTGGTGTGCACAAGAGATGCTGAGACTGTGGAATAAGGCTTTATTGGAGCATCCCATCTCTCCGAGCAGGAACCATATTGCTGCACCGGAAGGCACATCACACTGGCATAAAGGATTGATAAAGAGTCTGGCCTGGAATAGCAGGAGGTATTTTGATAGGTAAAAGAAAGTATCTGACACTTTGGCAGCAAATACCATAAAGATCTCAGTTAAGACAGTAAGAGAGGGGAGGAAGAGTGAGACAGAGTGACAGTGAGACAGAGAGAGGAAGGCCCCAAAGGCAGACTGCAAACACTGCAAACAAGTTCTAGAGAGAGAGAGAGGACTCAGAGAACTCAGAGGATGGAGTAGAGGGCAATTTCCTTGTTGAGGTGGCTGGGCTAGAAGCCGTGTAGCAGGAGGACTTTCCCACAAAAGTTCTGGGTTTTTTTTTGTCTGTGGAGGTAAAACGATATGAAGCATAAGGACACTGACAGAGAGACTGTCCCAGCAACACACCTACTGGGGTGACAGACATGTTCTGAGAAAGAATGCTGAGTACAAGCAGTGCAATTTGGGCTATTCCAAATGCAAAATTATTCTTTAAAAATGAACAAGACTTATTTACAGGGGTTTTATTTTAAACTTCTCACCTGGCTTAAGATATTTAAACTTAATATCATGGATGTGGATATTAAAGATATTTGAGTGAGTCCAGAGGAGGGCCACAAAGACAACCAGAGGGCTGGAGCACCTCTTCTGTGATGACTGGCTGAGAGAGTTGGATTTATTCAGCTTAGAGAAGGCCTCAGGGTGACCTTATCACAGCCTTCCAGTACCTAAAGGGCTACAAGAAAGCAGAAGAGGGACTTGTCACAAGGGCATGTAGTGATAGGACAAGGGGGAATGGCTTTAAACTGAAAGAAAGTAGATTTAGATTAGATCAGATATTTAGAAAAAAATCTTTATTGTGAGGGTGGTGAAGCATTGGAACAGGTTGCTCAGAGAGGCCGTGGATGCCTCATCCCTGGAAGTGTTCAAGGCCAGGTTGGACAGAGCTTGGAACAACCTGGTGTAGTGAAAGGTGACCCTGCCCATGGCACGGGGGTTGTAACTAAATGATCTCTAAGGTCCCTTCCAACTCAAACCATTACATGATTCTATGATTCTATGATTCTATGAAATAAAATGGTTTTATTTCATCATCTGAGAAAACTGGAATGAACAAGCAAGACTCAGTTAGTACCACAGCAGTGCTAAAGGAGAAGGTGAAGAGGAAGGTAACAACTATACAAATGAGAGACTCTTAAGAGGCAATGAGGAAGAAAACTTAGAAGTGTTTACAGAAGACTTTTCTGGGTTGGAGACAAAAACTGGGAACCTAAGGTAAATGCAGATGGGATGAGCAGCACAGGTTACTGTTGTAACTTTTCTCTTTCAGTAAGAGTTCATACAGGAAAAAAGTAATTTTTTTCCCAATAACTTATGAAGCATGGGGACTTTAAAGGATTCATACAGAAAGAAAAACAGTTTAGACAGCCCCATTGATCGCAAGCTTATTAAGGCTTTCCTGAAGTGGCAGGATAGTTCAAATCCTGAGGGACATTTTTAAAAAAATAAATCTGCTTTAAATTCAATTGGGTAAACTGAGCTATGAGTGACAGAGTGGAAACACTAGGTAGGCAGAATGACACGAATCAGTACTCTGGAATCAACTTGAATTCTAACCCCCTTATTCTTTCTGTTTTATTGTTACACCTCATGGCTTTTTCTAGCAGTTTTTCTACACTACTTCCTTCTAATGAAGCAAAGTTTAGCTCTCAGGAAAATCTCCCCTCCCTCTGCTAACAAATGAAAGTCCAGCAACAGTTCAGACACCATGAGTAGGTGTTTGCTATAGGTAAATATACCTACAGTATAGGTAGATATTTGACTTTTTTTGAACCACACTCTCCTCTATGCCTCTAAGCAACAGTTTGCTTCAGTGCAGCAGAATGAATATTTTCATCCTCCAGTCATGCTCAACAGAAGAGGAGGTTCCTGGGCTATTCTCAGAGCTGACGCTGTATTTGTCAATTTTCTTTAAATCTTTAGTTGTAACAAATACTTAGAGACATTAAAGTAAAGGTCATCAAGATGAGAGTAAATATTCCAGTTAAACACAGGCTGTACAGGCTTTCCTTCCTGTTCCATGTTGCCTTCCACTTTCATTCACATTCCCAGTCATCCAGCAGCCAGCTATAGCACCATCAGCTGGGCAAAATCTTGCGGTGATTCTTTCATGTTCTTCTCTCATTTCGTCAGTAAGGATGGAAACAACTGTTAATAGTAGGTTTATTTATCCAGGAACTAATAGGAACCTGTGGAACCTGAGCCCCACAAAGATGTACCAAATAGGAAAGCAATTTTAACTGTCTATATATTACAGGAATTGCAACTTTTGTGTTACATCTTCCTATTGAGGACTGTTGTACTTGAAATTGTGATGATATTGCAAGAGATATTGGAACCTGTGGTGTGTTCTCAAGGTTTGTTCATTGTCCTCTCTGTAATGGTTTTATGTCTTCAATTTTCTTTCTGGGAGTTTGTGCTCCTGCACTTCGAATCAGCCAATATAAGATTTTAATTTAACTGAAATGTAAGGTCCTAATCAAACAAAGAACAAGTTTTAGATTTTTCTTTTCTGTTTTCTGGTATAAGCTGCATAGCCATACCTTCTCTTTCTTTCTCACTTCAATGGGCAAATAATCATCATTTTTTCCTGGAACTCTGCACCTGCAGAAGTTGTTTTCAAACCCTTCCCCCACTCACTGGAATGCTGCCCTCCAGTCATTTCTCTAAGACTTGAGTAAAATCTAGAGGGAATATGCTGGTTCTTGCTGGTTGATCATCAAATCTCAAGTTCGGATGAACTTACGGGAACTAATGGATAGCTGAGTGCCAGCTGGGATTACATGCCATGACAACAAAAAACATTTTTGTTTCATAGTTACATCTGAACTAACTGTCTGCCATGAGCTGATTTAGCAATCCAAAAATTTTCACAAGTTGGGTAAATCTGGTCCCCATCCTGATTACTTGCAGTTAACAGAACACTTTCAGAAAGCATGATATTAGTTTTACTTTCCTTGATAAATCAACTTCTTGCTTTGGTCATTTTATCCATCACAGGCTACATTACAATATACTTTGAGAAAATGTCACATGCTATCGACTAGTGTTTTCTGACAGTAGGCTTTACAAATCCATCTGAAAAAGCTCTCCATGTACTGGGGCATTTTCCTACAGGAATGCTGCTTTCCTTGAGAGTTTTTTAGTGTGTCTTGACAGGTAAGTCATGAAAACATGTTGTCTTTTAACATCTGCCATCACACTCAGCCAAAAACCCACATTCATTTCTTTTCATGCCCTGCTGTTTCATTACTGTAAAGAAACTCAGAGAACACTGAATTACACTGCAGTGCTGCTCTTCACTGTCAACATGCTGCAACATCTCAATTTGGAAATTTACTGAGCTCTAGTTTAGCGAAGAAGGTGATAAAAGGCATTAAGATCTATGTATCTTTCATCTCTGCTCTGGCATTTTCATTTCTGCCCCTCCTCCTGCTGGGTCAGGACACAGACTTGGAGCCAGAGAATAAGCACCATGCACTCAGCAGAGGACAGTATTATTCCATAATGAAAACTCTGTGTGGGGAAAAAGGGGTGTCAGTTAAAGTCCACATATGCTTCTGGTCTCATTCTCCAACTGTCCAACAGGATCATAGAATCATCGAATGATTTGGGTTGGAAGAGACCTTAAAGAGCATCTATTTCCAACCCTCTGCCATTGGCAGGGACATCTTCCACTAGACCAGGTTGCTCAGAGTCCCATCCAACATGGCTTTGAGCACTTCCAAGGACGGACATTCACAACCTCTGTGGGCAACCTGTTCCAGTGCTTCATCACCCTCACAGGAAAGAATTTCTTCCTATTATCTATGATAATCTGTTGCTTTTGTACCCAGTAAATTGGTAGACAGATCAAGAAACAATCATCATTGAAAGAATAATCACAGCCTGTGACTACCCTCATTTTTGTACCAGACAGTCTTGAGATAGAGACCTTCCCTGGTACGGAACAGAAGTTCTTGATGAACAATGAAATTCTTCGATACATATAGTGATCTTCAGTATCAATGGCTTTTAATGAATCAGATTTATCCAATACTTGGCCCAGTAGCACTCTTATATCTACAGATACACAATTAAAAGCAGCAAAGTAAATCAGCAGGGTTAGTAATTGTCATGCTTATTAATACTTCTACTTCACAAACAGCAATGTGTAGCTCTCCATTTTCAGTAGTCTTACCTGCCAAATCCCTTGGGACAAGACCACTCTGAGGAAGATCTTTAGACAGCTGGAACCTGAGCGCTTTCAATTTTTTAGCCATTTTACTAGCAATTATTTCTCAGAAGGGTATAGCTGTTGCAAATGAGACAACCCAAGGTTGTGAACTGATATTTGATATCTTCAGGAAAACCACAGTTTCTGCTTTCACTTTTAAAACAGTATATTTTGGTCCATTGATTTAATCAGCTTGTCATCTTTTTCAACAGAGAACTGTGAAGTTCCTCCCCAACACCCTGCATAAGTCAAGTTTTCACTTCACAAGTTTTTGAACCTGGATTTTTCTGTGACAATCTGACACAGAGGTGCTGCCGCCTACAAGGCAGAAACTACGGCCCTGGATGGAGGGACAGGGAGAAGCATTCCTGAACAATGCCCTCAATATACACATACCTCTACAAGGTTTTTCCAATATCTGCTTTCTAGCTTTATATTGTTTCCAGTATTTCAAAAACGCCAGTCCCCTCATAATGGCAGCAGAAATGCTTGTTTGACTATTTCTGTAAAACTCCATCTGCACTGGGGAGCTGCTGGTAAAAGGCTTTGGCATTGCCATGAAGAAGCGCTGCTGGACACTGCTGTTCACTCATCAGTTCCTCATTCACAGTGAGGAAGCGCTCAGTGCCTGTCAAGTGCTCACAAATTCCTGGCTCATCTGTGTGACCAGCCAGTTTCCTCCCAGGCAAAATTGCCTTTGACAGATTGAAGCTGATGCCTCTGATTTTGCTTATAGGAAAAGAATTTTGTTAAAATACTGAAATAACAACTGCAGCAATGCATTGGCAGGTTTTACCTGACTTTTAGACCCTCGTCGGATATAATATAAAGAACATGAAGGATATGACTGCTCTGAACCCTGCTATGCAGATGCTTCATTTAAAGCTGGTTTGGATATCATTACTTTGCATTAAATACGCAGCTCATACTGAAAGAAGGGCCATTTGCAACAGCCTACACAATTTCCTCACAACCACACTGAGAAATTCCAGTTAGGCACCCTAAACCCAAACGTTCATATTAAGTTCATATTTCAAAACAGTGCTTCCTCTATTCAAATTCTTTCACTCAGCCCCCTACCTTCCTTGTAGCTACTTCTAACTTCTGTCTAACACCTCTCCTTTTCAAGATAATTATCAACATTTTCCACCAGGAGAAACATTTACCATCTGCAGAACCCCCTCCAGCATGTTCAGTATTTTTCTGCACAGCCTACCTCAGATTTCCTCACAAGTTTCCTAGAGAATAACCCCCTCTCCTCATTGTGTCCTCCTAACAGTAAAAATAGGATTTTTTTACAGTAGCTATATTTGCTTTATCTTCTTCCAGAACCACCTTGTTCCAAAGCTAAACTTCCTTTAGCACTGGATCACAGTAAGCCTTCTTTTGGATACCCTTTGTGTCTCTCAAATAAAGACTGTTTCATACACCCATATGAGAAGTAAAGACAGTAAAAGCAAGGATGGGAAGAGGAATGATGAAATAAACTCAGGCAAAGTGGTACAAGCTGATGTGAAGCACTTCTCAGTCCTTGAGTGGAAGGGATGTGAATTCACTTTGAAATATCTAGAGCATCAAGTGACTGGCTTTCTAAGCATATAATTATTTTTCCCAAGGTGTTCCAGCAGTAATGGAAGATGGGGGGAGGGGGAAAATCCATCACAGCTCATACATTGTCATGGTTTGTGCTCATGTGTCCCAGAGTAAATAAAAAATGAGGATTTCCATCAATTTATGGATAATTCCAGTGTAAGAGTGTTTAAATTACAAGAGATTATTATGCTGATATGTTCACTGAGCAACAGCTCCATGAAAACAGGCTACTAAAAAGTGCAGCCTAACTCTTCATTTTCTCCTTGTCTTGTTCATTCAACACAGATTCTTTCCAGCAGTTGCTTTGCAGCCTTTCAGTCTCAGGGAGTACCTGTTTTCATAGAAAAAATTCCCTATTGCCTGCTTGGTATAAAAACACTTCCACTCCTCCCAGTATGTCTTTAACTTCTCTAAGATCTTTTCTCTTTGTCTGACTGAAAAGGTCTAAAGCCTGAGGAGAGAGAAAAATCTCTCTCCCTTTAGAGGATTAAAAA
Organism: Cnemophilus loriae; assembly: GCA_013397755.1. NCBI lineage: Eukaryota > Metazoa > Chordata > Aves > Passeriformes > Corvidae > Cnemophilus > Cnemophilus loriae. Next base: position 61,064 of record VZTF01002078.1, read on the forward strand.
ATTATTTGGTTGGACTCAGAATGTATTCTATTCAGGATCTTATGTGCAGCCCACCACTGCAGCATCCAAAATAGCTGATCATTGCGCTCTTTTTTCTTTCTACCTGTCTCCTCACAGAGATCTAGGATTTTTCACCATGCACAGGGGACTGTCTGTTCCATTTATATTAAACAATATATGTTAAACCATGAATACTACAGGACCTAGATTTTCTCTCCCCAGATAAATGCCTAAAAATATAAATCATAGGACTATGATTTATTTTATTCCTATTCTGAATTCCATTATTTTATTTCATTTTACCTCTAAAAACCATTTTTGGACTACAGCCTTTCATTCAAGGAATAAAATACTAGAAGAGTTCATATTTTCAGTTCCAATAATATTACTAACTACTAATCTTCATTAATTTTTCTTCTTCCATAGCCTTGTTTTCGGCATTCATAGACTCAGTCAAGCATCTGCTCCCGGGAAATCAGAATGTCCCATTCCTTCCCTTTTCTTCCAAAAAGAGAGACCTGTTCTAACTGCTCTTACTCTTCTTTCAGGCCCTTTTCTTAAAGAGCTGGTCTGTGGTCTTGGTGCTGTGCTACCCCTGGATATCAGACAAAAATCAGAACAGGGCCACCAGACTTCTTTTATTTCATTCACACGAAACGATGGCGTTGTCCTCATAAAATGACAGAAGAATGGTCTAGAGAAGAACTTAAGACATTAAACAGTCTAAGGTGCTTTCCCACAATACAATCACTGGCCTTATTTGATTCTTCACAGATGATTGTCTAGCCTGTTTTTAAAATGTCTTCAGAACCTCCCTATGTCAAATATTCAACAGTATTTATTATTCTAGGTCCTAGAAAATTATTCTTGTAGTTCAAAATAATCATCCTTTCTGCTACTTCTTGCTTCTGCTCCATCCACCATGAGCCCAAAGAAAAGATCGTTCCCTCCTCTATTTTTTATCTGAAGACTGTTATATTCCCCTGTCAAATTTCTGGTCTAAAAATTACAGTTATTTCAAATAATCTTGCAGGTTACATTTTTCTGACCTGTGATGAGTCCTGCTGCCCTCCTCTGGATTCTCTCTGATTGAATTGCACCTGTCTCAGAGTGCAACAACCAAAACTTTGCCCAGCCTCCAAGCTGAGGCTTTGGCCTCAGAGCAAAAGGATTGCTTTACGTCTTCCAGGCTTCCATGTCTTTTACATATCCTAGCAAGATGTTTGTCTTCACTTGCAACAGCATGACATGGACTCATGTTCAGCTTGTGATCTTTCATAACAGATTCTTTTCTGTGGAGTTGCGACCTAGTCATTTACTTCTGTCTTGTGCTTATCTGGTTGGCAATTTCTGCCTTATTGTAGTATTTTGTATTTATGCCTACTGAATTTCATTCAGCTCTTTTCCTAGAACGTCTTCCAATTTGTTGGAAAAAATTTGAATTCTAATATTTTCCTCCAGCATATTTCAAGTATCACAGTATTTTATGTCCCTGGAAAATGTGATATACCCACTCCTTATGTTACCATCCAGGTCCTCTAAGAAAACGCTGAACAAAAGCAGATCCAGGACACCCCAACGCAGCTACTGTGTCAGTGTTAAGCAGCTTGTGGCCTCTCTCAAGGAGTGGCACATACTAAAAGAATACAGATTATGAGCTCTGAATCTTCTGATATTATTTAAAGAAGATCTGCCTGCTCAGATAACCATGTTTATCCAGTTTATAGCCTCCTTCACCTGCTATGCCCCATGCCTCACCAAAGCAAGTATTTGCATTAATGTGCAACCGTAGAATCTCAACTTTTACATTAAAAGAACCCAAAACCCAAATGAAATCTCTCACACTTATTCTACAAATAGCCTTTAATACGTAAACTGAACAAAAGCTACTTCCGTTAGAACCTGCTGGAATTCTCACAAAATAAATGGGAAAGATGCGACCATTTCTCTTCATAGATTTAGGGATGTATTAGGAAAGTCCTAATTTATTGCATTCACTATAGTTACAACAGCAGCATCCACTTCAAGGGCAGCACCAAGGCAGCTGGTTGATTTCAACGGACTAAACATTTCCTTTGCATCTGCTCTTGACCAGCGACTGCAGGATCTTTTCCTCGGAGCTTAAACGCCATGACGGTCACAAGCAGGCACACTGCAGACAGTAAGCCTTTGTGTACACTGGAATAAAGATGATCTGGTATTCCTCCTGACAACAGAGGCTTAACTCTCTCATCTAGCCCTGACTCTCATTCCGGTAGTCATTACCACAGTGCCCCCAGATTCCTTAACCCAATATGGACAGTTTTCCTGGCAGCGTGGCTGAGGCCCTGGCACAGCAGAAAACATGCATGGTGTGAATTAACCAGCTAGAGGGTAAAGAGGGAGAAATAAGGCTTTACGAATTTTCCCTGTTTCTCAGTGGGGCCCTAGTAATCAATTATTAGCCCCTGGAGTAATCACCTACTGCTTGCTCTGTGATCATCTGATTCTGGCAGTGTTACCTCGGCTGGAAACCTCAGACCTTTGATTACATGCAGCAGGAATTCCTCCTTTGTTCTCTAACCTGTCTGGAGGAAGCATGCAACTAGAGAGAAGCTTTACAGGAACAAGAAAGAACTCAGGGGTAGACTTGGTATTGACAGACTGCCAGCAGCACAGCAGTTGTGTAGTACTGGCTTATCACATTTGAACATCACACAAATTTCCTTATCTAGGGAAGGGTCAAAGCAAAAGGTACAGGAAAGCTGAAAGAAAAAACAAAGACCTGACTTCACTTCTGCTTGGATTGGTTGGACAATGGGATCTATACTAAATTTCTGAGTGATGAATGAGAAGTAAGAGGCTTTTAATTTTTACTCAGTGAAAATCAGGGCCAGTATCTCAAATATTGTAAGATGAACTGTCAAATTGCCAAGCCTTAATGTGTCTTCCAAGACAGTACAAAGAACCTCACCCCTACAGATTAATCAGTAAGCTGTAATTCAGTGAAACATCATTTTCCTTAACTGTGTACCTTGGAGTAGAATGTATGCTTCATACTTTGGTGATTTAAAAAGGTGGCTGAATGGAAGAGTTCAGGAGTAAAACCCACCAAATCCTAACAACTGACCTCAGATGCTGATAACAAAGCCCTAGACTTCAGCATCTGTAAGACTCCAGCAATTTTAAACCCTATTTTTTTCTCTATTCTTTTGTCTAAGAGTCAACGCAGAGATGAGTATCTCTTGGAGGGAGACATTTCTTAGATGAAAATATTATATTCTCAGAGGTACTCATGTCCTTGGAGATTACTGTCACTATTGTATCAGTTCATTTCAATGCCTTCTGCCTATAACTAACCATAAGAATGGGTGAAATTCTGGCACAATGACCGTGATCACTCAGAGGCTAACTGCCTGTCCACTTTTCGCTAGCACTGGCTTCTTTTTCTTTTAGTCTTCGTATCACAGGGTGCTCTGCACAGAAGGTTCAAAGTATCTTGTCTCTACACCTTTGACATATCATTTTTCTCTGTGTGCCAGTGTTCATCTAGGTTACTATTTTATACAGGAGTAAGTGTTCCAAGAGCTGGTGATGAACAGGCAGCCTTGCTGCTCCTCCGAAATACACCTTTGAATAAAATGAAGACTATAAAAGCCATCATACACGCCATGACTACAGGTCACAGGATAGCTATCCTGTTTATTCACAAGTATAGCTGCCTCCATTGTGGGCCTACCCAGCCTTTTGTATTTGGAAAATGTGAATGGTTCACAGCTTATGAATGGAGAGCATAGCACAAGATGATTCCACATGTAAAATATAAATAACAACAACACAACTAAAACATAAATAACAACAAACAGGGTTCCGAGTTGTGGCGCCAAATCTCTGGTTCCAATGTGTTTTATTTCTGCACCTGTTTCTTCATCTACGAAACAGCAAATGTCTGTAACACCAACAAATTATCAAATTTAAACCGATTCTATATCAAAGCCATAGGTTCTTTATGGCAACGAAATGCTCTCTGAAGGCATTGCTTCTTTCAGATGGAAAAGAAAGAACTCTTCTGTAGAGCCTAGTCCACAAACCATTCAGCACTTTGAATTATAGTTTTTTAGAGGGAAACAAAAGGAATGCACAGGGTAATACTGCTCTATTGGGAATCCTCATTCTTCCTTGACATACCTCCTAGTGCTACAAATTAACCCTTAGAAATGGCTAGACCAGCAAACAGCTGCCATATGCCAAGACAGGATTGCAGCCTCATTGGCGAAGCATTTCAAACTCTTGTTACACATCATGTCCCTGGAGAAGAGAAACTGCAGAAGGTTGCAATAGCATCAGAATGAATAATTGAAGCTCGGCTTATTCAGTATGTGCATAAACGGAAGGGTCACAATGCTGCCTTCTAGTCAGCCGGCAGCGCAGAAACTCACCAGTGTCTAATAGAAACATCATCTGGAGATACTGACCTACTTCTCTGGGAGCTTTTAGGGAGTGGGTTGAGGAGATGACAGTGGGATGGCCAAGTACACAGAGCATTAAATCATATTATCTAACAGAAAATCGTACATTACAGAATCAGTTGCATATGCTACTCTTGGAAAAACCCTCGGGACTTAGTTCCACCGAGAAACTAGAGATCCATGCAAGATTAATGCTATTTCCCACCTGAGAAACTGCCCCTGTGGGAATTTGCCAGGATGCTCTTCTCCACGGCGAGTCCCTGGGAGGTTTTCCTACCTAGGCTCCACGACAAGTGGTGCCAAAATTTTATACCCTTTCCCACAGAAACTCTACAGCCACTTAATATTGGAAATGAAAGGTGTGAGGGAGGGTAGCTCAGGAATTTCCCGCTATTGTCCAGCCGCTCGGTGGGAACGGAGGGAGCGCAGCCCGCCCGGGCGGCCACCCGCGCCCTGCCCGCCGCCCCGAGGGCCAGGGGCTGGGACACCGCAGGGTGCCCCGAGAGCAGCCCGCCTCCTCCCGGACCGCGGCGGCCGCCGCCAGAGCCCCGACGGTCTCTCCGCTCCGCACCGGCGGCCTCCCCTCAGCAGTCGCCGGGGCCAGGCCCGCCCTCGGCCCCGCGCCCATCGCCCCTGTCCGAGCGGGGGATCCCATCTCAATCCCCGGCCCCGCAGGTGCAGCCCGGCCCCACCGGCGGCGCTCCCCCGGCACGGTACCTGCTGCGCCCCGCGGCGGCGGCTCCGCGGCGGNGCAGCCCGGCCGGCCTCCGGGAGGCGTCGGCGCCCGCGGGCGCTGTGGGCCGGGGAGGCGTGTGGGCGCCCACACAGACGGGGGTGACCGAGCGATGCGGCGCTGTGAGACAGCCGGGCTGGGCTCCCCGCTGCCTTCCCGGGAGGAGAAGGCGCTGGGAACGGGCGCCGCGGGATTATGCCCTTCATTCAGCACAGCGGCGGCTGAGCGAGGCAGGCGAGCCCCGGCGCCGCTCCCCGCCCGGGGCACAGGGCAGCGGTGTGGGACCGGCCGCACCGCCGTGGGGTGGCAGCGCAGCGCCCTCCGGTCCCGGGCTGAGCCACCCGGGACAGGGCTCCCACCCCGGCGGTCCTCGGTCAGGCCGATGAGGGAGAGGAAACAGCCTTAGCTAGACCAAAGGACGTGACTGGGGGAAGCGACAGGCTTTTGGCTACCCAAGATCATGTTCATGTCTGACCTTCTGCTCTGGAGATTTGTGAGTCCCGAAGCGTGTCTATAGACTAACTGTGGTATTTGGTTTATCAAAAGCTTGTATTTCTCTCTAGAAAGCTTGGCTTGCCTTAGATCATCACCTAACAACAACAAGGCTACTACTTGTTCCTTTGAAGGCTGGCATTGATTTTTGCTGACAGCAAAATAGTAGGCTTTTCACATTCCTGATCTGAGTTGAAGAGCAAATTTGGGGTTTTGTAAAGCATGTTTATTGTTAACTCTGCAAAATCTAAGGTTGACTTCCAAAAAGAAGATTTGAAGACTTTAATGTTTAAAAATGTTCTGGCTCTCCAACACTAAAGGTATTTCACCTTCCTACACCCACTTGCTATGGGAGGAATTTAAATGCCAGTGTACTCACTCAGAGTACAGATGGGGCACCTAGTAATGTTTCCCCTAGTGGATTGTCCAGCCGCCCTGTGTTGGCATGCTCTGCTATCCAGTCTCCATCTCCACTTACCCTCTTGTGGCAGACACCAGGACTTTCTCCTGTTGCAGCAAAAGACACATTTGAATCAGTTTTCGCATAAGACCTGTACCAGTCACAAGGCCGATTCTTACAATACGCAGAGAATGGAAACAAAAAAAAATCCAAAAAGCTTTCTTCTGAGAGGAAGAGGACTGACAGATGGAATGACCAGAAAGTAATTTACTCTTTGGTGCAAGGATGCAATTTATGGCATAACAAGAACTTCCTACTGCTCAATAGCTCAATAGCTTGTCTAATGTGTATGCACATCATATTAAATACCTGCCACCCTGCAAATCCTCCCCAGCTCTGTACCCACCAGACGCTGCATTGTCCCTATGTTATATCTTTTTCCTTCCCTCCTACAGAGCAAAACAAAGGCGTTGATGACAGGCAGAATGCGACATGAGACAGTTGGAGGCTAACCCTCATGTGGGTCTGGTAACAGCTGTCAGCTGAGCAGAGTATGTCCTGGATGGGCTCACATCCAGCTGGTACTGCTGGCTAAACATATTTTGTGCTCTCTTAACAACTTCTTTACACATTTCAAAGGACAGATTACTCAACACTCAATTTACTGCTTCTGGAGGAATGAATGGACTACTGACTTCCAGGATATGAGAATGCTCATCTTGGACATAAACTAGACAAATGCATTCCTTTTAATCACCTAGCAATGATAGCAGTGATGAGTAATTATCAACAGTATGATGAAGTGTCCTTCTAAATATCTATGTTGCTACTGGGGTCAAAGTGATTGAGTACTAAGATACTACAGTATTATAAAGTAGATGTATATTTTGCATTGTCCTGTGTAGTCCAGATAAGCTGTGCTCTGTTCTGCCTCTGCCAGTTTTTCTTTCTCCCTGGGGCAATGCTAGTACATGCCTCCTCTGCTCCAGCGGAGGAAAGGCAGAGGGCTGAGAAGAGCACTGTGCTTCCACCCAGCAGCAGCTACTGGATTTACTACATCTCCTTGGAGAAGTGCTGACACAGAGCAGAGCTGCCTTGTCTGTTGGCTCCTAGGAAGGAGGCAGGAGAAGGTAGAGGTCTTGTGAGGGAAAAGGAATACATTTCCCAAAAATGGAGAACGGAAAAAGACCTTCTGGACCCATCTCATACTGTTGCCTTCACTGCAGGTGAAAGTCTTCCCCACGAGGACATGTCCCTTGAAACCCCATGGGTGCACTGGAATGCTTTTTTGATGTTAGTATTCTGAAAATTCTCATGGCATAACTCATTAATAAATGGCAGCCTTGGCAGTATAAGCATCAGTGTTAAAAAGTTCAAGACTCTGTGGAAGGGGATGCTTATATCTATTTTAAATAAAACTAATTTCAGTCACTTGCAGTCATTCACTCCTATTTCACACATTCACTCATAGTCACAAGTGCCAAGATGTGCATGTGTGGTCTGCTCAGGACTGTGTGTGTGTGTTTGTGTGACACAGAGGACAGAGGACAGTAGCTCCTGAGTCCTTGGGATGCCTCTTAGGTTTGTCTTGATCAGGCAGAACAAACCATAATTTTGACAAGCTATTTTATGACCCCTGGGAGTCAAGCTGTCATGGCATGACTATGACCTCAGTTTTGCATTTTTTGTCCTCTAATTCTTAAGCAAGGCTGCTGCCCATCATCTTTGTTTTCTCATTCTGGGTATCTTTATTGCTGCCTTCCTGTTGAGAGAAAAGGGATGGGCTGTCTTTGATGTGACTGTATTGGAGCACAGACCTTCTGGTCTTGATGTATGCATATTCCTTATTACCTGTTTTATTGCTGTTGCTTGTACCTTTGTTAAAAAATATGTGCCATATTTTTAAGCCTTGATCTTTATTGTATCACTATAAAGATAAAAAAATGTCAGAGTAAGTAGTGTTTCAAACAAGCCTAAGGATTAAAAAGAATACCTCAAGAATACATAAAGACTCACTAATAGGTAAACCAACTTACAGTGGGACAGTGTGAGGCCAAAAGAAATAAACCGCTGTGGTTCATGTGTCAAAGATCCTGCATTAGGCTGCTGCTGTTTATGTACTTATTACTAACCTGGAAATGGAATGATCAGATCTTAGCAGATGCTACCACTTGACTTACCGTGAAGTCTCTCAACAGCGAAGGATATCATCAATGACTATCATGGGTGAATAACTAAAATGATTTTTTTTGAGACCGCATCTGCAAATACTGTTCTTGGAAATGAAGGGATTTGGTGGGCTTTGTTTTGGTTTGTTTCTTTCCTTGGTCTGGGTTTCTATGATTCTGAATAGCCTACTTAAGAGAGAGATAAGTACCATTTCCCTTAGAAGAATTTAAAGCTTGAGCCTTGAGGGTCATTGGTCATATCAGGTGTCTGGAGTGTGTTGAAATGGCAGAAAACCAAGTGTAGAAAAATTCTATGTTGAAATTTGGAGTAGCTCCATCTAGAAAGGTAGATCAGAGGGGAGCTATGATCGTGTCTCTAGAGGAGTAGCTCTGTGTCACGTGCGTGAATGAGGAGGGAACAACAGCTGTGATCATTGCTGGATGTGCTGTGGTTTCCTTTTTTTGCCAATTGAAATAGATTCTGGGTGCATGTGGTGCATGCCAGCAGAAATGCAGTGTCAGTTTCGTTATGTGAATGAAGTGTAATTCTGCATACAGTGGGAGCAGATTATTATTTCTTGAAAGACTACGTTGGAAATCACTGGCAGGGGTTACAGAGAAAATAGCATCAGGAAAATGTAGAAAAGTTGAAACCTTTGTAGCTGACTGGCAAAAAAAATCTGGTAAACACTCAACTTATTGAATAGGTGTTAGACTCCCAGCAAGACACCTACTGAGGAACTTGTCTGGCAAAATGTAACAGAAAATTTCAGGAGATATCTGATGGAAGTTCTTGCAAGAAAGTGAACATTGCTCACCTTGCTGCTGGTGACTCCATGAAAAAAAAGGACAGATGAAGTCAACAGCACAGTGATAACAGGGCAGAATGCTGCAATTTTGATGCACTTGACAGACACTAATGCTGATATTTTCCACCAGAGAAGCAGCCAGGAACACAAAAAATTGACAACAGTAGAATGTAGAAAAATTATTTTTTGAACTCAATGTATGGAACACATAAGGCGTCAAAGAATTTAGAGAAATATTTCACTTGTTTGTCTCCTAAAACTGGAGCCTGAGAAAAAAAAATAAAAAAAACCCCAAAGCAATTCTTGATGATAAAGAGAATTTTGATATAACTGACAATACAGGAATGTCAGGATGATTCTCTGACTACAATGGTGAGGGTTCACATAACCTGTGTGGGAAGGAAGGTGTGGTATAATTCCATGAAACTTAAAGTTCTGACAAGAATTTCACAATGACCAAACATGAAAAGAATGTCAAAATTCTCCTGGAAGAAATAAAGTATTTTCCCTTATATTTGAAGAAGTTGACATATGTCAGAGAGAAGTACAACTCTGAATTCCACTGGGACACCTACAGACACATATACAGGTCCTGTATAAACTCAACAAGAGATCACCTGACATCACAATCAAATCTATCTCACCCGGTTAGGAGAAACAAGCAAGCAAGCAAGCAAACACAAAAAGAAACTCAAATAACAATCACTTTAAAACTGTTTGCCAACAACTAGTTAGTTCCTATCCAACTACCAACAAAGAACAGCATCTTTACAGGTGTAGGCTTTCCCCTTTCTCTTGCAGTCTTTGTCCTTTTTCCTTACAAATGTTCTGGAAAATTTATTCCTTTCATATATCAATAGGATACAAGTTGAATATCATAACCAAGACTTTAATGTCTATATTCCATAATACTGTCCCAGTGTCAGCTTCTAAAGATGAAGATCAGTTAACATATGCAAGCAGGAAACCTTAACAATACCATTGTAATTGGATCCGTTCAGAATCCCAAATAAAACCCTCAAATTTGTGGATGATAACTACGTAAACAGAGAAGCAATTATTTGCTTAAAGCATAAATATCTTAACTAAAATGGTATCCACTGACAGCTAAGTTCAAAGTTTTTTTAGTGATAATTAAATTTGCCTATTAAAACTCACTGATTTTTTTTTACAAAACTATCTTTCATATCCAAATGAAGACAGTATAATTCTCTATTTTAGTCTCATATTTAAACCATTTTAAAATTTTCCTTTCCACAGTGTGTACCTATATCTATGTATCTCTGGTCTTCCTGCATGTCCCTTGAATTAAATCCTGAATTATGTGGGCATTTACTAAATACTAAAATTGCTTTTCAGCTCTGAGGTGTTTTCCTAAAAATCTGAATATTAAACCCTCATCCTGAATCCAAGAGGCTAATCACAACATGTGTCAAAGAAGCTGAGAAAAATCTTTACAGGGTTGATCAATCTTTTCAGTAACTAAGTTCTTCAATGTTTCAATTTGAAAATGTACATATTCTCAGAATTCCAACATATTCCTCATTTCTATGTGAATTTAAGATTTGAGTTTTCACATTTTTAAAATTTTGTAAATTGACACATTTTTATTACTATCAGCTCTCCTTTAGGCATCCTTGGAATTTAACAACTCTCCTTATTAGTTGAAATTATAGAACAAACATGTTGCCAAGTTATTTTTGCCAATAAAAACATGCTTGGAAATTCTGAACCTCTGTGACTATAACTGAACAAATGTAAACAGCACTGGTCTGAGCAGTAACCTCTAACCTTCTGCATTTTTTCTTGCCTCTCAATTGTGTTCTTAAATATTTCTGAATGAGTATATAGACTGCTATGTGGTAACCCACATTACGAAATGGATATGTCTGAAAAATAGCCGAAGAAGAAAAGAAAATGCAATTCATCACCTGGATGATGTTCCTGGTCCTGTTCATTGTGCATTTCCACAAACTATTGCCCTGGCATCTGTCAGAGATTGGACATGGGCAAGGACAGCCTAAGGCAGCACTGCCAGTAGAAGAAATGTTTGTCAGCCAGCATCCTCAAGCACACATAAAGCCTGCTGCAAACGCCGTGTTAGGTCTCTTTACAGGGCTTATATAAACCTGGCTGTGCTTAGGTAGTTCCTTCAACTGTCTTACATGGCTGTAAAATCCCCCTTTCTCTAAATCTGAGCACAGGCCAGTAATCATATATAAACACCCCAGCTCTTCAAGATAGCCTTTTTCACTTCCATGGTTCTCAATTTAGCACTTAACTGTGTCTGTTGAAATAAGCTACCAGTCTGCATGTGTGATAAGTCACATTATTTTGAGTGAATTATGACACAACAGAAGCGTCTGCAATAAATCACCGCTCTACACTACCCTGCCCACTCAACAGAACACAGCCATAAAGTCTCATTTCTTGAGTGATGATTTCTTCGCTATTTTTTTATTTCAAACAGTGCTGGAAAATAGCAGCCTGCTATTTTCATTCTCCATTAAAGTCAGATTTGATTGAAGCCCAGATCTTCATAACAAAGTCCAAGGCATTCACTACATGTATGTTTCTGAAAAGAATCATTAATCAGAGAGCAGCAGTGTCCTCAACACATTTTTAAAAAAAGAAATGAACAGTATATATTTTGAAGACATCTTCTACATTTGGAAACCACCTTCTCTGTCACTCTTGAGACTTAGGTGCTATGGAAGATGGCTCCAAGTTGGTTATATCACTCAAAAAGTGTTTTTCCTTCAAAAAATTTCCTACCCAACTGCCATCTGTGCCAAGTTATATGTATATAACTCAACAGACAGAAGAAGGTACTTTTGTCTTTCCATCTGTCCCAACTCCTTTGTCTGCAAACAATCAGCTTTGCTGTTTGAATAAAAATATTTTCCTGATATTCAGGTATCTAATTGAAATTACAGTTTGAACCTAATGCATGTTCAATTCATTATAATTTATGAGTAATTTTCTTTTCTTGTTACTCCTTGAAGCAGAAATATTGAAGTACAAACTATATTTTCTTCTAAATACCATATGTAAATGGACAGAAACTTTCATAATTCCCTACTTTCTTTGCAACTCTGCCCCCACTCCTTGCTTTTTTATAGGAAAAGTAAATTTTATTAGATTTCTGCTATTTGGTAGTTTCTAACTCTGTAAATACTCTTTCCTTCCATTAAGCTGTTTAGAAAGTTTACAGTTCTTGAGATCCCAAACGTTCACAATCTAATGCATAACTTCTTACCCAGTATGCTCCAATCCCCCTGAAATCTCACAAGTGAATCAAGCAGCCTTGGATTACTAGCTGTACAATTTGCTAAGTAATTTAGGCATGCAGAGATTGCATACGAAAGTAAGTGATAGAAATTAAAGTTTTTGTGCTTTTATTGTGCACTGTTCAAAGCGACAAGGAACCTGGTATTCCTTCAGAATGCTAAGTACTTAATATTGAATGTAAGCCTTGTAAACCTTTTTCTCAGTAAAAATTCAGTTTCTCCTAAAGAAATAACTTATACCCTGAAAGAAAATCCTTCCACATTATGGCCATTCTAGATAACATCACTTGGATATCTGCACTCCTGGTAATTGTTTGGAAATTAATTTCATTTCTTACTATCTACCTTTTTATGAATGCATCTTTATTATACATAAAGGTTTCTCCTGACCCAGTCATTCAGCCCAAAAAGTCATGTTTGTATACCCTGAAGTGAAAATATTTAAAGGCAAAATTATTCCACTAAACTAAAAAATAGCCAGTTTAATGCATACAATGCAGTGCACATGCAAAGCTATGCATACTACTCCAACCACAACTTCATAGAGGCTGACTACGTTTCTTCCTGATTATCAGCACACTCTGAACCTAGCTTCTCCTGTAATACTTCAAATTATTGTTCCAAATTACTTTAATATGATGGCCCATAAAGCTCATCCTCTTAACCCAAATGTATCCAGTGAATTAAAAACAGTCCCCGCAGTAGCAATCAAATGTCTCCTGTGCCTACTCATCACAGGAAGTAAAGTCATCCTTGATGAATTCTATCAAGCTAAGCTACAGCAACCAGCAGCTTCTTTCCCATCATCCAGCTGTACTTCTATGTTAAAATCCCTGTCAGTTATATAAAAAAGTCTGCCCCTCTCCAGGGTGTAGGTGTATCAAAATTCAAATTAAAAGAAAACACATCCAATTCTTTAATATTTATCTCCCCAGTTCCATGGCTGAAGGCAACCTCCCTCTGTGTTTTCTCATTCTCCTTTCTTTCAGATTTCAATAAAATGTTTTTTACCTCTATTGCTTCACAGAGGCAATCACTGAATAGCAGAACCCAAATACTTCTATTAAGCCATCCAGGTCTCTACCTAACAGGACATTGTGGTAGGACCTTACTTGGATTGTTACAGATAAGCGTTCAACACTTATCAATATGAATTATTATGTACTTCAGTAATTTACCTCTAGCAATTATATAGTATCTTTGCTGCACTTGCATGAAGTTCAGGACATGCACATCACAAAACCAGATTTCGGGAAGGCTTCTGGCCAAGCAAGTGGTTCTTCTTCAAGGGAAAGGAAGTGTTATTGGCTGAAGAGTTGTTCTTTCTCTTTCCCTCTCTCACTTCCTCCTCCTCTCCTTGCACAGGGTGATAAAAGTGTGTTTGCCTGTGACTGATGCCAGGGAAACAGAAAAAGCTCATGTGACTCCTGTGTGGTCTTTGTTCTATTTGTCTGCCCGCTGATTTCATGTTTTGCTTTGCTTTAATGACACAACAACCAACCACACAATTATGCCCCTAAGATTTACAGGACTAAATAGGCTTCTGATGAAGGGTTTTGTGCTGATTTACTTGTAAGAGCTTTTCCCCCAGCTGTTAGCCTAAGACACACAAGCGCTAAGGCCTACACCTTTAAACCTGCATGTCCTATCTACTTCATGCCCCAGATGATGGTTGGGCCGTCTATTCTTAGATCTCCTCTATGCTGCCAAACTCTTGCAATACAATTATCAGTAATGGGTTTTGCCTGTCCTTGAGCCTACTGCAGAGTGACATGAGAAGCTTCAACTTTCTCGTATAACTCAGCCCTCCTAGGGGGAAAAAAGTATAAGAAAAGCCAAGCGGTCTAATTAGTCTCAGACTCACAGTCTGGAAAGGACAGACATCAGCCCTCTGCACTGCAGGAAGCAAGATGCTTCTTTTTCCTTCTCCTCAGGGGCCCATACTTTTCCCAAAGGAGCAGAGTTAAAAAAAAAAAAAAAAAGAAGAGACAGAGACAGAAATAAAGGCCAAAGAAAGACAGCTCAATTTCCTCTTTTCTAGTTTTTATTTTCTCCTCAGAAGCTGAGATGTGGTCCTCTTGGTCCATCTCCTAGTAGTGCAGCAGTTCAGCAGGCAGGTAACAGGATACAATCGCTGGAAGGAGCACAAGTGCTGGTCTGCTGGTCGCTAGTGCCTGGCTTCTGGAGAGGGCTGGCTACAATCCCACCACTGCAGAAAATGAGGTCAAGACTAAGCAAGCAAAGAAAATTCAATTTTTCTTCCCTTGCAACCACCTTGGAAAACCTGTTCTTTATACCTTATGTTCCTTTTAGCAGCAAAATGTAAACAATATCTATAAATGCTATGCAGGCACTGTCACTCTAAAAAGTCTTGGACTCTGATATATATGATTAGTAGCATTTTCATTCTTCAAGTAATTCCAAATGCCTCTGTGGAGGCTTCTTGTGAAATTAGGAGCAAGTGTCACTGAGTAAGAAAATCAGAATACATCACAAAGTAGAAGTGATTATAAAGCTTCCTTTCATAGTCCATAATTAAAGTATGGTTTTATATTAGAAAGCTGAGGGTCCTGGAAGATTAATGGAAACTCAGTTCTGCCGTTCTCATTCATATACATGAATGGTATATTTCCCCATCTAGTTTTTGTCTCTTTAGTGTGAGGATTTGACTTCACTTATTTACTGCAGTCTGAAACCAGGAATAAATGCTCAACACAGCAGAAAACCTAATGCTGTATGTCACAAAAAATGAGCAAAGAGATGGTAAATATAGCCGAGGAACTTTTGAAAGTGGTCAAACATATATCAAACACACTGGAATGTCAGAGGGTTATGAAAGATTGGTAGGTTGCTACTTGAAAAGGTCAACCTTTAGTAACAAAAATTTTTCAAAAAAACAACTCATCCTGTTACACAGACTCACACATTTTAGGAAAGAGAAGAATTAAAGAGGGCAATTGAAAATTTTTTGAAATGCATGGCATGTGATAGGACTACATCTTGTAGCTGGACATCTTTCCTCTGACTAAAATTGAACAGAGAACAGTTTGTAATACATTAGCATCATCTGCTGGATAGTGCAGGGAATACAGTTTGGAAACTGCAATGCTAAGGATGATACATACCATTATTGTATTTGGCAAGCCATGCAGAATAGGCAGAACAGTTCAGACTCCTTCTTTTTTAGAACATTTCACATTTTCTTTTATTTCTGGAACATTTTCCTCTGGTAAAACACGGGGATTCCTGCCTAAAAAGTCCTAGCTTCATGTAGCAGAAAGTGCTGTGTGATAACTGTAGGAACAAGAGATATTCAGAAATGACAATATTGGCATTTAATTGCAAATTAATATTTAGTAAAAGGGGCTCAGTTATTTTAGCTGTAGAACAATTTGAACATCTTTGCAATGAAACCCAAAAAATAATTTACAGTCCACAGGCAGCAGTTCAAGTCACCTTAAAGAGGAAATAGGAATCTGGGTTGTGCCAGAAAAACATAAAGCATAGTGGGAAATAGAAGTCTCAAATGTCTTGGCTGTAAGGAATGCCAGACATTAATTTGGCAGAATGAAATGCACCTGATATGCATGGAAAAGGCTGTTCAAAAATTACATCAGCAGTACTCTACAGTGATTGTTCTAAATCTCTCCAAAACTGAACAGATGTTGAGAATCATGAACAGCTATAATGACACAGATGAGTTACTATTTAATTTACTCCTGGCTCCATTTTTTTTGCAGGGGCGGTGCTGCGCTCTCAGCAGAAGGCCCTGTGCCTGCAGCAGGGCAGCCGTGCTGTGGGCTGGACAAGAGCTCCCACCCTGGGTGCCACCTGCCCCACTGGAGCACAGCAGACACCACATGAGCTGAGCCTGCTGCACCATGAGGGTCTGCTGATACTGCAGAGGAGCCCCAGGACTGCTGATTCTTTCCATTAACCATCTGTCTAAAATTAGGAAATTCTGAGGGATGCAGCATTTCCTGATAGCTGCTCAGAACTGAGAAGCTTTTCCTTTGACTTCTCCTCGTGCCCATATTGTGAGGGCTCATGGATGTTCAGAGAAAGAAATATATCATTTCAGGAACACAGGGTTGTTGCCACGGAACAGATAAGAGTATTTTCAGTCTACTATCCTCTGTGACAGAAGACAATCAGCATTATTATATTTTATGCTGGGACTGCATCTAGTATGTCCTACATGGTGTAAAAAACGCCAACAAAGTAAGTATTTCTTTGAAATACTCTACTTTCTAAACAGAGAAAAAAAGGAAACCCATAAATACTGGAAAGGAAAATGACGTCTTACAAAGTCATACAGTTGCATTATATAACACTGCACCACAGCCCCAGCTACTGATCAGCTGTGTCTTGAGATGAAGCACCATGGTCCTTTTAAATGCTCATAAACAAATGCATTGCCTTTTTCTGAATCTTGCAGCAGGATGTTTGAATATACAAATATATTGTGCTGTAATAAATGACTTTTGGTATGGTTTTAACTTTTATTTCTAGTAATGTTTTCTTATCTTTAATGTGTTTATTTTTATTTATGTATGCTGTTATTAGCGGATAAGACTATAATAAGTAGGAGCTGAAAATGATGAGTATCCAGGTTCCGGTCCTTTATTAAAGTCCAACATAGGTGCTTGTAAGCCTCCCCAGTCTTGACTGGCCTAAAGAATTGCTCTTTTTCAGCATTTTTGCTGCTCCTTCCATTTATGCCTTCCCTGCAAAATTTGTAGAAGCTTTACAGAGCTGTTTATATACAGCAGTATAGCAGGCAGACAGCCCCAGTCTTGAAACATTTAGAGGCTGTGATGTTCCACCCTTAAGGTGAAGGAGGCACCCAAGATTTGTAGTTGCTTGTGGTCAAAAGGAACAACAGAAGTTAGAGGGTCTAACCTAACCCTAACCTTAACCTTAACCCTAATGTTAGTCCCTGACCTACTACATAAGCACATGGCAGTAGGTTTTGGGTAAAGGAGTAAGATGAAAGGGAAGAGAGAAGGAAAGATGGAAAGAAAGAAAGAAAGAAATTGATCAATCAATCAGTCAATCAATCACCAGTCCTGGTTCCAGTATCAGTCCAGCTGATGGGATGTTCAGCATGCTGGGGCGTGCACCCAGGCTTGGTGAGGTTACCATTTTATAGACAGGTTTTTCCCACCCTGAGGACAGGTTTCTTGCTTTCTCTTCAAATTAGTTATCATGCACAGTCTGTTCTTTCAGACCTTTCAGACCTTTCAAAGGGCTTCAGAAATCTTTGGTGGTCTTGACCACGCCCCCGCCCCCCAAAGTCCATTCCAACTTCTTGGCCTCATTCCTGTGCTTGTGCTGTACTATGCTGTGCTTATCTCCAGGAACAAGAACAAGGACTTTTGTCACAGAAATTGCTATCCTACTTCTGCATGGTCACCTTCTCCAACCACAGCATGTTATTACCAACAATTTCTGGTTATTGCCAACAAGCCTTGTCTGTTATTGCCAGTGATCCTTGGTTGGCTCCACAGTCATCCAGCTATTGGTGTTTGAAACATACATATTGTCTTCTGGGATTCTACAGAGCCCTTTTGACAATGCTGACTGACAATCCAAAAGTGAATCCAGCTACCAGTTGGTCAGAGGTGAAGAGTGAGGAAGGTCAAATAATAACAGCACGAGCACATTCTGGTGATTGCCCAGGATTCTATGCAGTTTTGTATTTGCCTAAATCTACTTGGATGCTGACATGTAAGGTGTGTCCTGGTTTCAGCTGGAGTAGAGATAATTTTCTTCCTGGTAGCTGCTGTAGTGCTGTGTTTTGGATTTCATATGAGAGTAATGTTGATAACACACTGATGTTTTAGTTGTTGTGGAGTAGTGGTTACCCTAAGGCAAGGACTTTTCAGTTTCCCAGGCTCTGTCGGTAAAGAGCTGCACAACAAGCTGGGAGAGAGCAGCTGACCTGCACTAAGGAAGATTCCACATCATGGAACGTCATACTTGGTATATAAACTGAGGGGAGTTGTCTGGGGTCCTGCAGATTGATGCTCAGGGATGGGCTGGGCATCGTCTGCGGGTGATGTGCAGTTGTGTTGTGAGGACATGGGAGATTTTTGAGACCCTGAGATGAAAACGTGTGACAAAGAAAAGAGGTGGTATTCTAGAAGAGAAGAGTTTTGGATAACAGCTGAAACAGAAGGAAAGGAGAAAAATTATTCATGCGATTCAGACTGTGAACTAGCAGGAAGAATCATTAGACAAGTAAATTAAGGTGAACAAGGGATGGCAGGATTTCAAGAAGAAGGGAAAAGAAGTCTTAAAGGTTCAAGGTAAGATGAATGGGGTAGGAGTTGAGACCCCAAGCTTTCCTTAGGACAGTTCTCGTTTGAGGCTAGAACATGAGAGCTTCACTTAAGCATCGACTGACACCTTTCTATCTTTTCTGAGGGCATGACCTAACCATTCAGTCCTTCCTTTTCTTCAGAAAGGAAATTAGCCTGAGAGAACAAAAAGAAAAATAGCTAAAAATATACAGTGAATCATGGAAAATTATATCTACTAAATTTCACAGTGTACTGCTATTGCCATAGTAACTCTGGCTGGTAGATTACTGCAAGCTGTTTCTTTGCTAAATTTTCCTGGAAGCTTTGCCAATTCTCAGTTTGGTTTCAACACGAAGTTTAATAAAGAGTAACTCTGAGACCTCTCATTGTTCCCTTCTATTTCTCTTTTGCCATCTTCCCCTTTTATTCCTCTTTGTAAGAGACAAGTCCCTTAGGGAAGAGTTTTCAAAGGCATCTTTTACCAAAGTTGTAAATGGACTTACAGTAGGATTTGTGCAGTATGTTATGTTTCTGATTCTTGATTTCCAATTCAGTGAAATGTAATTCTTTGTTGGAAAATGAAGTATTACTTATTGCTGCTTTCTTTGGTTGTTTTTCTCATTCCATCTAACAGAAAAGTCCAGCTGATCAGTGATACAGCACCATATATCACAAAGCAAGAAAGTGAAAAACAGCATGAGAGGAAAAACATGAAAAGGGACTTTACCTCTTCGTCCTACTTTCTGAAACTAACAGCTTCCAACTGTGATAACAATCCCCAACCTGAGAGAAGGGTAGGAACTATAAAGAAAGAAGGCAACTCAACCAATGGATTTATTTGGTGAGAGTTTCTTTCTTAGATTTTGCAGAGATGCATTTCATGTGTGCTTTGAGAAACAGCTTTGTATTCTGCCTCCAGGTATGTATAACTAGTCTCCTTTTTCTCTCTTGTGTAGATTTCAGAAAACTAGGATAGGTAATGTACAATGCCACAACAGAAGATGAGCTGACTAAAATTGTTGGGAAAACACTATGAGTTAAGTTCATCGTTGCTTTTGATGACTGCTTGGTGATGCACAACGAAAAACACACAGTCTCATTCTTGCACAGCAATGCTGTTGGCCTTTTCCATCCAGAAGTGGAAACATGTCCAGAAGAATGGTATCCTTCTGTTAGTTGTAAAGGATCATGACCATAGGTATCCTATAATTGCCATTCTTTGGCCAATGAGTCATGAAACCATAAAGGGCAGAACAGATCACATTTTAGATTTTGTAAGCAGGCAGATGATCGCTTTCTTCATCTGATATAGCTCATTAGAATTTAAAAACTTCCTTTTTTCAAGAGGAAAAATAGTATAAGTGTGGACATCTAGAAGGATGAATTATGTACTCCTGGAAGAATAAAACCAGTTAGGCGAAAAGTCTTGTGACAATTGAAATACCAACTTGTTAGAGACTAGGGGAAAAAACCTTTGGTGGTGTGTAAACAGGAAGTTCTCGTTTGGCTTGCTTCTTGAGCATTTCAAGCCAAAGGTTGACTAGTCAAAGAAACAACTTTATGAGTCATCAGACGCAGAAAGAAACTTTCATGCTTGCCATCAGCAAACACAGAAATGTAAGAAGGATGCACAAGGGATATGCAACCTCTTTTGCTTTGAGAGAAAAAGAATACTAAGTTAAAAATGAAGCTTAAGGCAATACTTCTGGTACAAAAAGCTTTTAGAGTCAAAGCCCTTAACCTCTTAAAATATAATTCAGTCATCTACTTATCTTGAGCAATACAAATTTAATTCTTGCCACTACCTCATACCTTAGAAGATCCTGTGGTTAAATTATAAACTACTGTGTTTCATCTACAAAGCAGGTCAGTAATTTCCTTTTGTTGCTGCTCCCTCCTTCTGGATTGTAAAGAGGAACTCAGTAAGTTCTCTGAAAATGGAGATGTATTTTCTTTTTAATAAAACACACAGACCTGTACCAGAAATGAGTATCAGGGAAGATCTGACATAATCAAAGAGTGTAAAATAAAACAGGAAGGGAGAGCAGCTGTACAAAATAAATGTGTAGTGTCCCTTGAAATATTCTCTATACAAGTGCTTCTTTTGGTGAGAGAATTGTTATCACCATGCAGGTGTACAATTGTAGACTGAGAGAAACAATAGAGAGTAGGAGCATGATTGGAGACTGACAGAGCTCTGGGACATTAATAAAATACTGAAAAGATTTAAAAAAAGAAAGAAGTCAAAAGTTTTAAGCAAAAAGCATATTCAAGTGAGCTCTTTTGAAGGGAAAGCCTGGTACACAGACACAAGTAGGTCAGCTCTGAATCACTAAATTAATAGTCAGTATTGGGTAAGGAAAAAATATTTCATGTCTTTTATTTTTACAAATCTTTCCCTAAACATACACAAGTCGGTTTGAGATGAGCTATCTCAAATTTCTCCAAGAAAGTTCAATTACCCTTGAGCATTTGATATACAATGTTTGATTGTTCCAGTGCCTACACACTGGTTCTCTCCTAGGAATAAAGCCTAAGAAACATCTTAACACAGAAATCTGAAATGATCCATCTTTACTTCATATAAGGAAATTGGAGAAACATGTCAGAGGCTAATATTTCCAATCCTATTAGAAGTGGAAGACCAAGATTCTCACACATTTTGATAGTCTGTGCCTTCTTCTTATCCTGTGCAGACACGTAAAATTTTTGCAATCCCTCACACATATTAATGAATATTTCTCATCAAACTATGTGGCCAGATGACAAACAGTGTGCTGTAAAAGAAAAGGAAGGTTTTCAAGAAAATTATCAGGCTGATAGATGGACACTCCTCCTTTGTCTTTTAGAATTGTGGTGACTTTGAGGGGGAGATCCTATTTATGCGAATGATAGCACGATCACATTTCTTAAATCATGCATTGTGAGTGTTATGAAGGACAGAAACGAGGGCTTGCCTTATTGGAATTATCCCCAACATAGCCCAAATCTAAAACAGCATGGTGACTTTCCTACAAGTTACTGGAAAGGGACAAAATAGAGGACCAGTAATGTTTTTCCATTTGACACAACAGGGACAAATTCCAAAGTGGAGAATTTCAAACAGAAGCCTCCAACTTTGTGACTGCTTTGGGTTTTTTAATCTGGTTTTCTTGTACAACAGAGATCATGTGGTCATGAGGAGAGACACATTTAAGAGATGTTAGCTGGCCAGGGAGAGAGCCTGGAGGTCCCGAGCAGAGAGTCAGCACAAATGTAATTGCAAACTAGTAACCCAGCAAACCATGCTGCCCTTTGTTTAGCCAAGCAAGTAAAACTGAGGAAGCAATCGATCTGGACCTACGGACACAGTGGAAGAAAGGAGGAAAATCTAGGGACACAGTTCTGTAGGTCACTAGGGCCCATTATTTCTGCTACTGATTAAACAATCAATTTCCTAAAAAGATAGCAAGCCAAGGGGTTTTCTTGGTGCTTCTCTCACATCTTAGAGTTCTTTGTTGCAGAGGAGAGAGTAGAATTGCCAAGCATGTTCTGTGCTTAATTAATGGCCCTTACTGACATCCAAACCCGTGTAGAAATCCCAAAGCAACCAGATTACCTCTTGAACTGCAGGACAATTAACATGAACGAACTCTGGCTTGCAACTTGTGTTTTTTTCTTTTCAGTCCTCCAGTTCCTTGAGTTGCAAATATATGAGACTTGACCTGTTTCAAAACGCTTCCATCATTAGAGGACAGCACGACTTTCAGGCCGACAGATCTGCACAGACATGCACACTCTATTGCAGCATTAACAAATATTTACTGTTTTAATAGTCATTAACAAACATTGTTAATTTTTGAATTTCATCCACCAAAACAAAGCAGCAGCCGACTTGTGAATTATATTACAATTTTTATCATGCTGGTGGGTTTTAAATTGATTTTCCTAGTAGTGACTACTTCCCAATTAAATAAAGTTAGTCAGTAGGTCTTAAGACAAGTTTCAACAACGCTTCTTGAATTGCTATTAGTTTTAGGCAGTTACAGAATTTACAGGATTTATAGTCTGATTAAATGCTTGAAATGGTGACATTTTAAGAACAGTATGGAAAAGGGAGCCTATAATTACTAAAATTTCATCAAAGGAACTTTAACCTGGAAAGGGTCTTGCAAGTTTGGCTGTTAGAAATTACTCAGCATTCAATTTCTCACTTAGAAACTCATTTAATTAGCAAAAGTCTGCTGTTAACCTACTATCTAAAATTTATTCTGAAATGCCATTTCATGGTGAAGAGAATTCAAAATATAGAGGAAACTGGGACATAAGAAATTCTAATCTTTTCCTCTTTCTTACTCTTGAGAGAACTGTAATTTATTCTTAGGATTTCCTGACAAGGCCATGAGCACAGGCTTGATGGACCTTAAGTCCTTTTGTGTCCTGTGCACATAGGAATCTCATTTTGCCAGAGCCAGGGCAAAAAATGGAGCCTTCAACAGAGTCTAATCTTGACTCAGGGAGAACCACATCTGTAGCTGTAGCCACTTTTTCACTGTATTGGTTCTTTACGAGATGTAGTCAGTCAAAATATTTTAAAATTTCACCCACAGACTTAGAGCAAGTTTTTAGAGGAGGCACTTGCAGCAGAACAACTGATGCCAATAGTCATTACTGAATATTTCCATCATATTTAGTGTAATGTAATTTAACAAAAGGCTAGGGGAGAATTTTCTGATCTCTGAGTTGAAGAAATCAAGCCGTAAGTTGAAGGAAGAATCATAGAATGGTTTCGATTGGAAGGGACCTCAAGCTTTATTTCTTTCTTTGAACTTTGAAAGGGAGATGCTGATTTCCCTCATTCCTTGCCTGGAAGGGGCGGTGGGGATTTGGCACAGCGGCTTCACAGGACTCGTGCACCTTGTGCGTGACGCAGAGGCGGCCAGAGCGGCTCGGTCCCCAAGGGACAGGGGACAAGGCTCTGAGGCACAGGCAGCGCACGGCCACCACGGCCAAGCCGGCTGGGCAGAGCCAGGCAGAACAGCCAGGGACGGGGTGGGCCCGGCTGCGAGCGCAGGGCGCCGGGAGAACTCTCTGACAAGACAGGCCCAAAGCCGAGCTGGAAACCCACCCGAGCTGGGCCTGGAACCACAGTGCCCGCAGGCATAGCTGTGCAAAACTGAGAATAGACACAGCCATGACACAGCCCGGGCCAGGGCCGAGGGCCCAGGGCGGAGTTTAAATGCAGACCCCGGGCCCCGGCAGGGCTGCAGGCCCCAGGCGAATTCGGCCAGAGCCATTAGGGCTATGGGTGCGCTACTCCCAGCACTGCTCCAGCCCTGACAGACAGAGCCCCCTCAACACAGGAGAAACCTGGATCAAACTGTGTATTTCCCTGGACACAAGTGTCTTGTCATCTGCACCTTGCATACCGGCAAGAGAGATTCTAGTGTCTTTCTGCCTGTTTGGGTGGTGATCAGCTTACGAGCCTTGGAAACCATCCTCTGACTTTCACAATGGCCATCAATTAAAGCTGGCTGACGATGGGCAGGGGTCACATAAGGACAGTTATAGAAAGGCTGCCCACAAGGATATGGAAATCTCCTGAGGGGTAGCGTATTTAGGCTGGATCACCATTAACCGGATTACAAAAAGTTGTTAAAATGAATCCTGGCTGCCTAAGGCAAACACCCTTTTTTAAAATAGTGTGAATATAAATAGTACACAGATGTTGCCTTCTTTACTAAAAATAAGATTCACCGGGGCAATGGTTTCTGAACTAAACAGCGCTAACTGGTCTTACAGGTGTTTCCCTTAGTAGCTGATGCATTTCTAAGACTGATAGCACACAACATGAAGCTTGCTTAGAGCAATATTTCTGAAATTAGACTTCATCAGCTTGATGAACCAAAGAAGCAGACTCTACCTGTGTGCTCTCTGTCTTCAGTGCCAAAACGAAGAGACATGGCTGGAAGCAGCCTCACTACACCAAAGGCTCTCTATGTTCTGCCTTCAGGACAGCTTTGTCCAGACTTCACCACTAATCACAGTGAGGTGCAGATCAGGTGCAATCAGTCTGCAAAACTTTGATCCATGAGCATAATCCAAGGTGACTGCTGTTCTCCCCAGGACTTGTGCAGCCTTACAGGCTGTGGGCAGTTTTTTACCCTTCGCCAGCCTTTACATGGTTTCACTCAGCTGCACCTCGCATCACAGTACCAGAGTGACTCTGACGCACTGAATGAAGGATACACTGGAAAACTATTTTCTGAATACAGAGAGGTGAGGAAAACATGTCATGCAGGATATTTAAGCTTTGAAAGTGTCAGAAATTTGGGACTATGTCTGTTACATGGAACTGTCAGCAAATACACTTTGCAAGGTTTTCACATTTCCGTGCTGCATTCCCTACGCCATGCAGTAGATGGCAGAAGCCAATAAAAAAAATTTCAGTGCAATTTTTGTAGAAGTAACTAAGTTGATCAGACTTATCTTTGTTAGATTCTCATGTTTAATTTAAAAGAATTTTAGAGCAGCCTTTTTACATTTATGGACATTATTAATACACATAATATTTCTTCTGTTGTAAGGCTTATTTCTTTATAATGTAACTTGTATTATTAAAAGATTAGTCTTTCAAAATTGTGTTGCTATTTCAGTGTTTTTGATGAGCTCTGAGATTTACTAGACAACTTTCATAAGTTTCTTAACTTAAATTACACTTTAGGTTCTGTTTCTATGACATGTGAAATATTTACTTCCATGTTATTTGCATTTGAATCCATCAGTCATACTACAAACAACAGAAGAGGACCATGCTTAAGGCGTTTAAAAAAAATGAAATAAAACCCCTATCAGAACTAATCAAAACAAGCATAGGTTCAGATATTCAGTTGCAACAGATGACCCGTCCTCCCTAAATTACCCCTTCCAAGTTTAATTAAAAAAAAAAAAAATTACTTTGACTATTAATCAAGATTCCTTATGAAATATTTAATAACTTTTTTTTTAAAGTGATGAGCTAAATTGTTACTGTGAGGAATATAACATTCTGTTGTCAGAATTAGTAGCTCACTACATCTTGCAATCCAAAGGGACCTAGCAGAGAAACATAAGAAAGCATTATGAGAATTTTTTCTTTGAATTCAGCATGGTTCAGCTGGCAGTATGTGGTACACTCATCCCATCTCTGCTTCCTGAGAGGAGACAAGTATCTGTCTGATAGTGTGTGCTCTTTGTCCAACCAGCTGAACATCTCAGCTTGTGCTTGCAGAAGTCGGGGGCTTTAAGATTGAATTTCCATGGGAGAAGAAAGACAGGCTGCAGCCATGCCTCCTCTCATATAGGAGCATGTCTTGGCACTTACAACCCCTGCGTGGCCTGTGAAACTGCTGCCTGTCCTGTGTTGCTGGAGGAATTGAAGCATATTGTTTTAAGATATAAGAGAACAGACAGTTAATTGTGCAAATGAAGAACCAGGCAAGTATTGAAATAACTGTTACTTTAACTGAATCTGGGAGTCCTGTAGCACCATTATTTCCAGCTATCGCTGTCTGGATTATCAATTATCTCAGGTATGACTCATAAACATCTGGTTAAAAGGAAGAGCTACCACCACAACTTTTTTTCTGTGATTAAAAAACCATTCCCATCAAAGTGGATCACTTGGGGCTAGACTGTTACTGTAAATTTGTCAGTGCAAGTTTAACTGATAAATCTGGTTTAAGGTGAGTGAGGCACTCGAAACAATTTCTACCTCTATTAAACATACTTGCAACCCTTGAAGATAAGCAAACCGTCTCTCTCAGCCCTTCTGGGCTTCAGTTGTCAGAGCCCTGGGCACAGACTTTTCCCCTTGTGAGGACTTTGGCTGTCTGTGCCATGGTCAGCACTGATTCCTGCACCTGTAACCAGGAGTGAGGCTGCTGTGCAAGGAGCTCTGTGAGATCGGGCTGCGGGGAGCCTTTCTGGGGGCATCCTCTTAGGCTCAAGCCCTTCTCTAGTCCTTGCCTGAGCTATGTTGCTGTTTTGTAGTCTGGCCGTGTTCCTTCCCGAGCCAGATCCCCTGATCTCAGTTTTTGGGTTGCCTTTGATCTGTTGCATCCCTGAAGACTTGTCTGGCAAGCACCGGATTGTCCTCTGACCCTGTGTAGTGTTACCAGACCGCTCAGGTAGGGTGGGACTTCACCCTTGTTGGTGAGGGCATTGCCCTCCTGCCCTGCTGTTGCCCTCGGCTCCCAGCTCACCTTGCCTTGCAGAGCAGCTCTCGTCTCCTCCCTCACAACAGGTCACTGGAGCCACTTCTTAAGTAAGGATCTTTTCTAGTGAGCCAGTGAAATGCAAATATGATCCCAGACCCTTACAGAAAGTGTAGTTAGTTATATCTAATAGCTGGCCTCTTTTCAACAGTGCACCAGAGCAAACCAGTGTTAGTAAAACACTTGAGAAGCTGCTAACAGTGCTCATCTTAGGCTGAGTCTGCTAAATCCCCATGATAAACTGAAAAACCCTGGACTGCATTGTTTTCCAACCAGAATCCCAGTACTGTTTTGGTTATTTTGTTTTTCAGCTGCTGAAGGCAGAAGTATAATTCATTAACACTCTCTCTGGCATACAAAGGTACCTGTTCTCATTCATATCCTATAAAGAAGTAATATATTTCATGACGGCAATGGGGAACAAAATATGAATATTTGAATCCATAGTTACTCTTCTTCTAACCTTATTGGGTGTGGAAAGAGGCAGTTTGTTTAAATCTCTTACGATAAATTTATTACTTCTTCAGTGTATTATTTGCAGTATTAGCTTTAGCAAGAGAATATAGGCAAATTTGGAAGAGGAGAGAAGGATTTGAGGAAGAGTTGATAACATGATACAGTGGAGTAGAACTGAAGGCAGACCTCAAAAGGCTATGGTACACAGTGATGGTATTTCTTCTGGCACATGTAATCAGTGACAGTCATGTTTACTGTTCCATTAAACTTCGATTAATTTTTGAATGACTTGTCAGCTCAGGAAGCTACTGGCCACTGCCTGGTACACTGAGTCGTACAGGCAGGCACTGGTTAGAAAAGGCTTCTCTCAGCTCTTCAGCTCCTCTGTTCTAATGAAGCTGTACAGGTCTCTGGCTATTGTACTTTCCAACTCCAGAGCTTATCCCTCAAAGTCAAGCAAATACATACACATTCCCTTGTGGTCTGTTCAAACATGGGATCTCTCTCCCCAAAAACCTCACTGTTGCTCACATTGGGTCTACTGCAACAGTAACCATATGACTGAGGCCATTGTGATGGGAGCACCTGCAGAACTGAGACACTATGGAGTCTCAAAACTCCAGCTAGGCTGTTCACCTGCAGACAACTAAAGTCCAAGCACATATCAAACTTGTTAGATAAGTCTTCAGACTGTGCATCTGATGCCATTTTGGCTTGGGGGCCACTGCCTTGATTCTTATTTTTCAAGATTAAGATAGTCTGGATTGAGAGCTGTTTGATGTGTTCCCCAGGGGCTGGTATTGGGACCAGTGCTGTTTAACACCTTTGTTGGTGACATGGACAGTGGGACTGAGTGCAGCCTCAGCAAGGCTGCTGACAACATCAGGCTGTGTGCTGTGATTGACACTCTGGACGGAAGGGATGACTTCCAGAGGGACCTTGGCGGGCTTGAGAGCTGGGTCTGTGTGAACCTCATGAATTTCAACAGGCAAAGTGCAAGGTCCTGCACATGGGCTGCAGCAATCCCAATTAAAGACACAGGTTTGCCCACAGGCAAAAGAATGGATTGAGAACAGTCCTGAGGAGAAGAACCGGGGTGGGTTGCTGGATGAGAAGCTCCACATGAGCCAGAAATGAGCACGTTTTGTCCAGAAAGCCAGCCATGTCCTGGGCTGCACCAAAGCAGCGTGGCCAGCAGGGTGAGGGAGGGAATTCTCTCCGTCTTCTCTGCTCTCATGAGACTCCACCTGAGTACTGTGCCCAGCTCTGTGGTCCCCAGCATAACAAGGATATGGACCTGTTGGAGTGGGTCCAAAGGGGGGGTCCCAAAGATGAGCAGAGGGCTGAAGCATCTCTGCTATGAAGACCAGCTCAGAGAGTTGGGATTGTTCATCCTGGAGAAGAGAAGACTTCAGGAAAGCCATACAGAAGCCCTCCAGTACCTAAAGTGGGCCTACAAAGATTGGGAGGGATTGCTTATTGGGGAGTCTAGGGATAGAACAAGAGATAATGGTATTAAACTGAAAGGGACTAGGTTTAGATTAGATATTAGAAAGAAATTCTTTACTGTGAGGGTGGTAAGACACTGAAAAAGGTGGGAACTAAATAATCTTTACGGTCTCTTCCAACCCAAACCATTCTATGGTTCCATGAGGAAGGCTGGAAGTCAAGTGGACATCTCGTCCTGACGACTAGACCCTGGTGTATAACTGCTATTTGTAAGCCCTTCAGCTTGGGCTGGGATGAATGTGATCCAAAGGGTTATTTCCTCTCACAGGCAGAAGCCAGCCCACTTTGGCCTGAACAGATGCTAACTATTTGCAGGCTTGGTGCCAGTTGTCTGATGCCTTCTAATAGTTACAGAGTGGGTAGTGTTATCTCAGTTTTACTATTTTGTGCAACTATACCAAGCACACAGATATTTCAAAACCTTTTGTTTCCTGAACTAAACCAAGAACTCTTGTGGTGTGATTTGGTGTAAAAGGCAAATAACAGTGTGATAAATACATATTCTAATATTGGCTTTCCGCAAATATTAAAGCGAATACTGTATGTATAATGTTAAAGTAGCTTTGCTGTAAAGATATAGGTTTTTTTTGTAACAATAACTAATGCCTTTATTTCTGTAGTAAAATAGCCGATATAGTTGTGCTTATGGTAATTGAACTGTCTGCTTGGTTGGACAACATCCAGTGAACGTATAATGAAGACCCCTGCTACTGACTTACCAACTATCAGCAACTACCGTCTGTAAAAGCCATGGACCAAAATCCAAGCTGGAGGTGATAACAAAACCACAGCCAAGAAATAAGCATGCTCTAAAAAGGTGGACCTGAGGAGGAGCCATGCTAAACAGTTCCTGGGATATGTAAACTAGTTTGGGGAAAAGTTTGAATATGCATAATTGTTGATGAATATGCACTAGGCTGATGCAATAGTAAAGGTATGTAAAGGGGCTCTCCCCAATAGCAGGTGTGCTCTTGGCTGAGTGCCAAGGGTACCCGGTGCTGTAACTTTTGCTTTATTATATTTGTACCTTATTGTCTTATTAAAACTTTTAAATTCTCACAGGAGAGTGAACCTCGTTTTTCACAACAGTGTTCCACAAATGGGCCTTTTTATGCTACAGATCCTCACCAAAACCCTTACGTACATATTTAATTTCCTTATTTTGACTCTCTGTGAAATACCCTCCACTCTACACTTTCTTCTTTTACTGCTTTCTCAAAACTACATTTTGTCTGGATATAAGATATATTTTTAAAAAGCTTTTCAAAGCTCTTAGCTTCCCAAATTCCTAGTGGAAGTGACGCAAACTGTTTTTAATGAGTCCTGAAGGCAGCCTAGAGGCTGCACTGACTGAAACATCATGTTTTTAACAGACCTTACTTCCTTAGTACAGCTGTGATCTCTCTCTCCATCCTAAACCTTCCTCACCTATACTCAGGTACTCTCTCTCTCCCCCCACCTTAATCTACCTTCATAGTTCCATCACTTTCAGTTGCAAAACAATAGTTACTAATTTAGCCTGATAGCTACAATTTTGTATTGAACAGCCTATTATACAGACTGATGGAATTTCTAGCCTTACATCATGAGATCTACTGGAAAATCTTAAAAATTTAGGAAGATATTATTCTGGGGGTTATGGGCCATTAAGTATGGCTCAGGTTCTGTGAGCATTGGGGAAATAAAAAGAAGAAAGCAGGGCCATGTGTGGTGTGTTGGTATCACTGATTATACACAGAACTTTGTAGAAACAAAACTAAAACACACTACATTATTTTCAGATAAAAATATTTGGTTTAAAATAATTTCTTAAATCTCTTTCTACAGAACGGAAAGTCTAGAGGATGAATTTTACCTCATGCTTCCATCAGGTGACTGCTGTTCGCACAGAAAGAGAATGAATAGGAGACTGGCTATCTCCACTTCAGACATTTTTGTATTGCTAAACTGTCATTAAAATGTCACAATCCCACTACGGCCCTGTTCACTTCAGGATTTTCTCTCTTATCACAGCAGTCAGTCGGTTTGGGCTCTTTGCTTTTCTTGCCATTGTGCAGAATTTCATACCACCATCAGAGGAGGATAATGATGGCACATCACAGAAAGTTTTTGTGTCTTCAGCTTCATATGCCGGGGTGTAACTGAACCTGTTGATGATTTGAACTGTTCCTGTAACTTTTTGAGGTTTCAAAATGCTGCCTGCTCTTCCTCCAATAATTACAGGCTGTGGCAAATCAGTTCACTTTCTGTGAGCGGGCCAGAAAAACCATATTGACAGACAAATGCAAGAGAGAAAGGACTGATAAATTTCTGTTAAATGTTCTCACCTCTGTACTCAGTCAAGTCACTGCCCAAATTTTAAACTGAAATTCATCACCAAAGTTGGTATTAATAAGTCATATATCAGCCTCTGACAGTGGCCAGACGCTTAACAGATCTTGGAGAACAAACTTCTTTAATACTCCTACAGGTGGTCTCTCCAGATCAGTGCAAAAGCTGAGTAAGACTGGTGTGAGGACTTGCCATCCCAAGGGCCAAACAGAATAACCTGGGGGAGAGCTGGGCAGGCATATTCAGTGGAACTACATGCACCAATCTGAGATTCAAGCAGGAGCAGACAGAATAATTGTAGGGAACTGGGAGATACTTGCTTAAATTTTCCTTATGCCGTTATCTTGCCTTGGAACTCAGAAGACATTGGACACCTTCTCAACACCAAGGTGGCAGGGACCATTCAGAAGACTTCAGTACTTATTACAAGATTTGTAGGTGCTGTTTTGACACGGTGAGACAGGAATCTCCCAGACGCTTCTCTACCCTTTGGAGGAAATAGGAAGTCTGTGCTATATCATGCTATAGACCTGCTGTTTACGAACAGAGAAGGGCTGGTGGCAGATGTAGTGGTTGGAGGCTGTCTGGGATACAGTGACTATGAAATACTAGAGTTTTCAATATTTGGTGAAACAAAGAGGGGCATCAACAAAACTTTTACACTGGACTTCCGAAGAACTGATCACCAGTTCTGTTATGATAATGATGTGCACGTTTACTTTCATTTACGTTTGATTTCCAATTCCAAGCTCTAACTGATTTCTCACAAAACCTTTAGATACCTAGTTAGATGCAAACCACCTCTGTTTGCTTTCTGATGCAAAGCTCTGCATTGTCAATTGGATTATTCTTGGAGTTCTGGTTGATGGAAGGAACCCTCTGTTCCTTTACAGCAGTCACTGTCCACAGCTTAGACTGTGACTGCTCCACAATGAGTGCCTGTCGTATGAAGGTGAAGTGACCTCTAGCAAGTTGACATTTGTTTCCTGTAAGCTGATTACTGAAACCCTGATTACTCAAAAAGCCCTTTTATTCTTTCCACCCTCATCAGATACTCCTCTCACATCAAATGAGTTTATTTACTTCCACCAAAGACTAAAGCCCCAGCTCTACAAGGATCTGGTTCAACAAACTGTTTTACAAGCATTATTTATCCAAGGGGTTTGATATAAATACATGCACTACAGTGGACACCATCCCCTTTCCTTTTCCTCCACCATGTAGCAGCTTAACAAAATGGTACAGATCAACCTCTCCCTGTGCATTTTTTTCTTCTTACTTCCTGCTCACACAGAAATATGGGGCCATTTAATTTTTTGTGAATATATTTATGGACACCTTTACTTCCTTAACTAAGCTATTATTTTCTTTTAAGAGGATGCTATCACTATAAAAGATCATAATAAAATGTTAAAGTTACCATCTACTACTGAAAGAACAAAAATTATTTATTTCTCATCATTAGTAGTGTTTGGCTTATCACTCATTTTGGGGCATGCATACTGAAAATAGACCAATAAGTTTCACTTCTGCTTAAGACTTTTTTGCATTAGAACTAGACCACTTTGGATAGGCTGCAAACACAGCAGAAAATTGTATTCACATTAGATTCTGCATGGAATTACAGAGTAAGAGTTAGTTCCCAGAGACTGTTCCATATATTTTGGATTTTACAGACCCAAAGACTTGGCATTCTACCAGAAAATTGAGGTTCAAATTATCATCCAAATAGTGCAGCCAGCTGCCTGTAGCTATTTTTTTTTTATTGTACACAAGGAAAGAAAACAGAGGTAAAGTGAAAGATATTATTAAATTCTCTTTGATTTCTTGTATGTGTCTGGATCATGAGATTGAGTGTCTACATAAGAAGTTCCTCTTTCTTTAGATGCTACTGAGTACAAGCTTGTGCCTCATTCAGAATAATCTCTGCCTTAATCCATGTTGGTATTAATTATACTTTTAATCTGGTTTGCAGATGTTAAACCTTGGGCAGCAGCTTGGCTGTGTAGTAGGGGCTTATCCAGACAGGTAAACCAAGTGGCAATAACACCTGTGTGTTTTGGGCTGTTATAAATAGCTCACTAAATGTTAAAATACATTTCTGATGTTAAGAAAAGAATGGGACATAGACTGGTGTTGCAGACATAGATTTGATCTAGAGCTGTCTGTATCAAGGGCTGCCTGGAGCAGCATCTCTTCTCTTAGGTCTGCTAGCTGATCTTTGCTTGCTGTGAAGGAAAAATAACAGAGTGCTGCAGATAAGAGAATTTTTTTCCTCTGATTTGTTAATTTTGTACATCTGCTCACTTCTGCCTTGCATGTCCTGCAGCTGTCCTTGGCGTCTTTGTTACTGAGTTGCTTCCTACCGCAAGGAGAGCATCACAGAAACTATTTTGAATCATCTTCATGCAAGGATAGTCACTCGAGTGCCCATGGAATCCAGGGAACCAAAGTAGGTTCAAAAACTTCTGTGTAGTTGGTCAGCAGCTAAACCACCTGGTGCTCAAAAACTTCTGCTTGTGAAAATAAAAATCCCCTCACAATAGAAATATTAAAACAGATTTTTCTGTGCAGGGCTTTCTGTGGTCTTAGCAAAAGTAACAATCTCACATGGCATTTAAACCAGTGATGGAAGTGCTGAACGACTCCTCTTCCCTCACGCTATTTTTTGCTCCTAAGAATATGTATTTGCCCTCACATATAGGCTGCTGGAAGGGTGAGCTGACTTACCTGACCCATCTTATGAACCATATTTTCAAAAGCACATTTAATAAATTAATTCTTCCCTTCCTTGTATAGAACGGAGTCATCGCATACTGTATTAGGAGCTTTGTTGATTCTGAGAATCGGGTGTAAAATTTACTTAACAGAGGCAAACAGCAAATGCAAAGGATCTGCCCTTGACAGGTTAATTTTCAGCAAAGGCAAAAATACAGACCTGAGTGTCCTCAAAAACGGTCAGTTGCATATTCCCTGAGGTCTCCTTTGCTGTGGCAGAAGTTACTTCAAATTTTAAAATTAATTAGAAGTGGTTCAAATTAGGGTGTTTGAAGTGTACCTGTCCAGCCTGCAAGAGTTCCAGATTTGCTGACATTGTAGAAACTTTTCTGTTTACTACCAGCTAAAGTTGTACATATGATCCTGAAGCTACAGGGACAAGAATTTTCTGAAGAATATAAATAAGGGAGGAAAGATGGATTTCTTGTGGAGGGTGATAAACAGATCAATGCTACATGAAAGGGCTATCGATGAGTATGAAACTTACGTAGTGAAGCATGCTCCTTTTATAATTTCAAAATTAACAGAATTTTATACTGGAACTTACACAGGTATTTTTTTAGCATAAGCCAAAATTGTACAAGGATGGTTGGAAGAAAGCAGAGATTTAGAGCACAACGTCAGCACGTTAGGAAGGAATTTATTAAGATGAGCATTTTACTAGCAGAAGAGTGAGTGATTATCCCAGTAGCACAGAGAAAAGAAGTATCTGCTGACATATAAACTAGCCATCTAGGAAAAGAAAAATGTAACCAAATGAGAAGCAGTATTTCATTCCACTTGGAAGGAGCATTCAGGTAGGATACAAGGCAATTCAATATGATGCACATAATTGCTTCTGAAGAGAATAAACAAAGAACTGATCTATAGTAATGAATACCTGCACAAATCAAAGCAAAATGGGGGGGGGGAGGAGGGGGGGAGGGAGAGGAGGAGCTTTATTTTGAGTATGACAAAGAAAAGTATCTATGGTTAATCAAATTATATTCAAAAGACATGAAGCTGTCAAAGCTATTGAATGCTGACTTCTGAGATAAAATCAAAGTTTGCAATGCAGGAAAACTGGGAAGTTCCGAGGACTGACAGTGACTACCAACTCTCAGGCAGAGTTTTAGACATGCAGTAAAATCTGCCAGTTCCAGCACAGGCTTTCCTTGTTGAGGTAACCTAAGAATAATGAGAAAGCTGAGAGAAACGCCACTGAAAGGAAACTAGACATGACAATATAAAATTCAGGTTTACTACTGTGTAGATCTTCAAGATGAAGGAAGACCTTACTTTGCAAGATACTCCAAATACTAGATGTGAACATAAAAATGAAGAAGACAGAAAAATCTTATCTGGCAGATACACCAAACCTTTTAGTAAAACACAGAATTAGAATGAGTTTTTCCAAGAGGTACAGAATAAGTAGGGTAAGTCTGATTTCTCATGGATCTGTATGATTTGTACCCCTAAGTGCTATCTCTTCTCCCAGCAATAGGCCTAGATGTCCCCAAGGTCTGTGTCTGTTCAGAGACCGGCTGACTTTGAGCTATTTGCTGACAAACAGAATGTACAACGGTTCAGTTCTCCTGCCTCTCCCTTGGGTTTCACCTGCCTAGCACGAAATACAGAGAAAGGTAACTATCCTTAATACCTCCACCATATTTGAAAATTTAGGTGATATCAAACCTGAGTCCCAACTTACTTAATAATTGGTGGGAGATGGGTTAAAAGGCGAAGAAACAGCTTAGGGGAGGAGTTGAAAAAAAATCTTGGATCATCGTAAATATTGTAATGTCAGCTATTGTTCCTGTTGTTAATTGAGAATGTCAAGGATTATTAGGTGCCCAGGGAATAAGAATTGATTCCTCAGATTCCTGACTGTAGGAAAAACCCAACAACCCACTTTGCAAATTCCTGAGATTCTTGGAACAGATTGCAGGAACAGCAGTGAAAATGCTTACTATATAACTGTGAAACGATATGAAGAGCTGTAAGTGCCAATGGCTTGTGTTTGTCTTCTTGCATGCTTGCCAAAGATCATTTTTCACTCCAAGGACATTAGTGAAAAATGTCAACTATGAATCTTAAGTCCCTACAGGTATTGCTTGGAGGGACAGTCAGAGTAGGAAAGAAGGAGTTTAACAGAATCACTTAATGTCTTGGCTGTTACTCCTACAGAAATTTAAGGAATTTTGTAGTGGGATGCATGCATCATCTTATCACCCTTTCATAACATTGCTAGACTGACCAAGAACTTGTTCCAATAAAGAGATTTTATGTTGCTTAACTTTCAGTTATATTGTGGGCTGTTTCAACTTAAATGAATTTTCAGGATGTCAAATACCATGTTAATACATTACAGTTCTGCCCACAGATCAGTACTTGTGAATCTTTTACAGCTGAATCAGTTTCTTGTTTTATTTAACTGAAGAAGTCTTTTCTATTGCTCCTGAGTTCCCCCATTTCCCCCATTAAAATAAATAAAAAAAAAAATTCAGGATTTACCAGGTGTGTCACCAGTGAACATAGAGGAAGTTCACAACTGGTTAACATTGTACAATGGAGAGAAATTGGTATTAAAATCTTCAGCCAGTAGTAGTTTGCATTAATGAATGACCTTGATGCCTGAGTTGATGAAGGACTGGTCCTAGGCAGATTTTGTAGTGGGGCTATATGTACTTTTGGATGTCTTGCCATATATCACAGAGCTAAGCTTTGTATTTCAGAAGCTGTATTTTGACGTTGCAATTGCACAGGTGTTAGTAAATCATTGTCTGTCTTCTCCAGAGAGACATACAGATGACAGGCACCATGGGATGAGCAAAAGCCTGCTCTGTGTTACAGGTAGTGAATGCAAACTGCTTTGAAAACTGCTTGAGTGATGCAGGTACTTTTCATTCTCGTTTTACAAAGAATGGTAAATCTATAAATGAAATATCATGAGATGTTAAAATCTAGAATCACAGAATCATTGAGCTTGGAAAAGACCTCCAAGAACATCAAGTTCAATCTTTGAATGAACACCACTATGCCCACTAATCCATATCTCAGAGTGCCACATCCACTCATTTTTTTGAACGCTTCTAGGGATGGTGATTCCACTGCTTCCCTGGGGAGCCTGTTCCAATGCTTAACCCCTCTTTCAGTGAAGAATCTTTTACCTAATATCCAACTTGAACCTCCCTTGGCACAACTTGAGGCCATTTCCTCTTGTCCTGTTGCTGGTTGCCTGAGACAAGACACCAATCCCAATCTGGCTAAAACCTCCTTTCAGAGAGTCAGAGAGGGCAGTGAGGTCCCTCCTGAGCCTCCTTTTCTCCACACTAAAGAACCCAAGCTCCCTCAGCCAGTCCTTGGAAGGCTTATGGTCTAGACCCTTCACCACCTCCATTGTCCTTCTCTGGACCTGCTCCAGCACCTCACTGTCTTTATTGTAGTGAGGGGCCCAAAACTGAACATAGGATTCAAGGTCTGGCCTCACCAGTGCCAAGTACAGGGGGACAATCACTGCCCTGACCCTGCTGGCCACTATTCCTCGTGGTCTTCTTGGCCACTTGTTCACTGCTGGATAATGTTCAGCTGCTCTTGACCAGCATCTCCAGGTCCTTTTCTGCTGGGCAGCTTTCCAGCCACTCTTCCCCCAGCCTGTAGCACTGCATGGGGTTGTTGTGACCCAAGGGCAGGACATTCACTTTGTTGAACCTCATGCAATTGGCCTCGGCCCGTGATCCAGCCTGTCCAGATCCCTCTGGAGAGCCTTCCTGTCCTCCAGCAGATCAACGCTCTCACCCACCTTGTAATCTGCAAACAACAATAATATCAGCAAATAGAGCAAGGTGCTTATGTACCCTATAGAACAAAGCTAAAAAGTCATTTGGAGCTTCCTGAGTCTGCAAAGGACACCCAGATGACGTGACACAGCTAGGCCTGGCTGTGAGAGAGAATCCCCTTGCAAATAAAGGCCATTGTGTTGCTCGGAGCTTGAAAATGGGATTCCCCATGCATGGAAAATAGTTTAAAAAACCTCCAACAATAAATGCCAAATACTGATAAAGAGTTGCTATGGTGTATATTTTCACTGGAACAGCGCAATCCAGAGCACAGTGGTGAGAGATGAGGGTGGCAGGGTGCTACTCTCAGACAAGCACCACAACTAACATAGTATAAGCCCTTGCCACGTACCCATATGAGACCAAGCCAATATGTTTATGGCACTTCCTCGCAGTGGACCTTTTATATTCCTCCCAGCTCTCCAAATTCATTGAGCTTATGCTGTGCTGATCTCACATTCTTGTGTCTCATTTGGCATAGCCATTCACAATGTGCTGACAACTCAAAGCATTTTTGCCTCTCCCCTCCCCATTGTCTGCTTAATGTCCATGGTGCACCTAGTGTGCTCTGTCCCACTTACTTGCAACCACTGTGGTGGGGCTTCACCCTCCTCAGGCTCATCTGTAGGGTTGGTTGCGGTGGGACTGAGGGAGGAAAGTGTAGATGCTCCCTCTTGGTGGTGGGGCATTGTGAGGGAAGGGAGAGGCAAAGATGAAGAGGCAGTGAGACAGAGAGAAGAGCCAACTCCTTTTTACCAGAGGAGAGAGAAGGAAGCACTCCCCCAAGCAACAGGGCAATTTCTGCTCCCCTTCTCTCACCACTTTGTCAGGAAATAGTCCTCTGCCATGTGGGGAGCAGGGAGGCTGGGCAGGGCTGGAGCAAGGCAAGATCCCTGCAGAAACGGCAAAAGCTCTGTCTTGTTCATGGAGACATCTGGTGAAGCTGGTGTGTGCACACTGTCCCCCTTCTCTCAGGAGGCTGGGGTGGCAGGAGGGGTGAAGTCACCTCCTGGACCCTCGGTCCAGCCCCCTACCTCATTTAGTCTCGTGACCCCTCCCTTTCCCAGCAGAACGGAAACCCTTTCCTTCGCAAAGATCACAGAGAAATAGAGGGATGGACATAATTAAAGCAGACAAAATTTCATTGCTGTTTCTCCCCTCTCTGCAATGTTCCTGGGGCAGCTGTCTCTGAGGAAAGCCTGAAACTAGACATGCCTGGCCACACTCCTGCCTTTGATGAGTGGCTTGCAGGTTACTTCTGGGAACCACGATTTTCACTTCAAAAATTCTGAGGACATTAGTTTTCATTGCTAGCCCTGAGACAATGTGACCAAAATAGTGTCCTTGCTCCTGCAGCTCTTGTAGCAGGTGAGCTATGTCTGGCTGAAATAGGTCTCCCTCTCCTGTCTGCTGCTGTGTGCACTGGGTCAGCATTAAATGAGCTGTTTTAAATCAGTGTGGCAGACACCTCTTCCCAGCTATGAGGAAAATAGGAATGTGCTATAATAAGTAGTGCTAAGAAAGAAGTGCTCTCAGTGGCCAAGAGTGGATAGAGATTTTGGACTTGGTTGGGTTATTGCAAACCTGTGAATAAAAGGAGGCCCAGCGAGAGAGTAGGTCCAAATAATGTGAGTTTAGGAGAGGTAGTTCCTTCTTACTAAGTGAATTTCTGTAAAAAAATAATTGTCATCTGTTTTCTGCTGCTTTCGTACAGAGAGGGAAATGTGGCAGTGTTATGGTACAAAGCAAAAAAATGTTTCCTGACCGAGTCGAAGGTTTGATTGCCAGCTTTGTGCAGCTGATTGGTGCAGACAAGCAAAAACATGCTTAGCACTGTGTTGGCAAAAAACAGGCAATTGATGATTTACAATCCAGAGCCAGCCTGTCAGCACAATTTACTTTGCTTGCAACTTCATCCCTAATATTTCTTTCCTGAGGACTCCTTGCCCCACCTTGTGGAGATGTGCACCCACTTGGCACAAACATGTAAGGACATGGATGTGAGTGCTGGTCATGTGGATGGGTTATGTCTGGATTGTGTTTAGTGTGCTGTAGACATCCACACTGTGGGAAGATTGGCTTTTAGGCAACGATGCGGGAGCTTTGTATTGCTGCCCATTGGTAGAGGCTAGTAATTTCACTATGTGTTCCAGCAAAAAGATGTAAAACACTTAAGGCATCTTGTGTTTGGATGTGTAGTATAAGTCTACATTTCTCTTTGGGTTTCAGCTCTCCTTTCAGCTGAGCTGCAGGCACATATTTAGCTATTTGTGGGGGAGAAGGGGAAATCCAAGTTAACTGGACAAGCTGGTAGCTGAAACGGTCCCCTTCTGTGCTATTGGCTGTAAAAACTAGTGTGTCTCCACTATTGCACTGCTTGGGCACAAAATGTGCCTCTGAAGAAGACAAACAAGTAGATTATGACCTCATTTGAGCCTACGCTGATGAACATTCATGTCTTACACATATGACAATTTAGTCCAATTTTTAGAATTATCTCAAAAAATGCAAAGTCTTTGAGGCACTATAGAGAGTGAATTGCTTTCTTGCCTCTGAAACTACTTATGTCAAATGACAGGTGAGGTTCTCTGAGGGGAGCAAATTTGGACTCCTGTAGTTCCTGCTGTGACTAGAAGCCTGCAATCTCAATTATTTTATTCCTGTATTGTTGATTGCAGTGAGCTTGCTCTGTGTGGGCACAGGAAGACTTTACCTTCTGTGCTAGTTTAGGCTGGGATAGAGTTAATTTTCTACCCAGTAGCAGGTATGGGGCTGTGTTTGGATTTGTGCTGCATACAGTGTTGATAACAGGGATGGCTTCGTTACTGCTGAGCAGTGCTCACACAGAGTCAAGGCCTTTTCTGGTCCTCACCCCACCTCACCAGCGAGGAGGGTGGGGGTGTACAAGTTAGGTGGGAGGGGACACAGCCAGGACAGCTGAGCCCAGCTGACCAAAGAGATATCCCACACTACATGGCAACATGCTCAGCATATAAAAGTGGATGAAGAGGAAAAAAGACAGGGACGTTTGGAGTCATGGCATTTTGTCCTCCCGAGTAACATTTATGTGTGATGGAGCCCTGCTTTGCTGGAGATGGCTGAACACCTGACTGTGGCTGGGAAGCAGTGAATGAATTCCTTGTTTGCCTTTGCTTGTGTATGCAGCTCTTGCTTTACCTATTGAACTGTCTTTGCCTCAACCCACCAGTTTTCTCACTTCTAGTCTTCTGATGCTCTCCCCCATCCCACTGAGGTGGATGTGCGTGAACAAGTGGCTGTGTGGGGAAGGGTTCCTGGCTGGGGTTAAACCACACACCTCCATAGATGTAAATAAGCTCTGTTTTGGGGCTGCTGTCCCCCATACTAAGCTTCCTGCAGACCTGTAGGAACAGATAATTGCTGTAATACTATATTCTCTTGCCTTGGACACATTCTGCCTGCCAGCCTAGGTCAAGAGTTTTGGAGAAGATTTGTCACACTGATTGTGGAGACTTTTTACACAGAAAGCATTCCTGTGGTTTCCTTTTCTGCCCATCATTGTGGTCCCACCCAAGATAAACTGCAGCTGTCAGCAGATCCCAAAGATGTAAGAGTAACACTTTCCATCCATTCCAAGTCTCAGGATAGAAAAGTTTAGAGAAGCATGATACTTACCATGATATCCGAGAGACATGAATTAGTTTACTGCCCTTGTTCCCAATTAGGACAAAAGTCTGTCTGTGAGATTTTGAACCTACTCGATGTCTCAAAGACTGCATGTCTCAAAGGCAGCATGTAGAGTGAAAAGATTGCCCACGGCACCTTTCTGATGCAGGCAATTAATGCACTGAAGATACATGGCATAATTTTGCAATATTTGCTGTCCAGTAGGTGAGTAAGGCAACAGGAATGTAATTATTTCTTTGCCTGGCATTTTCTCATGTCCATATGTCAGCAGCACACTTTTTACCTATTTTGACAAAAATGGTGCCATTATTTGCAGAACTTAATGAAATGTGTTTCTTAAGGGTGGATAACTTGCTGTCATACACCGTTCTGACACCTGACTGTTGCATGACTAAAACCAGAAGTATCCAGACATTTCTGCAAGAAAATAGTAATTTGAGCAAACCAGAGATCACCTGGACTGACAGATGTTCTTGGGAAGTCTCTGCTGATGGAGTTTTCCATGTATTGGGCGTTTAAGCTTCCCATCACAGTACTGTATCAGTCCCTTGCCCTGAATTTTACAAGCTAAAGGGCTCAGAAGGTTCTTAGAAGAAGCAGTCTAGACTACAAGGTAGAGCAGTCTAGAATTGCTAACCAAGTAATTGTAAAAAATCTCAATATATTTTATAGAAAATCCACATTAAATTCATATTCCCCGTCCTTGCCTTCAAGGCTGTAAACAACTCTGCCCACACAACTTTCTGCCCACAAATTCAGATGCTGTTTTGCCAATATTGTCTCTCAACTGCTCCTTTTGTGTGTCTCCCACACAGGACTTTGTGCTGGGATTCCTCTCCACCCCCAGGCTTCCAACATCTGTGATAAATATCTGTGTGTATATTACACATTATTGTATTTTATATATTTATGTATTATCATATGAATGTATAAAATGTGATGTCTCTTTCAATTGTTCCCTAAAGGTGAAGGCTCTGCTGCTCCCTTCACTTCCTTTGTGATATATGAATTTATCCTCAAATGATAATTTCACGTGTGTTTTGTAACTCCGGAGAAATGATTGCATTAATTTTTTCTAAATTGTCAGGTATGCTTAAAGTGACATGTATATGATAAGGCATGATAACAGATGCAAGTGAGTTGCCCACAGTCCCTGAACTTGGAAGAACAACTAGCAGTAGCCTGGAGCTAAAAACCAGACTACTTAGGCTACCTTTCAGAGAAAGTCCTTAACAGCTGTATGTATGTATGCATGTAGAATTTTGGTCATATAGAGAATAGGATGGCAAATGCTCCAGGAAGAATTTATAGAATAAGGAACTTGAGTGCAAGAATCTGCGGAGTGCTTTGCTGGTGACATGCTGGTGATGCCAGTCCTGATGGGATGTGCAGGCAGGAAGACTAGCAAGGCATTATCTGTATGAGACTTCCCCATATACACATCTTGCATGAAACTGAAAGGGCTGCTGCCTGCTCATTAGGGTTTTTTTTGGTATTGTGTGGAAGAAAAGTGATCTGCAGTTTCCCACTGCAAGACCATTTGGTCGTACAATTCTACCTGAATGTGTTCATCTGATGCTAAAAGTAATGCACCAACTGACTGAGACATTACTACTAAAAAGTACCTCCTCTCACTAATCTTTTGCTCTTCTAGTTTGGTAGCACTTAAAATATAGTTAAACTTACTGTTTGACCTCTACAGTCATTTGTCTTTATGACTCAAAAAAGCCATTGCTTTTTAATTTGTGTGAGCCTCTTAACGGTAGTGAAGAAATGAC
Source organism: Cnemophilus loriae (assembly GCA_013397755.1). Classification (NCBI taxonomy): domain Eukaryota; kingdom Metazoa; phylum Chordata; class Aves; order Passeriformes; family Corvidae; genus Cnemophilus; species Cnemophilus loriae. Next base: position 104,279 of record VZTF01002078.1, read on the forward strand.
AGTAAAGTCAGAAGTTAGAGAAGGGGACTGAGAAACCAGTGAAATAGCTGAAATGTTCTGATCTTGCCACATGAAGTTCACTGGAGGCTAGGATGACAGTTTCCCTTTAATGCCACTGAGAAATGCTAGAAATGCTTTGTGTTAGAGAGGATATTGTGGGTTTGGCTTTTGCAGAACCATAATCATTTTTTTTTTTTCTGAAATGAAAAACATGTGGAAATTTGAAGCTGGGATCCTTTGCATCAGTGCCCTCAAATTTTTTGTAGACTATTTTATGATTACAGTTTGGTTTTGGTCCCTTTAATTTACATTTTTTTCCCCTGCCATCATGCTTTGCTATGGTTTCATGAGATCTGTGCATATGCAATCATTGTTTTGATGTCAATTTTCAGTGAAAAATAATTTTAGAGTTGCAAAGCTAAGCAGAATTAAAAAGTGTAAGATTAAATCAACAAATTATTTTTCCAGAATATGAGTCTCCTTATGCTGTCCCTATTTACTCTCAAGATCCCTTCCTTTTAAATTATGTGTGAAGTATGCTCTGACTTTGTGGGGAAAAATGTGTATCCTTGTAGAGCTGCAGTGAGTCACTGTCAAGAAAAATGCACAGGTCTCCTAAAAACATGACATCTATTTTTGTACAGGGTAGAGAAATCAGAAGGAACTGGAAATGTTAATGTGAGAAAGTACATCATGGAGGGTGTGTCCTTCTCTTTGGGAAATTAGAGGAAATTCTGGTAAAGGTGACATGATGCTTTGCAGTGTTTGCAGAGGATGTTATGCAGCAGTGCATGCTGCGTTTCTGGCACAGGGTGGTTCCTGGAGCAATGTAGGGTGCTGCAGCCCGGCCCAGTCCACACAGAGATGCACATTGCAGTAGCTCTGTTATGTCAAAGGCAAAGGCTTGGTTATGTATCTGTTGGTTCTCTGCCTCCTGCTATCAAGTGGGATGTTTCATGTTCCACTGTGGCTTAAGAACAGTTTCACTTAAGAAGCTGTCATGTATACCAGAGACAGTAAGACAGGAAATGTAAAAGATAGGTGTCTAACAGCAGTCAAGCTGCTAAACTGGCATGTTAGGAAGGTTGCTTCCCTTACATGTGCCAAAAAGATTAATAGATAATCCTTTAAAGTACTAAACATTATTATTAAATTATCTGAAAGGGCTTAAATGTCCTGCACAGCCAGGCAAAAGAAAAAAGGAAACCCACAATCGACCTCATCAGATCCATCAGGGGTATCATTTTCTGCAACGGTAGTCAGAAGAGATTGAAATTTGACTTTTTCCTGGAGGTTTCTGCTGTCTCTTATTGTATAAATTCATCACCAACTGGCAGGTGGAAACAGTCTGGCAGAGCTGAGTTTCAGTTCTCTCACCAAGGGTTTGTAAAGCTGATATCATAGGAGCCGGTACTAATGTACGTCTTTCAGTGTGGTGCTAAGCAGAAAGCTCTCTGCCAAAGGATGCAAGGCTTGTCAAACTGCTCTGAAAAAAACAAAGGAAAAATATACAGGTTAACATAAGAGCATTTCTTTTCTTTTTGTCTTGTTCCTTGAGCCAATCAGTGATTGCCTGGAAGGTTCTGTATTTCTGTGACATTTTTGTAGCTAACCAAATATCTCTTCAGGGCCTGCCTTTAGGGAAAGCATAAACGTTAGATCACGAAGTTACTTTGTATGCCTCACAAGGTAATTCTTTCTTGACAGCATTTGAAATGTTAGACTGAAAGGTGGCAGATGGAGTGAGCCATTTCAGTGTTGTGAAGTCTGTCTGTCCAAAATCTGCAACAGACAGTGCAGATAACTTCCATTGTGAACACCACTGCTGGTACTGAATCTGACATTAAAGATTTTACATTTTTATATAGATGGGTAACCCTCATGGTAATACTACTTTACTATGTGGTTACCATCACTGATACCCTGTGCCTCTGTTTTCCAACAGTGCCATAGGGTTTTTTATATTTTATCAGCTTGCTGTGAAGTGAAATTCATTCTTTGTATGAAGAACTTTGAGGACCTCTTGGAACAACTGAAGAAATGCCAGGTAATAGAAATACTTACGTGCATTACTTTATCACACCAGTGCACTGCCAGTTTGGTTGCTGACTGTGGTCTATCCCTAATGATTTTGCAAGCAAAATATAACAAGATGATAGAATGGTTTAGGTTGGGATATTTCTTAAATGTAAATGAAGAGTGGTGTGAGATCTGCATGCTTCTCTTGCTCAAATATGTCTGGAAATTAGTTAGTTAGTCAATGAATGGTGCTTTCACCTTGCCTTGATGCTGAGATAAAGCATTCTTTTTTCTTTATTCCTACCTTTCTTTTGTCAGGTATTTCTATAAGCAACACTGTCTTAAATGTAATTCCTGCCCATTTGGCCCTGAGGTAAAGGAAATTGTCTCAGCTATGAGGTCAGGAGGCTCCTGTGTAGTGGTTTTTTTTACTTGATCAGAGAGCTTGGACTTCTGCAACTTACAAGCTGTGGTTATGCAGCCAGTTCAAGTTAGTACAGGTCCATGCTTGACATGGAGAGCGGTAGCCTTCTTTTATTCCCTGCTTCTTGGAGAGTTTCTCTGTCTGTTTCAATAAGACACTAACATTTGTACGGCCACATAAACTAAATCAAGAAAGTTGTCTAGATAATAGTCTTCTTTGTCTCCATCCTGCTCCCTGCGTCCCTCTTCTTTGCTATCTCCTTCCCCTTGTTTTGCCTTACCATGCTTTTCTTTGTCCTTTTTTCTGCCTGGTACCTGATCTAGCTCACTGCGTACCTGTATGGGCTCTTAATCCAATGCAAGGGTCACAGTGGGAGTGTTTAGTGATGTTGAGATAGGCAGGACCATTCCATTCACCATTGGCATGGATTTAGATTACAATGTGTCTGTGTAGTCACAGATAGAATCATGTAGGACTAATACTTTCCTACTCCTGATCTCTGTAGAACAAGCAGAAAGCTGTAGGAGATCTATGAGTTTTCAGGATATGCCAATATGGGTATTGATTTAACCCTGACTTTTGTCAAACTGCAAAGGCAAGCCTAAAAAAGGAAGTTCTCTAGACTCAGATGGGATGATGATGATGCTGTGAGGGTGAGCAGCCATTTTAAAATGGGATAATTTGATGTATACAATGTGCATTGACTCCTTCTTCAGATTTCCAGCTTGAAGGGCAAAGTTGCCTCCTTCTGGGACAAGACAATGGCAAAGGCACGTGTTGCACTGGAGAACATTAAATAACACCTAGAAGAATGGGGTGGAGCCTGATCATATCCTTGAAGGATGACACTGAGGATCTTAACCTTCTCATTCCCCTTTATTGCTTCAATATTGTTTATTGAATTTTCAGTGGAGTGTAGATTGGTGTGTACATGTTGTCAAAGGAGTAATCAAGGGCTGAAGAAAAATGAGGGGACTACCACAACAGTTGTTAAGGAAAACTGAATAATTAGAGATCTTGCCCGTGAAATGCTGAAACATTTAATGTCGGTAAACTGGAAACCCCAGAGTTATAGCTAAACTGATGGAGTAATTAAGAGTGTGTTGAGGGTGTTTACACACCAGAGTGGTTTGTATATACAGCTCAAAAGACTAGAGCTATTTCCAGAGTGGGAGAGACATACAGGAGACTCAATTAAGGAGAGTAATTCTTGCACTGGCTGTCTTTCCTGATGAGCTCTGCTGTGTTGTAAGGAGCCTTCGAAGGGAGGCATGGCTCCTTATATCTAGGACTTAAAAAGCTTTAGTGGCCTGGAGGGATCAATTGGAAATGTACAATAGAGAACAATCTCACAGTAGCAGGAGGATGGAATGCATCAGCTAATGACTGTTTTCTCACTTTCTGAAATTGCAAACTGCCCACAAATTTTGGATGGGACTGTTAAACGATCTCTAATAGAGTGGTTGCTTCTGTAGCTAGTCAGTTTGCTCACTTAATCATGATAAAGGCATACAAAAATTAAATTCTCCATTACACGTCTGATATTTCTCAGCTAGCACAAAGCAACATAGGTTTTTGCCTCAGAACTACCACTGCTACAAGAACTGTAGTGACAGGGAGAGGTGTAACACTTCGAGTACTAATCCCCAAATATTTAAGTGGATTTTTTTAGAAAAGGAATATATCTAACCTACCTCATTTCTTCTTGTTCCCAAATCATAACATTTCTTTCTGTAATTGGAAAGAAACACTTGAAATTCTACATAATGTTTAAACAACTAATTGACCTGACACTGTGGACTTCCTGTGTGCTTTGCCAAGCTATGCCTTTGAATAATTCACCAAAAGAATGGTAATAAACCATAAAATATTAAACAGGCTTTCTACAGAACATAAGTTGGAGAGTTTTATTTAAGTTCTGAGTCTGTTAATTTCTCAGACAATCAGTGTAACTGATTGTAACGGCCAAACGTGGTTTGCAAGTCCACCGTCTTTCATCTCAAAGAGGCTTTTTGCTAATGTAGTACATTACAATATTTGAGCATTAATGTTACTCCTGCTCCACTGGGATAGAGCCTGCTGTGTCTGAATATAAAGTGTTGAGTCTAATAGCGTAAATATAATAATATAAAGACAGTCATATGTGATCAGCCCAATAGACAATATAGATCAATATCCTGTCTTCAACAGTGGTCACAAATAAGTGTTACTTAGGCCAAAACTCAAGGCCAATGAGCTTGGAGGCAGTAGGTGACTGCATAAAATAAATGGCTTACAGTGATAAATTAAAAAAAAATCTTTAAATCTTTCCTCTATTTAGAGAACTATGTTTGGTACAATGGCTGAGCATCCTTTTGCTTTTTTTCTATTAGGAAAAACACTGTTTTAATTGTGACCACAAATGAGTGGTTCATTGAGAACCTGCACAAATGGGAGTTGATTGGAATGTTCCCCTTTAATTCTTGAATGCATGTAGAACTCCCCATTTTTAGTGATAGTAGCCACTTTCTGTAGTTTGAAATAGAGGCCGGATGCTAAGAGCATTTTTGGAGAGACCACTGGATACTGACTGTTGGAAAAAGGTATCTTGCAATTCCAGTGTCTAAAAGTAATAAAGGCAGTTCTTTATGAATGTACTTTTTGTGTGAATTCCCAAAAACAACTACTGAGAGAGGAATCATAGCATATCCTCAGCTGGAAGGGACCCACAAGGATCATCAAGTCTAACACCTGGTCCTGCACAGCTCAACCCCAAGAAGCACACCATTTGCCTGAGAGTGGTCCACCCCTCAGTGAAAAACTTTTTCCTGATGTGCAACCCAAACTTCCCCTGACTCAGCTTCATGCTGTTTCCTCTAGTTTTGTCCCTGGTCATGAGATGAAGAGGTTGGTGCTTGCTCCTCCCCTTCACAGGAAAGTTGCAGACTGCAATGAGGTTTCCCTTCAGTCTCCTCCAGGCTGAACAGACCAAGTGACCTCAGCCACTCCTCACATGGCTTCCCTTACAGGCCCTTCACCATCCTCGTGGCCCTCCTTTGGATGCTCTCTAATAGCTTGTATGTGTTTAGTTAAAAGATAATGCTATCAAAAGAAGTCTGCCCCATTATCCCTCATCTTGGGAAATTTTGAGAAGGGCACCAGCCTTCTCAGCAAGATAACTGATCTTATGGATGGAAGGCATCATGACCTCAAAAATTACTATTCTGTTTAAGAGGCTGAATCAACAATCAGTAGTACGCCTCTCCAGATTGAATTATACTGGAGAAGGTTGAAAGTAATACTGCTTTTATTTATTTGGTTTATAATTCCTGTCCTTTATGTATATTCAAGTTCACATTTGATTTCTTGGATAGTCAGATATGTTGCCTGTATTCTGTTCCCTGCCCATTCTTTCTCAGACCCCGTAAGAACAGAGCTGTGCTGCTGACTGAACTTCTAACCAGTAAAAATTTTCTCTATTTTCATACATGTAGCCTGAAAGCTCAGCTTCTCTGCCAGAGTGTGCATGGGAACAACAGGAAAGGTGGTGAAAATCTGAAGCCCAGCATTCCGTGGATGCCCCCGCATTCTAGGCCGTCTAATATTAACTGAAACCATTATGATCTCAACAGCTTTCAGTTGCCCTGAAGAGGTGGCTGGAAGTTAGATAAGACAGTAGTGAAACTATAGAGAAAAAGTGGTCAGATGGAAATGCTTCTTCCCAATAGCAATCACTCCCACTGAATGCAAGCCTTAGGGTCCACTTCACCTGTACTGCACAATCAGTAGCTGTGGAGGTGAAAAAAGTTAATTATCATCTGTGGCTGGCAAGAAGATTGTGCTGGGTCCTATTAATGTTAAACTGGCCAGTGTGAGTGATATAGGTCCAAGATACTGGCTGGAATTATTGTAAATGTTAATATATAGGAATAATTTGTCATGGAATGAAATGGCAAGTCTGAAAAAGGCACAAATTTTTGAATATCCAAAAATTTGCAAGATGAGGAGACTGATTAACTGAACTGTATTTCCATTAAAATTGTGATAAAAAGTTATTGTGATGAAAGAGCCAGCTTCGAGGGAAATCAGTGATGGGGCTTCTGAAGGATCTGTTCTGAGACCAATCCAATTTATGGTTTTTCTTACAATATTGACACAAAACCAAAATTATGCTGATGAAATTATGTCTGGCCCAAAGCAGGGAGATACCATCAGATGACAAACTGGGATGTAGTACAGAAAGAACCAAATGACCTTAAGAATCTGAGCCTGAGGAATGGGTTGATTTTTAATATTTCGAAGTATTAAGATCATGCATAGAATTAATAACCAGAAATTTTTGGACATACTCAGAATTTGTGAGTTGAAAATTACAAAGAGGGAGAAAGATGCAGGATATCTGTGAGCTGTCAGTGCAATAAAATCATAAAAAAGTAAGTGTAATCTTAGAACTTTTCTCAAGCAAGTGAAAGAAATGAAGTACTAACAGTAAGATACAAGGTACTGCTCATAGGCATCTGAGTAAGCATGTTCAGGAAATGAGAACTAAGGCAGAACAGATGATGATGGGAATGGAGAGCTTTTAATACAAAGAGAATTAACTTAATTTGGCTGGTTAGCCTTCGTAAACCAAGGGTAAGAGGGCAGAGGTTCTGGAAATTCACAGTAGTCTGAGAAAGGCAGGTGGGAGGGAAGAAGAGGTCTTCCAGCTGAAGGGCAATGTTGGCTTTAGAGTAGAGCCAAGAAATACTGAATTTCCTTCTAATTTTCAGACTTCTGACAGTCAGAGCAGTGACATTCTGGGACAGCCTTTTAAATAAAATTGTGAGAAAAGAAACACAGGTGGTTTTACGATGGACTGTGATCAGTTTAAGAGAAGGCTGTACTATAGGTTTCTTGCAATAACAGGAGCCATTAACAGCCTTTTTTTCTTTCACTTGACACTAAAAGCTCAAAAAAATGTTTTCAGCAGCAGCTGAACCAATAAAACATGGTTTCCCAGAGGTTTTTGTCTTGGGGTAGGGCTCACCTGTAGATCCTTTCATGTTTGAAGAGAGGCTACTTGCTTCCTATACCCTAGCAGGGGCATTCCTGTGTTTTCCTACCTGTCTGCCTAGTTCCACAACATTAGTGAGGAATCTACCCCCTCTGATGAATTTGATTCAAACTGGCTAACATCTTTTAGGAAGAGATGTGTAACAGTATGAAGGTATTGTCTCCTTTCTTTCGAAAAACAGACCAAAACCTCAAAGCTGTTGAGGGAATATATTTCTTATGTTAGAGGTGATTCAGCTAGAAGGCTTAAGCAACATCACACCCAACATGCTTTCCAGTAGAATAAACACCTCACTGATCTGACAGACTCTGGTAATGGGAAATTGTGTAAGCAGCCTACTGCTTCCCACTGAAGTCCTTCTTCTGACAACCTGGTTGCTCTTCAGATACACAGGAAGAAGCAAACTATTCCATAACAAAGCTGAATAGATTGCTTTCTTGACAGAGGAGGAATGGTACTGTTTGTTCTCTGGCTCATATTTTATCTCCAGGCTTAAGAAAGACAAAATCTAGGAAATACAATGTAGAAGAAGAAGAAATGAATAAGTTTCTGTAATTGGCCTGATTTATTACTTACAAGCAAAGGCTTATGAATGAAGCTGCCCAAAATCTGGTTGTATTTTCAGTCTGAATAAAAAATAACTCCTTTTAAAAAAATGATTTTGGTATTTTTCTTCTCTTTGTCCCCTCTAATTTACAAAGGACTGGTTGCAATTTATGTTTACACAGTCCTAGCCTAAACCCCAGGTTGTCGCTTTTTATGCTGTTAAATGAAGCCTCTGTTATTTTTCAAATCTCCTGGACTATACACCAAGGGAAGCAGATGGATAAAACATTACTTCAAAAATACTCACATCCAGCACAAACCCTGAGATGTTGAATACTGAAGACATTTACATTTGTGGTTTTTCAGTTTGCTGAACTGTCTTTTGCCCAACCTGTCTTCCTGCCTCGTTATTTATCCCTGTGGTGAGCACTTTCAACCATAAACACATAAATGTATGGCTGTCATATGTGAGAAGGAGTACGGAAAGAAAGAGTGGTTAAAGGAAGTGTTTGAAGGGACCTACATTTATTCTTTTGTTGGTGTAACTATGGAATGTAGGAACTGTAGATGAATTTCAAATTATAACAGAAAGAATGTAGGTGGAAAACCAAACGCATTTGGTAGGAATGGTTGTGAATACAGGCTGCATGTTCCTGGCTTGCGGATTACCAAGCATCCTGAAGTCTTGTTCAGCCAGGTGCTCATGATCTGGGAATGCAACCGATCTCCTGTGTCCTGAGCAGGTGATGACACCAGGCACACTGCACAGAAATGCTGTGTGCACCATAGCCAGGGGAACTTTCGGTGCTGGTTGTGAGCAAAAGCAAAAGAAACATTTCTCCTCACACAGCAAAGGTGCTGTACGGATGGAGATGATATGCCTGTTTTAGACTGCAGTTTCTAAGCCTCTATCCATAAGACCTCTTCCTGTTCCCAGTATAATTGTGGTAGAAACTCCACTGGCTTCATTGCTGTAGGAGCAAGTAATAATGGCTTCTGAGAACAATAAGAATTCTTGGTGAATTTGCACTCAAACCAATACAAGCAGATATTATGTTTAATTCTGCATGTCCTGTTTACACAACAGTCCAAACGATTTTGAGATGCTAAGCAGCAACAACAAGCCTTCTAATTATTCTTTTCTGTCAGTAATTTGGAATCTTGTTGGAGCACAGCAATCTGGTTGTGGGAGACCTGGGAGATATTGCAAAATAATTTAGAGGCACAACAGACTACACTGGTTCCAGTTGGTGCCAGAGTCCGATGTTGTCTGAATGCCCCTCACTAAGGCCTCCTCAAGCCCCCTAGTTCTAGTACCTTTACTAACAGCTCCAGATCTTGAATCACCTTTGTATCTGCATTCTGTTCTTGCATATCAGCTCCCCAAGAAATGTGTTTTAATCAAAGCCTCTTCTCAAAAAAATAAAAAAATTGGTCATTTTTCTTTCAAAGATAATTGCCTACATGTAGGCTGTAAAATGTCACATTACCATACAAAAACCCTGGAAGAAAACACTGAGCCCTGTTGAAAGCACATTCTGTTAAGGAATTCAACTGTCTTCTGTGTTTAATAACATTTAAACCTAGTTCCACGAATCAGAAAATGTTTTAGCAGTGCCCAACTTACAAGCCCTGTCTTGACACGGAAACAGAACACCCTTGGTCAAAGCGCTGTGGCAGTGCTGGGTAGACAGATTTGGGGTACTACCTGCAGCTTCTGTGGTTTTATTGGAAAGACATCCCTTCCTACTGTTTTCTCAGCATTCCTCTGTCTTTCTCAAAGGACTCTTCATGGAAATAAGCTAATCTTTTCAGATTCATTCATTCCTGCCACTGGGCGCTACCCGCTGCCAGAACCTTCCTGGTCACATAATTATCCCTGCAACTGCCAGCAGTGTGCTGCAGAGGATTATGCAGCAGGAGCAGATGAACTGCCAAATAAATCCTGTTTTCTTATAGATAGTATCAGAAAGGAAGGACAAAGAGTAAAACAGGTGAATATCACAGAAAGAGACAGATGCTCTTGAGCTCAGATATCTTTTGCTGGTTTTGGGTTGATGGCTGCAATGCTGTATATGCAGCTCAGAATTGGAATTAACTCCCCAGAGCCGTAAATGAACATTAATTAGAGCTCCTTTGCAATAAAATGGGATCTCCTCATCCATTTTAAAACTGGATGAGTCAAAGAAAATAATCCCTTCTTTGGCAGACTTATAGGCAGGATGTTAATTAATAGGCCTTGTAATTTTTATGATTCTTTGACATTGTCCTTCAAACCACTGCAGGTTTAATGGGCCTGTAGTCTTATTGCTTGGGAGTCTTAGAGAACACTTTTACTGTGTATGCCGTAGCCAGGAGGGAATATCCTGATGCGAATGCTTCATCAGCAAGTTGTGAATACTGCACTCTTGCTTTTGATTCTGCCTCTGAGTTTTCAATCTGAGGTCAATATTTTTCAGGCCAGAAACCAATGTTGAGCACCTTACATTCAAATTCTGAGAATTTTGCTGCATGGAAATGTGGCTATTTTTATGTAGAAGCCTTTCAAATAGATTTAATGTCTGACACTAGGTACCTATATGTTGGCATGAGAAATTTTTTCCCCACAGTCCACTCAGATTAATGGTGACATTACATTAATATTTGCCATTGTACGTATTTAGAGTTGGAGAAATAACCTGCTACCCTGGCTTGGAGAACTGAAGAGCATTAGGAGCTTCCAGGCGTTAAGGGTTTCTCCTCTTGATGATGACTCTCCTTGAACAAATAAACCCTCCAAGTATAATAGTACCTTATGTGTTATGTGATATCCCCTTGATTAAGCTTGTAAGGGTATGTACCTACACCTCAACAGACTGTGATGCAGAGATCCTCAGTTGATAACAATGACAGTACTAACCCTGGAACTGGAAGAAGTACAGGTTTGTTCTCCACCTAATAAAACATGCTAAGATAAAAAACCCACAACATGCGAGGCTCCACAGCTCCAGAGAGACCTCTCTGGAAAGAAAATAATTTTTTAGTCATACTTCTGCCAGAACTCTACCTTGTGGGGCAGGTGGTGTGGATTGCCCCAGGAGGAGCTGTGGAAGGAAGATGGAAATTTGTCAAATCACACATGCATCTGTGTGAGAGGGGGAAGAGGTGAAGTCTCTTTGTCAACTGGGTGTACCTCAGCCAGGATATGTCTACACTGCCCTCAAACTTGTAGCATGTTCAGAGATGCATCCCAGCTAGATCTGAACTGCCTCATTTCGCCATTGGTTCAGTGCAGCACGGAGCCCAGCATAAGCTCATTTTCTTCAGCTCCTTAGCTGGATTTTGCTCCCATTCTGACCTTCACTCTGTGAGATCAATATAGCACACTGTACCCAGTGTAGCTAATTTTAAACATGGACGTATCTCTGTGCTATACAATAGTCAGTGGGATGGCTCTGTACTCAGCATGGCAAGAATACCTTCCTGTTGTCACTCGTCATGCTCAAATCTCTCCACAAGAACAGTATCTTCCACAAACAGGAGGCAACCAGAGCTCCGTTGTGGTTCATTAGGAACAACGAGCCCTGCTGTGCCCACATCCCATCTGATGTGTTGCTCTTGGATTCCTGTTATTTCCTGTTTTATTCCCCCCCCACTGCTTCCTGCCTCTTTGCTGTACCTGATGTGGTGTGCAGCTGAAGCCTCTGGGGCACAGGGGCAGTGCTATGAGGTGTCCAGCACAGTTTGAGGCATGATCTGGTACTGTGCTTGAGCTAAGCCCTTCTCATGGTAAGATGCTCTGCTGATCCCCGTTTGTTTGTTGCCAGGAGTGTGAAGGTTGCTCTAGGTAAGAAATCTTTAGACTGGGAAATACAGTATTTCAAAAGTGAATTACACCTGAAAATGAAGGGCCAGATTTTCAGTGCCCAACAAGATCCCTTTGAACAGGTGGAGTGACACGGATATGCCCTCCACACCAGCCTCACAACCAGTTCCTGTGCTGTCATTGCTTGAATGAACACAATGGACTTATTTTCTGATTGCTGCCTTTGGCTTGAGGGATATATTGAACATAGTAGTGGGGGGAGCTAGGACCCAATGCAGCCCATCAGTGCCAGGTTAGAGGAATGGTTTGAAAAGAACCTGTGGACAGAATGCCCTGAAGCTTTTTGAACAGAAGCTGACCCCTGCTCACTCCAGAGTTAAAAGCTAGAAAGAGCATTATCTACCTTTGATTCCCCTGCCAAAGTAAAAGCTCATGCACCAGACAGAGTCTTTAATTTCAGAACCGGGTCCTATTTCGTGCAGAGCAGCACCTGCAGAGTCAATATTTTGACTAAAATGGCAAAGGCTCCCATTGCCTGTACTTGGCTATAAATGTATCCTCAGCTAGAGCTGTTTTATTTCCTAAATTACATTTTCCTACTATGAGATTTAAAGGACCCAGTAGGTTGATGTAATTGTTTAAAAATTATTCTGACAGGGGGATAGCTTGTTGTTTTATATGCTTTAAAACACCAAGTTGAATGAAAACTGGCATTTGCTACCAATGAAACAAAGCCACAATCCTCTTTTTCAGGTCTCTTTCTCCCTAATAGAAGACAGTGTATTCTTTGGTGTACAGTATTTCTGCAGGTAGTTCCTCATTGTTTTCCTTTCTTTGAATCTGGACTGAGAGCTGAGATAAAGTATCTGACTAAGTTATACTGAAAGAGAAGGAAAATCCCTCAAAGTTGATGGTACAGGATGAAGGAGATTGACTAAGTCTTTTTCCATAAAGGACTGGATTCGTTATCAAAATGTTGTGCTAGTGTCTCCTACAAACCAGATTCAGCAATGAATGGGAATATCATCCTGAAGATAACAGTTATTTCAGAAACATCATATCTGTTACAGTGTTATCAGGAAGCTGCAAAAAGCTCGGATTTTTGTTACAGTAAATGCTGGAGTTGGTTTTGCCAACAGCTTAAATAATGGAAATCTTTGTCTCACTTTATAGGTGAAGATAATTCGGATGTATCTGAAGGTGAACGCAGATATCATCTCTCTTTGCATGATAGTACCAGCCATTTAAATACTCAGTGATGACGGCGTGGGAAGCTATCGTCTGAGAACTTCCCTCTTCTCTACCTTTTTCCAGACTGGTGGACAGCAGGCACACTAATACTTTACTTTGCAAGAATTAGTGCTTTTGAAAAATAAAGCAGATGGCAACATTGACTGTGTTTATGAAGGACAGTTTGCAAAGACTACAGTTCCCAGTCCATGATATCACATATATGTTCAAGTGGAGGATCTTTAGAGTATAGTGTGCAAGGAGCAGCCACATGTGCCAGGTGTTAAGCACAGAAGCATTTTTTCCAGTGGAAAAACCCCAGTGGAAGCTTACAAGTTGGTTTCCAAACTAGGAAGTGAGATCTAAATATTCAGTGTGAAAATAGCTTGATGCATTGGTAAAGCAGAATTCCCTTTCTCTCCTGCCCTGTCCACTTCTGTCCTGTCCTGTTCTCCAGCTGTTATGACACCTTAGCAGTAAAGGCCCATATTTAAACAGGGTAGAAATAAAAAAAAAAAATTACTAGAAATAAAAAATTAAATCTAGGACTCAAATAGAAAATCTGAAGGAAACACCTGATGGAGAAAGAGGTTTCAGTCAAACAGATTTGCTAAGAGTTTCTTTTTGCAGACAGCTTTCATTGAGGGGGAAAAAAATCAAACAGTTGAACATTTTTTCAAGCAATAAAATGGATTTAGAGGGCTATTTTCGGTGCCTGGATTTGTCTGTCAAACTTGATGGTACCTGCACTATGGAAAAGAGCAAGAAGGGAGGTCACTGTGCCTCACAGAAGGTGTGAGCTGAAGGAGAGCTCAGCCTCCAGGGGAGAGTGTGGGCATGAAGCATATGCCAGTCTAGAGAGTTGTGGTTTGACATTGTGCTGAGATGGAGCAAAATACTCTGCTTCAGCTTCATGTATTGGAACCTAAGATTTGTCTCCGTGAGCACGGAAACATTTAATCTTTTCATATTTAAGGGGGAAAAAAAGCAGAAATATCATTAGTTTGACAATTCTGAAAGTCCCAGTTATCCAGGAATAAACCCCAAACCCCAGTATGCTTGTAGAAAATGACCCAAAGAGAAAAGAATGCTTTGTCCAGCCTTTATTTCAATAGGAGACTGTTACGTTACCTTGTGGGTAAGAGATGAACTGAAGGTCTTTCAACTTCAGAAAGTGTTTCTACAACTTGGACAAAAGCACTTTGAGAAAATATCTAGAACTAATAGGCAGATCTTAGAAAAAAATTCTGGCAACTTTGCACTCCCTCACCCACCCACAAAAAGGAAAAAGGTAAAGAGGTACTAGGAGAAAGAAGGCTTGTAATCAGGTTTTGTCTGCATGGAATGAAATCTTGTAGACACTGATGGAGCACCAGCATAGTAACCAAAACCCAGTGGGGCTGTTTTTCTGAGAACAAAGCTGCTTTCAGAGGGCTATTGTTTCCATTAGAGAATATTGTGCTCTGGCGATGAAATCTTCATGTGTTTTATGCATTCTGCTGTTTGTCAGTGAAAGTGCTTTATCACATGTTTGTCACTCGGCAGGATTCAGGCCCAGATCTCTTCTAAGTGACTAATGCTATCACCTTTCAGCCTGTGACTGACAAACTCACAATCCCCCATTACTGTTAGCATGGTGGGCATGCTGAAGTATTAAAAGCTCTTTCTTGTTCCATCAAAGGAAGAATTAACCTTTTGATCTGCTTTGCAGCATTCTGAACCCTGGGTTGTTTGTTTCATGTTAATGAAATTCAATCTTTGTGCAACAGCAGAGGCTTCTTAAGTCTTACAATTCTTCAACAGAGGCTGGGAATGGAAACCTGATCTCACAAGTATGGTCTGAAGCCTTGCTGTCAAGGTCATTCAGCCTTTTCTGAACAGAAAGGAATTGCAGGGAAAAAAGAATAGAAACTGTTTTCTGCTTTATTTTTGACCATTTATTGGATGAAAGATATTTTTCGCCTTCGTCTTTAATATTAGGTCTAATAACAGTTCTATAAACAGCCTCCTGTCAAACAATTGTCTTGAAGCAGTGCTGTGAAAATGTCTTCTATTCTTAACTCTGCATTGAAGAATAGCTGGGAGGTCAGTGCTGAATTAATTATATTAGAGATTATTCTAGATAATTCTAAGACTTTGGTTCATCTCTGTATATCAAGAACATATGTAGAACAGCATTACTGGTAGCTTTTTGGAAGGATAGTGATGGATGGCCTTTAGTCCAAAAGTTGAGGATGACACAGTTGAAGAGTGATAATGGCACTAGATTCTGTCACTGATCATTAAAATAGTAGAGCTGGGCAGGAAAGATGATGGCACCATCCAGCTGGCAGGGCAGCCTTGTTCTTCAAAGCATAGTTTGCAGTGTTCTGCCACGTAATATAACATATGAGGAAAAGAGGCTGGCTTGCTGTTTGCAGCAATTTTCCACAGCCTTTTCTCTTATTTGGATCCCTTGCATGGAAGACAGGCAGTTTCCATGACTCCAGTGCATGTTTTTCATTGCTTGAAGTAAATCAATTCTGTGCTGAGGTGGGGAATGCACTATGGCTGCAGAAAAGTGATGTCATAAACCTTTTTAATTCATTCTTTTGCTTTTGAGAGGCTGTACAGTAAGCAACTTGCAGTTCATGCACTTGGAACTCCTTGCACTTGTAATAAAATTATTGAAACGAATCTTTCACAGATATGGTTCAGATAATACCACGAGAGTTCCTCAACAGCTTTTTTGGAACTTCCTTTGACTGCAAGACCAGTACAAGACAGGTGGCTTAGCGTGCATGTGTGTGAGAGGGGCAGAGTTTTTTGTATGACCATGGATATTGCCTGGTTCTATACAGGCTGCGAGATCACCTTGCATCCCGATATATCGGCACTTGCAGTGCAGGCTCTAAGCACAAATACAGAGGCACAGCAGACAACAAAACCCTTTGAATAGCTGCGAGACAAAAATAGGATTGTTTTTGTGTCTACACGAACAAGCAGCCAGATTCACTGTCTGCCTTACAATTCAAAATGTAATAAATTGTACAAAGCTGAGTATGACTGTCATGCTACCCCTTGTGTACCGATGGAAACTGAGGCCACAAAGAGGGAAAAAGCCTGGCTTGAGATGATACAGCAGTTCTTCAGCAGAGGCTGGGAATGGCAACTTGATCTCACAAATGTAGTTTGGAGTCTTAATGTCGAGGTTACTTAGCCTTGTCTGAACAGAATGAAACTGCAAAAGAGAGAATATAAACTATTTCCCATTTAATTTTGAACTGTTTATTGGACAGAACTGCGTTTTTTTGTCTTACCATTAGTACTGCTTCTTCATCCTTGCTTTGAAACAAAAAATACTTCAAGACATGGAAACTGTCTGAAATTGGTAAATATTTTGTTATCTAGTCCCACACTGTATCACTATTCTTTTCTTCTTCTTGATTTCTTTAGGTGTGAAAAGAGATATCTAAAAGATGGCATTGATGCTTAATTTGTAGACTGTAAAAACAGGAGATGTTTGGAAGGTACATCAATATTGATTGGAATTGTGTCATCCTCAGTGCAGTTCTTTCTTGTGTAGAAAACGAAATTCCTTGTTTCACTGATGACAAGATTTGGCAGTAATCCTAATAGCACGGCATTTAGCCTGCAAGAACCAGAGCTGCAGTGCAAGTGTGCCTCCCTCACCTGTTTTAATTTCTCTTCAAGACACTGCAAAGCAAATTTACAGGTACAATGTCTGGATGGGGTACAAACAGCTTCTGCTCATGTCTGCTCTTATTCCAATGACAGAAATTGGAGTCCTTCTTTTCCTGACATGTCTAGCTTTCTGGCCAGGCTGTGTTTGCTTCCTTATTTTTATCTATCATCTCCATTTCTTAAATAATTAAAGAGCTTTCACTGACCTTATCTGTACTTTAATGCTTTGAATGCATATATGCAGCTGCAGTTTTCACCTTCAAGCATCAGGATAAATAAGGATGTTGTGCCTCTGAACCGTTCCACCCATGTGATAACAGTCCTAAAGCAATCTGAGTAGCCAAGGAGCTGAAGGAAAGAAATTGGTTTTGATCTGTCCCACTAAACTCATTTTCCTTTGCATCTCTTTGCAGATTAGCTATTTGTCCTGTGAAAATTGAAGCACTTGAGAAGGACAAAGAAACAGAGAAACCAAGAAAAGAGTGTTTTTGTAAAAAAATTTAAAACAATGTCTTCAAAATTAAGAATATTTATTTTTATCTATCTGTAATAAAAACATTTCCATTGCAGTTACTGTGGCAGGCATTAAGACAGCTTTCTACATGACTAAGAATACATAACTACATGTTGAGTGTGGCTGTCCTCTGTTTTCAAATTTTACGAATAGTTAACCTTTTCTAGTAGCTTTTACTGTGGAGCTGAATATTTGCTAGTATGGAGGAGGTGAAAATGCTTTGGAAGGAAGGCACTATAAGAGATTAGAGAAGGGGAACTACCCAATTCAGGTATTTTTTCCTTGGGATGTTCTTTGCTTCTTTTCTTTTTACAAGATTGTACTATCTGTATCAAATCTTCTCCATAAGCTCAGCCCTTCTGCTGTGTCATCTTTTCTTTGCAAGGTGCACCACCCCTTTTGTCCATTTTGGAGAATTTTCGTGGCACTACTCTTACAGGATATGTCAAGTCTTCCATTATTAGATACTGCACTAACCATTTTTTTCCCAGTGATATATAATGGGAGCTGTTCCTTGGGTCCATGGTTTTTAGATTGCTTTTTTTTTTTTTTCCTACAAAGAGCAGCAGCAAGAGTAGCTTCCTTATGTCCATCTTAAATCTTCTGAATGGACTGAGTCCCAATAGACATGTCTATAAGTCCTGTTCAAGTTCTGTCTCTAACAATTTTTTATTGCTTTCAAGATGGATTTTCAAAATATTTTTACCATCTAGTATTCCCATATTGTATGTATGAAGGAAAACCAGACTGTTTTGCATTCCATATAGATATCTGGGGCAATATTACGTATTTTGTGAGATAACAATAGGGAAATACACATTCTGTAAACTAGATAGTACTGAATCCTGCCTGACAGTTAGTTTTGGAGCAAGTATTTATCATATGCATGATCTCATCTCAGTCTTCTTCTGTTATTTAATATTTACAGTCTAGACTACATAACTTAATAGGTTTTATGCAGTTTGTCTTTTAAAACCAGCTATGAATCATATATTCTAGACATAATCTTGATCATGGAAACTTCAGCCTTTGCATTATACTTTCTAATGAAGCTAGCCTAGTTTGTCTCTTGTCTGGAAATATTATAAATAACACAAACAAGCAGTATACATTTATATTGAATGGCCCCCTTTCTCCTTCCCCAGGTTTCCCCATTCCTCCTGGTAAGAAATAATCTATTTGCTACAGTTTCTTTCAAGGAAGATACAAAAGAATTTTATTTTCCTTCTGATTAAGATAAGTTTCTGAGTTCTGATTTTTCTTCTTTTCCTTTTTTTTTTTTTTCACTCAATAGCTTGTCTCTTATGTGACCAATTAGTAAATATAGTTTTAATTACCAGGTGATATTTCATGGGTACCAAAATTTTGGGGGAAAAATCTTGTAATTTCTAAAATGTGAGTTATTTTGCCATTTTATGATCCAGTCATAATTGCCTTCTAATGCCCCATCCTCCAAAGGTTCTCATACATGTGGACCTAACATGTTTGAAATATGCTGCCACCAGGTTTTCCATCCTATCCTCTCTCCTTTCACATGTTCTCAGTTACTGTGTTTTAATCTTGGGCACTGGAATCTCTTTTGAAATATTTCTTTGTGCTTTTGGCTTTGTTTGCTTGTTTTGATGAGAGAGGGGCAAGAAGTTTTTGAAGTTCACCAGATAATTTCTACTGCTTGAGCTACCACACAGGGCTCTAATTAATGCCCTAATTTATACACAGTGATTTTTGTTCAGTTTTTTAACTTTTTTTCCCCCCCAGGATAAAGCAGATGATTTTTGTAGATAATTTTGATCCATTTGAAAATGAATCACAAAATAATTTCCCCAAAATATGACGCACTTAGCACTGATAGCTAAAATGTTAAAGTTTTCTTCTTCATATTCTGGGTGTGCTATTCCATATGGAGAAATCCTCTTTTATATTATTATCTTTATATATACCAAAGAGCTCCTCCTTTTATAAAGCCTTTTGGGTGCTGCTTCACCCTTGTGAGTATTTCTATGTACAATCCTCAATAGCAGCATTTTAAACTCTTTCGTTTGCATTCAAGAAGGAGGACTATAAGATTGGATTTTAAAAAAATCCATATTTGGTTTAAGTTTTAAAATTGCATCTTTGTGACAAGTTGATGATCAGCAAGCCTTCTGTCACCAGAGTGAAGTGTTGTTATAATCAGAGTGCTGACTGTATCTCAAACATTATACAGCATTTAAGAACGCATCCATTTGTTTAAGTCTCCTTCATTTTTAAGCATTTCATTGTCTTGCTCAGTTCACCAGGCTCTTTCCTCACATTAGAATCAGACATTTTGAAACCTGTTTCATACTAGCTCTTGCAACAAAACAAATTGTCTTGATTTGCTTGTTCACTCGAGCTTATTTTCTAAAATGCTCTGAAGTTGTAAACAGCCTTGCTTTTTAAATATACCATTTTTGTCTTTAGAGTGTAGTGCGGCTGGCGGGACACATTCATTTGAAATCCCTCAAACTCCTAACCTCTGTGACTTCCCCCCTTACAGGGTCTGTCTTATCTGAATAGACGAGCTGTCTGGGATTTTCATTATATCAGTGTTTAGGTGATATTTGCTTGTTTGTAATCTCTTGGAGAAAGTCTGCATCATTCTGTGGTCATGTCATATTTTTAGGTGACTCGTAGTGAGGTACTGGGAGGTTCTTAGACAGCACCTCACCCCCTAGAGAAACAAAATGGCACAAGACCAACTAAAGCCATGAAAAATGCTAGTATATGTGAGGTTTAACTGAAGCCTACTGTTTATCTGAGAAATTATTGAGCTTTCTTGCATGCAGACAAATAATTTTTGAGAATCTTTATGTATGATACAGTGGTGAAGTTTTATTTAAGTAGGGTTTGTGGACACTGACAGGGAAGAAAGGTGTTTACGAACAGGAAGCACTTGAGTTCATTGGTATCAGGTATGTTGGAGCAAATATCTGATTAATCACAATTGACAAAGACCATCAAAATCATCCAGAAGGCTGAAATTAAAATATTTAGCATTAATCAGTAATCACTGTAGTGATAATTAAGTGATTCTGTCTTCCAGTGACAGTTAAATGGACATGTGGCAAAAGCTATCCTTGTATCCATTTCTTTGTATTTTCTTCTCTATGTCTCTGGTGGATAGCTCATATGAATGAAGAATTTGCTTTTCTTAACTAAATGTGATTTCAAACGAAAAGCACAAGCCGCTTTGTTGTGCAGCTGTGGGCTTGTCAGTCAGTTACTGTCGGATTTCTTTGGGAAGTTCAAACATGAAGCACATTAAGCTTCGAGTAAAGACCAAATTAGGGTAATCAGTTTGGGTAAATCAGAAGTGCTCATTTGACTTCAGCTAAAAATCTTGCTGTCTAGGTCTGATTCTCAGTGATACCCTTGTATTTACATATTTAGAAACTGGGAGTTGCAGAAACCTAACTTGTGATAGCAGCATTTTTTCCCTGTTAAATGCAAAGCAGCAGAGAATTAGGTCCCAGCTTCCAGTCAAATTTGGAAAAAGAAAACAGCAGTGGGAGATAGCTTTTAAATATATTACAAAGTAAAAAAAACCCCAACAACTATAATACGCTGTTATTTTTCATCACCTTCCTTGTATGTGTGAATAGTCACACTGAAGCACAACTATATTTAATCCTTGTTTAAGTCAGCTCCTGTCAACATAAGCTGCAGATGAAGGCCAAGTCAGTAAAACCTCACCCAGGAGCGGAAGCGATTGTAGCACGAATTGCATCAACTCCCTGCCTCTCAGGGCACAAAAACAAGACCAGTGCTGCTGTGCCTGGGACCTGACCGTGCCCAGGGCTAGAGACACCAAGAAAGGCATTCTTCAGCGGACTTTTGGTTCCTCGGACAATGTAGTCTCCCAGCAGGAAATCAGGTAACAAAGCCAGCTCTCACTCTCGTGAGGGCAAAGCCCCGAGGATGACCAATGCACTGTTGACAGCAGGAAGTGTGACTCATACTTTGGCTTTGGTAAACTGGAATACCAACAGGGTGACTCCGGAGTTGTATTACTGTTGTTCCTGCTAGAGCAAAGACTCAAAGTGTCAGGAACTGTCTAGGTCTCAGTAATGTTTTCATCTTTTTACACTGGTAAATGCAATAGAGATGCTACGAACTCAAAGTAATTCTTGACCCAAGTAGGTAAATGGTAAATTATGTAGGTGTGGAAGCAGTGTAACAGATCCTCAATCCAATGTACAATTATTATGAAATATATAAAGAATAATTGACTGTCTTGAATTTGTGCCTTTGTTTTTCATGCTCTCCTACATGAAATAGCATGAAAATACGATTACCCAGTGAATGAGAAATTAACTGAAAGAAAATTTCATAGATCTGAGTGAGATGTTTGAATTGCTGGTCTAATTCTGCTGCATTTACACACAGCCTCTCACATCCTGACTGATGTCATTAAGTGACATCATAGTGGAACATGACCCAATGTTATTTTAAACGTCAACAAGTCCAAAACTAGTGGTACACTAGCTGAGAATAACACCTTAGGGCGTCCAGTCATTTCTTTTTTCACAGACTTCTTGTGGAAAAGATCCTTTCAGCTCTTTTTGTGATTCTCTTCCTAGTTTCCTTTTCTCGTAGCGGGGATAATACCCACCATGAGTTGGTGAAAATGCCACTTAATGTATTAACGTGGTCCTGAGGATACAGACTGGTGAATGCTATTGTGCTAATATTACTTTGCATCATCTTCCTCTTTTATCTTTCAGATTGGTGAGCTTGTCCCTTGAATGACTCTCCCAAAATGGTTAAGGGTCTGAGTGCCTCTGTGCCCTTGTGAAATCCTGCCATTGTTTCTCTAAAGGTCATTACATTAAATAGAAGCTGCAGTGATCTTTATGTAGGCAAGAAAACTTGGCCAAAAATGATAAAAGAGCAACCACACACAAAGCCTTTGGTAACTCTGTTATTGAGTGAATGAGTTCCTTGACCTCTTGGGATTACTTCAGTGTATTTTTGCCTTAGACTGAGGTTTGCTTGAAACCATAAACCAGTTTTGTCAGCACAGTTACTCAAAATGTAGAAAAAAAAATCGGAGACATAATCCAGTCAAAGAAACAGGGCTACTGAAAACCTTCCCAGAGATACACTTCTCTGTACAGGGGAAAGATGTCAGTTTTCTTCAGCTGCTGCTAAGGCTGATGAGATTGTGGTTGCCTTCCCTGAAAATAGCCCAAGGTTTAAAGCCACTGGGCTCCCCTACGCCTTGTTCATACGGATGTGCAGATAGACCAGGAGTCTGCAGAACTGGGTATCTCTGGTCTTCCCTGTGAGACTGCTGTGAAACTGTGGACTCTGACCCATGGCTTCAGGCTTTTCAGGCTAGGACAAGCAATGGCACAGCTTTCTGCTTCCATGCCTATGAATCTGGGACCACTGAGGCCACTTGAAGGCCTCCAGGAGTATGGACACTGATTGCTGTACAGACTAAAATGCAACTATTTGTAGATCAATAAATGATAATGTTTCAATTTAAATATTGTTTTGTAGTGAAAATCCTGCCCTGCTGAAGGGACAGTCAGCCAGACTGCCCATGTGAGGAGTCTGAGTTGTCTCAGGCTGGAGACAGTCCCTCAGAGCTCAGATGTACCTGGAGTTTATTTGCTTTCTTGACATCCCACACTGACCAGGTATTTAGGAGCAGGAAGATAGATACAAGCAGGCATGAGCAGGTCTCTCAAATTCCATCTTGTCTGCCATGTGCCCTGACATTCAGACTCCTGTTTACTGTTTGGTCAGCTTGCGTGCACTTTTTAGAGAAGATACGAAGACAGCCTCTCTAGTCCAGCTGTAAGGGATACCAAATTCAGAACTCTCTTTCTCTTACCACTAATATTTCAGACTTCTGTAATTTCAGGATAATGTTTACCACCTCAGAAGGGTAATTACTTCATGCCTCAGTTTACCTCCAGTACGAGTCATCCGCCTCTTGGATGGGTGCTAATGGATACTTCAAATGGTACAGAGCAGAGCTGCTCTAGAAGCAAGGGCTGGGAGCTTCACCATCTCCAGAGTAGTGTCTGCAGGTAGTAGAGGCTCCCCAGCACCTGGGTTTTGACTTGGCACGAGACAAGAGCTGCTACTGATCATTTGTCTCTAGGAGGCAAAAATGCTGTTGAGCTTGTAGCGACATGCCTGATCTAAATATGGAACAGCTGATTTCACTGCAACTGTGAAGCTGAATGAGGATTTCTCCACTTCCATGCAGAATGAGACACTTCACATAACGATCCGTAAAGTAAAATTCCAGGAAGAATAGCCCTGGCCAGAAAGTGTAATTAAAACAGCTTGGGAGCCAAATGTCTCTAAAGAACATTTTTTGTGGACTTCTAAATTTCAGTAAATATTCCCAAGGAAAATGTAATAAAATGAAAACTAGTTTTGGAAAAATTCATTTCAGAATTTTGGTATTTCAGCTTAGCATAGGATGTTTTTACTTTAATGTATTTGTTCCCTAAATTTTAACTACTAGTGAATGTTTTATGTCACTACTGCCATATTTGATGATAAGAGAGCTGTATTTATTTCAAAAATAATGAATTGAATTTGCTACTTTGTAATGCTTGAGATATTTTATCTGTTTTCTAGATCAGAGTATGTTCTGTTTGTACCATAATGAAACTAGTAATATAAATAGACAGCACTTTGATCTAGAAAAAGTACTTGTTTCAACGAGCAACAACTTATTGTTCTTAGACATTTTTGAAATGAAGGAGTATCTGTGTTTCTTCAGGAAACATTTCCTGACTTCCTTTAGAATTACTCTGTAAAATAAATATATTTTTCTACCCCAGCATAGTGCTGTGTTAGAAAATGTCACGAGAAACAAAGGTTAGGGAGAATTTTACACTGGTACAAATGCATTTGTAGCTCCTTTCAGCATTCCTGCAGGAAGCAGACAGAGACATGGAACTCCAGTATCTTTTCCTGATCAGATGCCTGTGCCCAAAGCCCAGGTGTCTTGCACTTTGACATCCCGCCTGCTGTTGTGGCAGAAGGAATGTGCTGCATGTCTGACCGAAGTGTACTGCCCAGGCTCCCTGGACCCGAAGGGAGGGAGGTGGAGGGATGGGGATTGTTTCTGTTTATGAATGAGCACAGCCTGGCTGACCACGGTATTGGGTACAAAAGGCTTCCTTCTAAGGCTGCTTCTGGCCAGGGGTTGCTTACCTTGTTCCACTGGACTCTGTATGCAGCCTTCTGTAACGTGGGAAAGGGAGCAAGGGGATTGAACAGGGTAGGAAGGAGAAAGGGAGGATGGATTTCTGAATTGTTTCACACGGGGGAAGAGGCAAATGTTACTCTTGTTTTGATGAAGGACAAAGTAATTTCTGAAGCACGAAATGCAAACTAAGACTCTTGTATGATTCCGGGAAAGGGAATAATATTGCTTGGAAGAAACTTAGCTTCAAAGAGGTTTGTGACTTTTGACAGTAATGGCTATCAGAGGATGATTACAGGATCTTGTGTGGAGAGGACTATGAGGCCTAACTAAGCAGAAGAATCACAGAAAGTGCTGATAGAAAAGATATGTGCAAGATTAAAAAGAAACACTTATTTTTTTCTGGATGATTTTTGCCAGCTGCTGGGAGTGCCTCTCTATCCCTGCTGGAAAATATCTCACTGTGTTCTCAACTGCTTCAATTTTTCCAGCAGGTTCGATTACTTAAGGGCATACATTTGTCTTGGAATATGATTAGGCAATGCATTTTCTAGTGGCTAGAAACTAGAAGTAGTATCAAGGTCACACTTGGTAACCAAGGAAATAAGATGCCAAGGTTGGTAGATATATCTTTCACCTGCAGAGTTCTCTCATGCAGATCAACATAAAATAACAATAATGGCAAAGAAGGAAGAAGTTTGGAAGAAGTTTGTACCATTGCTGTCGCAGGTCTGAGGCTGCATGGAAGATTTCAGCCTCAGCAAGCACCAACTGTCACCAGCATCTTCTTCACCATTACACAACACCTCTTTCCTTTTGCTCAGACCAGCCTGAGCAAGGTGCTTTGTGAAGAACTGTGTGTGCTATTTGTAGGTAAAGGACTTGCACAGTCTGATCTATTTATAGATAATACAGTTAATCTCATCTTGAAAACAAGGAGAAAAGCGATATAGACAGTGGCAGCTGTGACACTAATATATTATATTTAGCCATCGCATCCTCTTTTAACCTGCTGTTTATTGAATGTCACGACTGCACACAATTAATCACTGTTTTGTGGTTACTGGCTTGTGTGGTCTCCTATTCCCCCTTCAGCTTTCCATACTCGTTAATAGTTAACTTGTGATTTTCTCCAGGGAGCTTAACCCAGTTTATTCAAATGTTTTAACCATATTTAGCTAGGAGTTTTATACTGTTCCACCTTCATTTCCCACACAGCTGTACGTGCTTCTTGCAGACAAAAGATCCGTACAGTCCTATTTACTTATCGATTACAAGATTCACACTGCTTGGGAACAGGAAGAAAACAGCAGCCAGTGGCAGGTGGAACACTTTTTTCCAATTATGGTTGAGAAGTCTTTATCATTAGTCCAGTTATACCCATCAGACCTCTCTTAGAGCATTCTGGACTGACCTGCCAGTATATCTTCCTTGGAAAGTTACCACATCCAAGGCTGTGTACTGAACAAGATTGTCAAGACTGCATCCAGCATCCCTGAACTATCTAACCACTGCTTAATCCTGATTTTTTTTTTCACTATGTTAAACACTTCTCTCCTAGATAAGAAATCCAGAGTTGAAGATTAGAATTGACCGTGAGACCCATGAGAGAAAACAAAAGTGGTTATTTCAGAAAATTATCTCTTCCAGATGGCCGTGATTCTATAATCCCCTGGTAAGAAAAGGCTTGGTCATTATTTTTGTTTTGTCATAGACCAGAAACTTGCTATGAAAACCTTGTCCCAAAGCTCATCTATGTATAACACTAAACACATAAATAATATAGGGAAAATGTTTATATCTAGAAGGATGATTGTATCTTATAGATACCTGAAATGTGAGACAGTAATGGTACTAGTAAAGATAACCTTACAGTTACATAATACTCACAGTTAAGGGTTGAATATTTTTTCTGTATTTTCCATTTTGTGCTTACATCCTAAAACCAGATAAAGAAGGCTATTTTTTCTTGTAATAGAAATATTTCTTTCTAAACTACAACATGCAACATGATAAGATGACATTTTAGACTTGGTCTATGTCAGAAAGATACCGTAACAACAGTTAAGACAGCAGCAAGGAGAGATCATGTTAAAGGCAGCTAACTTCTTTCTGATAAGTAACAAGGAGAGTAGCTCCTGCCGGCTTGTCACTGCAAGAAACAAACCCTATGATCTTAAACAGTTTCCAATGTCTGTGTTTTAGCAGTGGCTGACAGAGAAGCAAATCTGCTTTTTATCGTCCTCGTGCAGGCTGCTGTAACGTCACTGTGGCTAACCTCTGACTGTGTGAAGGACAG
The DNA here is from genome assembly GCA_013397755.1 of Cnemophilus loriae. Lineage (NCBI taxonomy): Eukaryota > Metazoa > Chordata > Aves > Passeriformes > Corvidae > Cnemophilus > Cnemophilus loriae. The sequence continues at coordinate 131,033 of VZTF01002078.1, forward strand.
GACATTGCAGCAACCTCAGAGAACATGACAGAGAGAGTCAAGAAATGGGATACCACAAATAGCAAGAGGGAGGAGAAATTAGCTGAAGAAAGCTTTTGGAGGAAAAGTAATTCTTTTTCATTTTGTGTCATCTTTTGTGTGTTTAGAAAGCTTGGGTCTTAGTCTAGCTGTACTCAAACGAAAAAAAAATCTTTTTCTCCTCCATGCTGTCTCCAAGAAAAGACCCATAGGCATCTTTTGGCCTATGTATACACTGAAATTATTGGGATTGCATCTCAGAGTATAGAAGCCTGTTTCCTATTTACAGATGGCGAAATACAAGTGCAGTAAATCATAGGCTGAAATTTTTGAAACTACTCTTGAACTGAGGAACCAATATTCCTTCACAAAACATCAGTGATGAATCTTTGCAGTTTATTCACTCAGTTTGTATTTGTCTGGTCTGTACCTTTGCTGATACGGAACAGAGTCAGCAGAGGGTCTTTTCCCCTTTATATGAACTGCATTTGAGAAGACTCAAGTCATGCCAGAAAGATTTTATGTCCATTATCAAATCAGTGATGTGTGTTGAAGAATGATGCACAAATTTCCAAGTGCAAAAACCTTTTAATGATTCACCATGACTAGGAAACCTATGATCCTGCAAGTAGCAAATATACGTGGCAAACAAAGTTGGCCAAATCTTAGAAATACAAATATATTTTATTCAGACTGGGAAAGACACCATTTTCTGATGTTTCTGTAAGATGGAATTTCTGTTGAAAAGATAGTCTGCAAATACCAACACATGGGATTTCTGAAATGAAGTATGACCTTCGGCAGCTGCTGGCTGAAATTGGTATGGTGCTCACTGGGCTCAGTGCTGCCCACCTCCTGAACAGCAGCTGTGACTTTCATGACTGTGTTAATTTTGCTCAGTATCTGCTCCCTTCCCAGGTCTGGATTGCTGGGATGTGTCTGCCCTCTGGAAGCAGTTTCAGAGTTTCTAGGCCCCCAAGCCAGCTGGCTCCTCTGCTTGTAGGGGCTGGATGCCTGGCAGTCCCTTGGAATCTCACTCCGTGATTCATCAGAGATGCTGATCCCATCACAATGCTGATACCAGCCTGCTCTGATGAAGCCATGTCTTGTTGGAGAGTTCACAACCATCTTTGACTGGTAGAAATGATTAATTGATACTTCCAGAGACACTGATGCCCAGGCACATCATTGTCTTTAGTTTCCTTGCTGTATAATTACCAGACATAATTCAATATTTCTCCCATGAACAAAGCATTTGCCAGTTATGCTCCACCTGCCCCTTTGGCAGTGTCCACAACACAGAATAGCTGAGCGGGCCTGCCAGCCCCTTCCAGCCTTCGTCCTCACGCCCTGGCACACAGTTGCAAGGCAGAAGTGATCTAATGCCCGTTACCCAATTGCCTTCACACAGTTCATCCTTATGTCAGCCTATCCTTTCCCCATATCCTCATCTCTGTCCTTGGCTGCCTGTGCCCCCTGCCTTCTGTCACTTCAGTCAGGTGGCACTACTGTATTTCCCACTGCTGCATATGCTCACTTTTCTTCTCTTCTCATTAGCTCCTACTTCAGTTTACTGAGCTCTCTTCTGCCTTCAAACCTCTTTTCCTATATTGCCTATTACTGGGGAGCCAGAGCTTCCTCTTCCCCTTCCTACTTCAGAAGCAGTCAGACACAGCCTTTTCACATCCTATCCCTTCCTCTCCTGTTTTTCAATAAATCAGTCTCTTCTGCCTTCTTCTCAGGTCTTTCTATTAAACACTGTCTCAATATGTTTTACCTCCTCTTTCACCATTTGTCCTGGAGCCATGACAAAGTCAGTTTTCTCTTTGTCTTGCCTCATTCATCTCCTTTCCACTCAATAACCCCAGCTCTTCTTCCACTGGGATTTGTTCCACCCAATTTGTCTTATTTCTTAAGGCTTATTTGATTCAGCTATGTGTGTGTTTATGTGAGCATCTAAATCTAATGACCCATTCTTTAACCCATTGGTAAGCTGAAACCTCAGCAATAACAGAGTGAAGGTCTTAAAAATACCAACTTCCTGCAGTTTTCATGAAGATTGATGACTGGGTGAAGAAAAAGAGATTTGCACTTGCCTTTCCTGCTGGAAAGGCTGCAGCATGTGCTCCTTTCAGTGAATGCACAATTATTAATTATTATTAATGGTCAACACCAGGAAAAGCTTTTCTCAGAGTTTGCATTTTCCTGGACAAAAGAAAGCGAAGTCATAAGAAACAGATTTGTAAGAAATCAGACAACAGGAATTCCGCTGCTCATGGAACTGCTCTTTTTCGCTCTTTCACTCGGTGTTTCATTATTTAACTTTGAAGTTTTACTTTTTTATTTCATATCTACTTTTAGCTACTTTTATCTTGGTTTTATCAAAATGTCGCATACAAATTTTCAGTTGCTCAGGTTTCTGGTTTGACCTCTGTTTGTGAACCTGTTCTTTCTGCATCTTGACTTCTTCTTCAAGGTATCCCTCTTCATGTCTTCAAATTCTCCTTTATGCATTGTCTTTTCCCTTAATGTTTCTTCGATTTCTCTTCTTTTTTGTCTGAGGACTCTTCGTATGAATGTCAGTTCCTTAGTTTTGTAGCTGCTGGTGACAGCCAGCATCCCTGAGCACCCTCTTTGTAATCTGTGCCTCTGTAATGGAGAAAATAGCCTTTTAAATGCAGAACTATTAAAAAAAAAAGAAAAAAAAGTGCATTGATTTTTCTGGAAGAGAAGTGAAGAATATAGAACCTTTCTGAAACTTTGTAAATTAATTCATAGCCACAGTGAAAACTGATCTGCCCTTTTGTCAGACTTGATAAATTTTCATATAAATGTTCACAGTTCTGTCACATACAGAAGAAATCTTTCTCCTATTACAAGCTGAGATGCAAATCTATTTCTGAGACATGTAAAGTTATTCTGCACTATAGTTCATGCAATGAGAAGGCTGTATGGCTTTCAAGTCATACAAGTCTTATCTTGCTTATTTTATTCTCAGTGACTTCTAAATAGTAACTAATATTTTAAAAAAATAGTGGGAAATGAAGTTGGGACCTTCTAAATAGAAGAATATCAATAACTGGCATGAAAATACTTCTATTTAGAAACAAGAAGAGACATGGAAAAAAAGAGGATAAATTGTTCTTTCATCCTGCAATATCATCTGAATTGTTTCAGAAATACCAACAATGAGTTAAAGTCAGCATTTCAGAGGTAAGATCCTAAATCATTTACTTGAAGAGAGAATTTCTTACAACCTGAAATAAAAATATAACTGATGCAAGAAATCAAGCATAGAAGTCTTTTCTAATTGAGTGACAGATAATGAGAGGCAGCAGAGAATAGATGCTCTCTAGTGGGCCTGGTTATGAGGGATGCTCCTCATTTTCAGTCCAGGAGCACATAGAGCAATCTCTCCAGCAGAGTTTTCAATCACTGTATTTCATAAATCCCAGAGACCACACACAACTGCCTGCATAGGAGTGAAATTAGGATCCTGTACTAAGTGAGAATTTGATTTTGCCCTGAGCAATTTCTGCAGAATATTTTCTTAGTACTTCAGCCTGTGAAGTATTACAGGTACAGCATTACGACAGATAACTTCATTTCCACAACCAGTAAGAGCTCCTGAGTGACAGTAGGTTCAGCTCCCAGTTTCATACCTAAACTGAGCAAAAGGAAATCAAGTAAATAGGAGCAAGGAAATTGCAGCATGCTTGTGTACCATCAGATCAGACCATAGCTCTTACACTAACACGAGATAAATGGGCACATCATACTTGACAGGCAATAACCTCAGTTCTGACCAATAGGTGGAGAGTTTTGAAATATTTTTTTTTAACCTGGATTTTAGTCTTTATGTCAGGCTAGAAAAAGAAAGCTTCTCAAAATATTATTTAATATATGTGTCAAAACCTATTGTGCAGAGAGCAGTTTATGCTTTAAATTTGTAATAGCTGGCTGCCTTGTAATGTACTACTGTTCATGTAATTGCCATCAAATTTTAGTGTTTTGGTCGAATAGTTATTTGCTGTTAAGTCACAATCTGCTTCTTATGCACTGCTTGTAGGGAACTATGAAATTATCCGTCTATGATAAAATAGCTTATGGAAGTGGGTAGCAGTTGAGGCTAATAGTAATAGTTATGTAATTGCAGTGAAATGTAGAGAGATTCTTCAGGTCACTATTTTTCTAGATTGTGTGCAGACAAGTAGTTAAAAAGTGCCTACTTTAGTTACAGGAAACGTTAACTCTATGAAACACGCAGAAGAAAGGGGAAGCAATTGTGGGTACACATAAACATAGTTAAACAAAAATAAAAGTAGACCTACATACCTTGCCAATGAGAATCTTCTTAATATGAACATTTCAAGAGGAATCCAGCAGACCTTGCAGACAGACTGAATCAGCCACTGGACGAAAAGGGTGAATTGATTCATATCATCTCAATAGCATTGATTTTGTACCTCAGATATCACGATGCTCATTCTTTCCTCCAGACCATTTTAGTGAGAACAGTTAAGAAGCATACTTGCCTTATTGCCTTAATTTCTTAAGTCTTCACGAAATCTCCCTTGCCCCTGGATTAAATGCCAAGCCTTTCCTTGCTTGATTTATTTTGGTTTTCTTCAGTTTTCTGTTTGTTGTTGATTTCAATTTTCTGGCATTTCCTTTTAAATTTGTGGGATTTTATTCAATAAAATTTATCCAGGAAACTGAGTGAAATGCAACCACTTAGGAGGAATATTTTCCCCAGATCTTCCGTAGCAGAAAATAAAAGCAGCGTAAACCTCCACCATTATCTCATTTAAATCTGTTTCTACTTTCAGCTTATAGCCTCACTAAATTAGCATTAGAGAAACAGACCTTTATGTTAAATTCATTGCAGGGCTGTGCCAGCAGGACTAGTTGCATTTTAGTGGTCCCTCATTGCCTGTTTGCACAAAATTATAGCAAAGCCCTGAATAGTAAATTAAAATGGAACACAACCTTTTTATGTTGAACTTCGAGTAGTTGAAAGCTTAAGCTTCTGTAGAACCCCATTGCTATTGCATAAAGCATGTTTTCCGTATTTAAAATTATGATTAATTAAAAACACTTGCAGTAATTAACATGCATGCTAGAGGAAGCCAGAAATTATCTATACAAAATTGCTTCTGGTTTATTTTGGTGTACATACGAGAAAACTTGATATACAAACTCTTTTCCTGGACTTCTGACTTCATGAAGTAACACTGTCTGGGTGTCTGGTTTTATGTTATTCCTTGCAGTAGGTTTTTCTCTCACAGGCAGCTCTGTCTCTTCGAGCAGAGTTCTGCCTTGTGTGTATTTCATCTCCTCAGTTTGTGACCCAGCAGTTTGTGACCAGTTCTCCTCTTGCTTACTGCCTTTTTTTTTTTTTTGTCAATGAGCCCTTCTTTGTCTTCTTCACATGTATTACTGTATTAATATAATATAAGACACTGTAGGAAATGTAATAACTAATAACTGTCGCTACAAACTGTGGTGTAAGCGGGGTTGTTGAAAGATGTTGCCAAATGAGGTGAACTCAATGGCATTAACAGTATTCAAGCCAGTATTTTGCCTTACCTCCTTGCATATATTTCTTTCAAAACAAGGGTTCTCTGGGCCATAACCCTACAAAGATGAAACCCTAATAAGATGAAGTGTCTTATAATACATAATCTAATATCTAAGAATATCTAAGAATACATAATCTAATATCTAAGAATATCTATAATCATATCTAAGAATACATAATTTAGGACTAAAAATTTCTAAAAGGATAGAATAAATCCCCCAGTTTTATAGCACTGCATCCCAGTAAGCTCCTGTTTTATTTTACAGTCTGAGCAAAAACAAGAGTAAGCCAAGCCCTCTAAACAGTAAAGATATAGTGCTGGTTTTCATGGAGGCTTTTAACAAAACCTACTCTGGAAAACAGATTTTACTTGAAAGCTAACCTGCAAATGGATACTGAATGAAATGTGAAATTACTGAAAAGGCTTTAATTCTTTCATAAATAAAAATAAGATTAGGGTCCATACCAGCTTGTACCAGAAGAAGAGCAAAATATTTAATCCACAGTTTGTTTTGTTCTTGTTTGTGTCTGGACTGTTCAGGAACACGTGACCACTGTGTGTGGACCAGACAGACCACTGAACCTGCTTCAGTACTGCCACATCTCTTTGTGTAATCTCCATTTTGAGATTTTGAGTTGATTTTGATGATACTTGCAAAAGACACCATAGAGTCTGTGTTTATTCAGAGTGCATATGTGTCCAAGCACACACACTGAACGGAAATTGTTCATCTCATAAAGCTGGCAGAAGACAGATACTGAGTTTGCAGCTCCCCAGAAAACTCACCCAGAGTTGCAAAGGCGAGTTCACCTATCAAGACTGACTGTGTGGATGTGGTTTTTCTGTCTATTCCTAGTGCTGTGAATTCAGTGTGGTGCTGTTGCTAGATGTTCTCGTTATTCTTCTCCCCTAGTTTACTAACCAAGGAACCACTGTGCTTCTTCAGTGTGCTTCCGGCACTTGTGGATGAATGGTCTGTGGAAGACAAGCTCAATGGCTTCCAAAGACGTGTGCATTCTTCCAGTCAAACCCATCACAGCCCTCCCAACTTTACAATTAAAAGCTGCACGTGTATTTCAAAGAAAGATGTTTCTTCTTTAAATGCAAAATTTCCTCTATATTAAAATAACCTCTGTCCAGTGCCTCATATGGGCAACTACGATGTTGTCTGTGCATGAAGCTGGAGAGGCCTCAGGTCACTTCAAGATGATTTTTAGACAATAGAGAGAAGGTTTTTAGCAGTTAGGGAGACCATGATATTTCTCACAGTGTCTGTCATTTACTTGTAACTTTGCATAAGTCTAAGTTGTCAGGTATAAGATACTGTGACATTATCTTTTTTCCTGCATGTGGAAATAGACTATAATAGTTATTGCAAGCTGGCTGGGATGCCTTGGATTTATCTCCTGCTTTATTGTGCACTGATTACCCCTTGTGGACAAGCCCATTAGTCTCTGTTAGTGTGTTAATGGTTTTCCCAGAACACTCTGCAGCAGGACTTGTGATGATGGAGTCACCTCACTTTACAAGTAAAGCAATTCGAACAAAAATCAAATTTGAATCAAAGCTTTCCTAACTATTTAGGAAGTTATTTCCTAATTATTTAACCCTCTTCGCTCTTTCTCTTGTTAGTACATGAAGACGATTTTATACCACACCACCATATGTGTGGTATAAGTAAGTAAGTTTTTGACATTGTTTGAGGAATTGCATAACTCAGTCATGGAAAATGTAACCAATATTAATGGTCACCTTCAAGGTGGTGACACCTTTTAATATCCACGGTTATGTATCCTGTATATCATATAAAGTATGATTAACTGTTTGGGGTTACATAGAAATCAGCTAGCCAGAGCGCAAAGATGTCAGGCCGCTAGGCTACATATTTGCTGGTATTTCAAACTGGCACTTGTTGGTAATTTATTTGATTGGAAATTAGCATATCCAAATTTTGCCATGCTGTGATTGTGAGGGCAGATTTAGCAACAAATTGAAAAACAGTTTTATTTGGTAGTGTGCTGCTCTAGAATAGGAAGAGACGGTTAAGTTTACTATTACTTGGAGTTGAGGAGGAAAGGCTTCATTTACTCTGAAATGCATCACTGATGTTTTCACCCAAGAACCTGCATCATCTAAGAACCTGTGCAGGGTGTACTGGGTCAGACAAAAGGCCCAGCTAGCCCAGCGCCCCATGTCCAGCACTGGCCATATTGAGAGGCCCAGGAAAGCAGCACAAGGCAGGCAGGAATGACACCTTTCTCCTAACACATTCCTGCACTCCAGCTGTTTTCGGCTGTCTTTCCTAGGGCTGGATGTTATTTGGCAGTGTTAAGTAACCCTTAGAAGACCTCTCTTTGTGCCCATGTGAGCTTTACTATCTGCAATTGTGGCAAGAAGTTGCACAGGCCCACCACCTGTCGTGTGAAAAATTACCTTTCTTGTTTGCTTTGAACCTGGCTGCTACCAGCCTCTTCTCTAGATGATCTGTAAGGTCCCCTCCAGTCCAATCCAGTCCAGTCCAGTCCAATCCAATCTTTTCCAGACCTGGGAGCCCTAACTAATTTAAATCATGCTCTAAATGAAAATATTTCTTTTTGCCATTCTGTATTACTGCAATATTAGACACTTTTGCTCTTTCATAATAGAAATTGTTTGGTTGCTTTTAGAACAGCTGACTCCACAGCTTCTATTGCACGGAAATACTTAACTTCCATATATTTCTGTGTACATGTATGTCTGATTCTGGAATAGAGCAAATCTGTAAATTTGCTGTTTTCAAAGAAGCTCTATCTGTTTAGACCAAATGAAGCTGTCACTGGGGATTTACCTTTCTGTTTATTGATGAAGATGTAAATTTAATAGATGTTTGAAGATTTTTACAACTTTTGTAGCCTACCTTAAAAATAATCAATGACCTAAATCTTCAAAATAATCTCTGTACAGAATTAAAGGATAAAAAGAAGTGTGTAAAACAAAGTAGAGCTGTGTTTTCTCCTTTTTGGACTTAGGCCTACTTGCCAATTGAATTTGATCTGATATTACTGCTCTGGTGAGAATTTGGATTATGGAAACCGTATATGCCCTGGGAGTGCCTTATGTAATTTATTCTGTGGGTAGTATGAGAACACAGCATATTTCAATAGTTAATACTTCACTGCGAATCTGACAACGGTGACTGACATGGACAAGTAGCCTCTATAAATGAAAGTCTTTTAAATTGTGCACATTTAGAAGAAATATTCAGTAGCATTCAAATTAAATGTGAATTGTAATGAAACGAAGGAAGATCGTAAAATAAGCAAAGTGAAGCTGACTAAATGCTTTATTCAAGGAGTCTGTGGAAGAAACAGGAAAAGGTGTAGGCACAGTCCGCATTTTTAATTACCATGTTAAAAATCAACATGCAAATTGTTTATGCAGAAGTTGAAACCAAACCAAGCAAACTACCTCAGAGCTGGGCAGCATTCCATCCTCAAAAGATTTGTTACATCATGCCTTAAAACTGCCAGCAAGAGCTTCAGGGAATATTAGCCTGCCAACGTTGCAATAGTCCAAGCACCACCCAAGGAACTGGCACACGAAGCTCATAGCTGGGCTATGCTTTGTAGATCCGGTCACAATTCTCTTGCATGGATTCAGTACATAAATATTAACTTTGATCTACACATATGCACTTTTTCAACAGTTTGAGCAGTCATCTGAGGCAATAATGCAATAAAGAGTTTGTTTACAATTTCTGAGCGAGATAGCATTTAACAGCAAGCAAGTCAGATAACTGACTTCTACATTCAAACCTGTCACATGACAAACTGTATTTCACATTCAAGATATAAAACGACTCAGTCATTCCTTGTTGCCTTTTAAGCCAAATTTTATGCCTTCGTGAGAATGGATTTTAGCTTCTTTTTGGCCTAGTAAACTTTGGGTAGAAGGTGACAGCCTGAAGAATTTGCTGCCATGTCGTAGTTTCCACTCCTTCAGAGATACAGATGTCCAGTTTCAACCAGCTGATTTTGCTAAAGCAATGAAATTAAAGGTTGACCGGAGATATAGACTCTCACACTTAACTAATTAAATGCCTCTTATTACTGAATAGTGAATGGAGACTTGTGCTGTGGCAGACAGGTTATTTGGTAACTGCTAGTTGCAGAGCCTTCCTGGGCTTTTCTATAAAATACATATTGTACAATTCGTGCACTCCTTACAAATATGAAATGCATTTCTGTGCTCCTGAAGCAGAATAAGTATGTTTCTTTGCCATTGCTCTATTAGTCTCAGCTTACAGGGAACCTTCAGCTCTGTTTTCAGAAGACACGAGGAATGCTGAGAGGCTACGGCAAGTCACAGTACAGGCAGAGCCCTGGATGCTGAATGACATTTCAGCTACCAAATCCTCTGAAACTGTCAGGATAAATAAGACTCTCTAACACTGTCTTTTTAGTGTTAGTGAGTAAGGCGTTGCTTTGTTCTTAGCCAGAAGGTGTGTGTGGCCAGCAAAATTCTGGCCTCTACACAAATGCAGATACAAAACTGATTCACTTATTTATGCATTTTTAGCAAAGAAAGAAATTAATGTTCATTGGTTCTAAATTATATAATTCTTTTTCATTAATTAGTATTCTGTCCTCTATTGGTTATTGATTTCTCACTTCTCAAGCTAATTAGCTTATATTTTTCAGTCTTTTTTGTATCTTTTTCCTGGGTAGGGACTTTTCAACACACATGTACTGAGTCTTTGTTAGCTTCTTCTCTGGCTTCTGGTTTCTGCAAAATGTCCTTGTAATCCATCAATTCTGTGCTTCTTGTATCCAATTTTGACAATACATCCCTCTTTCCCAGGCCTTGTTCACTGAAGCATATCAAGGTTAGCTTAGCAAAACTCAAAGTTTCAGTAATTTTCCCAAGCTGTATTCACACACTAGCTGCTTATGACAACTTTGCTAAATGCTGGGTAAGAGTAATTTAAGAATAACACACTATTTATAATTAAAATACATAAATTGGTTATAATTAATTTAAACAATTAATTTAGAAATTAATTAAAACCATTAACTAAAATTATTAAGAGGTTCTATCTTCTCTAACACTTCCAGAATAATTTCACTACTGCTGTGCTATTTCATAGCGCCAGCTTGGGACATCAGTGCCTATGCTGCTGTCTCTTGGTTACTTATACAATCAGCTGATTTATCAAATAATAATGGTTTCTACCAGTTTCCCTAAATTATGCATGGCACAGGATGTAGACCTTTTCTAAAGTATTTGTCACTCATAGCCCTCAGTGTGGATTCTGGGCCATATCTTCCCCCTGATGTCAAGGAAAAGGACCAATTCCTTATGAAATTACTGCCAAAACCATACCGTTAGCTGGAATTAAGCTGGTTAGCCTCCTGCAATGAACTGCCTTCTGTGCTACATGATCGTCTAATTTGTGAAACCTTATTTAAAAATGCACACGGTGTGCCAGGTGGAAAAAAGCTGCACAGAGCTCGACGCTATCCACACTTACATGAACACTGGGATTATACTTATATTGCTCTGTGACCACATTTTGGACATTTTCCCTTAGAAAGCTGGTAGCCATGGAGTGTTCCCTTGGTGTGCACACAGCAGCATTTTGGGAAGTGTGGCCTTATATTCTCTTTTGGCTTTTAAATGGACTCTGTAGTACCTGAGGTCCATTATGCAATGCCATCTGTGTAACAGAGTATTTTCAACTGCTCACCCTGCAGGATCTCAGAGCATTTTCCAAAACAATATACAAGCGTCATTTACTGAGCACTGTATGGGCTTATTACAGCTCAGTAAATATTTCACCCATTCAATAAAACCTATATTCAGAGCCTACACAGGGTGGGTGTCTGTAAGAGTTCAAGAGTTGAAGAGAAGTGGCAATACCAGAGAATATAAAATCTACTGAAATAAAATTTGAACCAATAGGACTGTTAACAACCAGAAAAATCCCCCAGGAACAGGGTGTGTGATGAAATCTTATGATAAAAAAGCAGCTCACCTGCATTCACTGAAGGTTTGAACTTTAAAACAAAACACTCCAATGCAATTAACCTTCCCAAGATACCAATAAAAGAACATCTTTGTCCTGCCAACAGAGAAATAAAACTTAGCAATAAATTCTGATGAAAATCCAGTGTCCAATACTATTTAAAAAGAAACTATAGCATTAGTATTTGATACATCCCATTGCTGTCCTGTGAGAGCCACCTTCTATCTGATGATCTCAGAGCTCTTCTGCACACATGGGCTCGCTACCTTTGAGAGAGTTGTTATCTCACCATTTTGCAGATGAGAGCAGGAAAGGTAATGATGAATAGAGTTATAAAGTGATCAAAGTTCACACAACAAATCAACAGCAGAGCTGATAGGAGAAACATCTTCATTCCAGTTTATTTACTGTAACCATGTTTGTCTACATTTGCAAGGTATGTCTACCGCTGGGTTTATCCTGTTACTGTATACAAAATGTGCCAGGTTTTGTGCAGCTGCCCCGCTGAAGGTATGGGTTAATGTAGCACAGCTACACTATAGCTACACACTCCAGCACGCCGTTCCACACCTGTCCATTGCAGTGATGGAGCTGAGTTTTACCATTTACTTGGAAGGAAGTTTCAAAAGTAGACAAAAAACGAATTTAAAATTTGGACAGAATAAGTTGGAGAAGAATGGATTGGAAAAAACCGTTCAAGTCAGGAAATCCAGATCAGTTTTACAGTTCTGGTGAAGCTCATAGGTACTTCAGCCCAAGGGAGCAGTTGGTCTTACTGCAAAGCAGATTGCATGAATTGCATGATTATCCAGCAAAACTAGCAAAAGCCACTTCACATGTTTATCTTCTAGCCACTTCACATATTTCTCTTTCTTCTTGGAAAGGGACTACTCACACTCAGAGTAACAGACTAGCATGGAAGATTCTGTCCACTAGTGATCAGTAATAATTTCTGGCAATAGCAGCTATTTTGTTCATGCCAGTGGATATTTTGAAACATTTCAAACAATTCCAGTAGAGGTTTTAAATGTTTTTTTACATGTGCATGTTCTGATTCAGAATATTTAGAAGCTTGTTAACAAGAACAGCTTTACTATTTAAAGAGGTGAAATGGTCAAAAGTTTTGCATATATTTTTACAGCTGTATTGATGATGAGAGCAAGGTATGGCTGACTGCCACACAGAACTCAGAGGAGTCATTGGCAGATGAGACATGACCTGCATCATTTGTTTAGGTGGGAACAGAAGCTGCTTTGCTCACCCTGGATATGTAAAATATAATGTCAGTCAAATGGGCACATACATTTCTTTCCATGAGCTGCTGCTAGTCACCCTCTAGGACTCTGCCTTTAGAAAATACTCCTAAATTGCTTATGCATCCAAATCCTTTTTCGGTTTTGACTGACTGATATATTTGCAGTAATTTGAAATACATGCATAGGTATTTCATAACAATACAATTTATTATTTAATTCTCTAATTGCTCTAATTACTTTAGCTACATAAAGTTTTGTGTTACTCAAGTGTGAAAGAGAAAATAATAAAAAATAAGCTTATAATAATTACTACGGGTCTGAAGGCTTCCTGGACTGTGACTGTCCTTTATGGCATCGCTATAGAGGAACGCTGGAATGATTAAACTCTGCTATACAAAGCTTGCTGCTCCAAGATCTTTGCTGCCATTAATGTGTTCTTGACTCCTCAGAGGTTAAGCTGTATCTACACATGTCAGTTTTTACCTGTTCTCTCTCATGGCACTCCTATTTCTGTTATCAAATGGGAACTTGGCTATAGGATCAAGAGGAAATAGAAACATCAAAAGGAAGTAATAATTTGTATTAAAATATGTTTGTAAAAGATTATGCAAACTTTTCATCCTTGATGTCTCCAATGACAGAGGAGCTAAGCTTTCTTCAACTCTCCCCTGGAGGCAACTCTTTGAGTTCAAACAAATAGCAAGCCTTATTTGAACACAATATAAATGGCTTTATAAGACAGCTTTGCTGCACTAGCCATTATAGAGGGTGGAGCAAAATGCTGCAACTTATCAGTTGTTCTGCAGCCGCTCTGCAAAGGTAAATTCAGCTAGGCGGAATTAGGAAAGAATTTTGGTTTACTTTTGGTAAGATAAGACTAGATAAATTATATATGCGTTTCTAGTTCAGTCTATCTACCATCTGCAGCATACATGGGAAGGGAAGAGCACAAAAAGAGGCTCATCAATTTTGAGTCCTTACAAGGTGTGAATCCTTACTTGTGTACTGCAGACTTTTGGGCATAACTCTCAAATTAGTAAACCACTTCTCTCTCGATTCCTTGTGCAAATTAAAGTTTTGTGCTACCATTTTAGATAAAATAAATTTTAATCTCCCACATGCACCATCCTTATATCCACATTTCACCTCAGAATCGGAAAAAGCTCGCATACAGTAGATAGCTTATGATTAGTGCAAATAAACACTACTAGAGTAGCCAAACACATACGTGCTTAGAAAGCAAAGTGGGTCTTTTAGCCCTCCTTCAGCACTGGCCAGATCAGTAACTGCCTTCGGTAGTACCCAGGTCCTAACCTGGGCCTTGCTCTGCTGCTTTTTGTGTTGCTAAAAGGCGTTGCAACAGGTCAGCTTAATCTGGCGCAACTGAGGAGAGAAGGCTGCCTTAAGCAACGCTTAAATACTTCATCTAAGAACTATCAGACTTTACAAAAAGTGTACCTGTATATTATTGGTGTTGAACCCCTCCTGGCTGATTGTTAGAGATGCTCTGCAGTAATCACTTGGATGTTAATTCAAGAAAGGTGAAAGGTTAGCAATGAAAACTGTTTCAAGTCTTCATATCATGCAACATGACATTTTTCAAAATTACTAGAGAAGTCTTAATTATTTGGCTTTTCTAACTATATTGAATCATTTTCCTTCTTTAAGGTTAGAAGTAAATTGATTATCAAAAGAATCCAGAGAAGATTAAGAAATGAGATAGCCAGTTCTAAAGCCTGCTAACAGTGCAGTGCCTCTGAGCATTACTGACAAAAGCTTTGTTTCTCTCCACTAGCTGACAGCTTTCTGGTTACAGTGGGACACCAAGGGAGCTGACACCAAGTGGGAATGCTAGATGTTAGAAGCAAAACCTTAAACAACCTTGGCATTTGCTGGAGAAACAACACAGATGGGCATACCAGAGTAGCTTGCTCACAACAGCCCTTCATTCCCTACAGCCTTTCATTCCCAGCAAAAAGCCTGGTATGTTTTTAACCATCTGGAATTTGTTTTGTTTGTGTTGTTTTTGTTTGTGGTTTTTTTTTGTTTGTTTTTGTTTTTGTTTTGTTTTATTTTGTTTTGTTTTTCCCCAGGGATAATGCAGTTTAATAAGTTAGAAATAAAGTCTTGGGTACCTCTATCACTGTAGTAAGACCCACTTCAGAGCAGCAAGTAGATGTTTTGCTTCAATTGTAGAAGAGCTGGTGGAAGTGAAAGCTTAATTTCTTTTCTGTGACTGTGGGGAGTTTATCTTATTCTATGAGATACAAAGCCATGCTTTATACTTGTTAGCCACAATCTTTGCGTTGTCCCAATGCTGCTAGAAACAGGAATGCAATTCAAGTGAAGGTCCTGCTCATAACTTAAATTTCCAGGTGGGGTACAGCACCTGGTTTATCTGGCACTTGCTAGGAGATCCTTTTTATTAATGTACTTGCTAATGGAACGAAAAACTGGTCGTTCAAGTTACATGTGGGACATGTGATGTGAGAATGGGCTGATAAGTAAATTGCACCGATAACTTGATTTTGCTTGCTTATTAGCTGTTTTTCCATTTGCGCCAAATACTGATAGATGCAATAACAATGAAATGCCCTTGGGAAATTTAAGAAGTATTTCAATTGCAGCTACTGATGTAATAATAAATTCACATAAATTAGTCAAAAAGAAAACAAAATAATTGAGTCTAATGAAAGCTTAATTGAATAAAATAGTGTTGGTCTTGCCTGGTTTTGGTTTACAGAAGTATTTATGTCCAGAATGCAGCAGAGTTCCATGTGACATGCCAGGCCAGTGCTGCAGACTGTCCTTCTCCAGCAGATCTTTTATTGGCTGCTCATTCTTTGAAAGTGTGTGCATAAACCTCTTGCAAAGGCCACGCTGAGAAAGAGGACAGCTGGGGTTATTATTTGAAAAGCCGATAGTATTTTCTCTATAAGCCACAGATAAAATGTTTCACATTTCTATTTCAGGCTGTAAACTAGACCACGCTGTTCTTGAGTGTAAGTTTACCTTCACAGGAAATCCATTGTTTGGAAAGCTAATGGAATCACCACACCCTGTGAGCACACAGATGAGGCTCTCAGATAAGTTCTTGTTCTCCATGAATAGCTAGAAATTATCTGATAATGCTATTGTTAAATCGCAATATTGAAAATCTTACAAGAAATGATAAATTTATTTACACAAATCTGTTGAGGTTGGGAACTTGATCTGAGAGAGGAAGCAAATTAGCAAGTAGGAATTTTAATGTTCAGTCCAATGCAAAGATAAATCATCAGTCTGGAATAAATTACTGCAAGTTAGGAAGAACATAAATTCAAGGGCTAAGATCTTAAAGAAAGAGAGCTTGACCCGTTGTACAAAAACACTGGCAATAAATAAATAAATAAAATTAATAAAAATAAAATAAATAAATAAAATAAATTTATTTATTCCCCTCTGGATGTATACTCTGAAAAAACTACTCTGAAGAAATGTTTGTACACAGTCAAGCATTCAAGAAAGATTAGCACTTTCCCCTCCCTCTCATGGCAGAAATAGGAGCTGAGTAAAGATAGGAAATTTCCATGTAAAAATGTTTTGGTGCTGAACAAGTGCATTTCCTCCATCGAGGGAAAGAAGTCCAGAAAAGAGAATTAATACAGCTGTAAAGTACTATGAAAATAGTGTAGACACCAGCACTCTCTGAGTGCCTTGCATTCAGTTCTTATAAAATAAATCAGAGCGAGGAAACCTTGAAATATTGTAGCAATTAACATCTTAGCAATACCACATTAACATATTTAGAAGTTTGTAATTACTACTCAGCTCTAGAAATGCTGCTTCTTCTAGTATTTTACAGTAGAAAAAGTGATGAGTTTGTTTGTAAGGATATCCCAGCTCCTCCAGGCATAAGAAATGCATGGAGATGACGTGAAACATGAGAGAGAGGACTTCCTTCTTTTTGTCTCATATACAGCTAGACCAGAAATTCAGTTTCAGATTGCTGATTCCTACCTGCTAATTTGCTTCCTCTCTCAGATCAAGTTCCCAAAACTAGATTTATTTATATGGCAGTTCTGAGAGTGTGAAAAATCTGATCTGAGATTTAAACTCATATCCTCCCCTTGCTCCTTATAGAAGTAGTCTGGCTAAATACAAATAGATTTTTAGGGGAAAAACTAAAGGCACATTTTTTTACCAGCACAATCCTGACAAATTTGAAACTCTCAATCCAAAACTTAAGGCACTTGAGAAAAAAGGGACAGAGCTTATAAATGATGGTCCAAGTCACTGACAGTTTATGAAATCAAGTATTTCTGCTGTCAGCAACTGAAATGAGATCTTAAAGTGGGAAGTGCTGGGCCAGCTTCAGGTGTTAGTGTCTACATTGCAGCTCATCCAGCTTGTAATGCAACTTACATCGTTGGATTTTAATCCTGAAGTAGCTTTTACTGTGCATAGTTTTGGATAATCCAAATCACAAGTTTTGGATAATCTGTATTTTACTTACTCATCTGCAGGGACAAATGGTTGTGTTTACACAGCTGTACTACTTGAGGCTCAATTTCAAAAAAGAACGTACACACGGAGAAGATCCTTTTGCCTTTACATTTAAATTGCCGTCTTTCCAGTATAACGCATGTATCGTCTCTGTTCTGCTGGGATGCACAGACTGCTGCTGCTAGTGAGACTGTCCCTGCTTCATTCCCCCAGAAGAGATACCACTGTGCAGCTGTATTTTCCACAGAACCACAGGCATCTCTGATGTTTAATCAACATCCACAACTTGATTTTTTGATTACACGACCCACCCAGTACATTTTAATTGTTTGACCTTTGTTCCTTTTGACCTTTAAGCCTTTGCTTGCAATAAAACCAGCAAATAGACAGAAACAAACTGCTATGCCACATCAAGTCCCGCCAGAATTCAAAGTGAAGCATTGTAAATGTGGAAGTATTAAGAAAGAGTAAGTTTGCCCTGATTCATATAAACACTTTATTCAAATGCTTTGGATACAGATAAACAGTCCTTGTGCAATATTTGTTATGGTTTCACCTGCTTCAAGCTGGAAACTGAAAGTGTTTTGGTTAATGGGACAGAAAGGTTTGTTGAGTTGCTCTGCAGCTGCAAGTACTTCTGTATGTTATGCTGAAGCACTATCTCACATCTTTTAAGAGCAATGCATCTCAGTAATTCAGATTCTTTTTGTTTAGTTTGTTTTGTTTTGTTTGTTTGTTTGTTTTTTCACAGAGGAGGAACCATTGCTTTGTACTGCACTTACAATGACTGGCTGTACCTGCTGGTGTTTCCTGGAAAAGGAGAAATAAATACAGGTTTTCTTGATATCCTTTAATGGACACAGATATAAGTCTTTGTTAAAATGTTTTAAAACTTTTCTTACAACATTACTAACTTGGGGGGAGGAGTGGGGTTCATGTATTTGAAATTCTTTTCTACCTGAAGCTGAGACCTAACGAGTACAAGATCTGATTTCAAACCAGTAGAAAAAGCAAGAAAAATTCTGGGGGCTAGAACAGAAACATTTGATTGGTCCTTTAAAATGTTCTTTAGAATTTAAGAAATTTGGTTCTATATTAAATGATTGGTAATAGTCTTAGAATTTTTTCTTAAATAAAGTTTTATGTAACATTGGCAGTTTCTGTAATCTCATTCCTACCGTGTCTTGAATTTCCTTTAACCCCTGTGATATGTTTTCTGTAATTCTTATGTTACAGTTGCATTTCTGCAGTTTCCTGACAGGTACAGTGTCTGGGTACTCATAGCATGGAGAAAAAATTAACTGATTTAGATTTTTGTACTTTTTCCCAACTCATCCTCCTCCCCAGTATATACAGCCTTTATTTAAGAGGTACAAAGGCATAACACCATTCCACTCCACGTGCATTTTTTCAAATGTAATTTCTACATTTGTTTCTTAAATATACTGGTTCTTGAGCTGTTCCTACCTGTGTCTTCTTCCTACTTCATAAGACAAAACAAACCTTGGATAAATTATGCTAGAAACTGTATTACTCTTTATAGTAAGCAAAGAGAAGAATACCTGTAACACTCTCCTGTTCTGATTTTAGTTTTAGTGGTCCTCGAGTTCTACTATTTGGGAGGATTCAGATAAGTGTGTGGTTTAACTCTGGTGTCACTTGGAGAATTGGATGTGTTTATAAGTGAAGTATTTCCAAGGTACAGTCATACTGCAGTAAATAAAAAGTGTCCACAAAACCTACAGTAACCAAAGCCACAAACTGATGCTTAATAAAAAAACCCCAAATTAATTTGAGAAGTACTTTTTAACATCTCTTCCAGCTCTGGTGATTCTTCCTTTCAAGTTTACTTTTACTACTATGATAGCTAAAAACTGAATTTGCTTCTAAACATTTCATATAAAGGGATAAGGATTTAAGGTATTTTTTGGAGTTGTTATCCATTAAGACTGCTTTATGGCTCTGGGGTTCAGAGACAGTGAAGAATAAGAGACAACTTGTCAACATTGCACAGAGAAAGAAAAAGTTCACAGAAGTAGAATTTTGTTCCTAGAGAGGTTTAAATGTGGACTGCAGTATGTGTTCATGTATTTGGGGGAAAAAGTCAAAATACCTTTACATTCCATTTTAAGTCAAGTTGCTACTTAGAGGAACTTGTGAGACAGGTGGCAGGATGTCTCATCAAAGTGAAACTAGAGTTGCCCTGCTGAGATTCCACCTGCTATGTAAGAGTGCTACCACCTTCTTGCCAAGTGGAAGGAATTAGCTGACTCCAGCAAATTTTGGGTCTGTATTGGGTAAAAGTGATTCATTAGGCTGTGAAATTGAGCAGTAGAAACCATACACTGCACAACTAGAACTAGAACCCTCCACCTTAAAATTGCTTAGGAAAATGATTTTCCTAAGCAGAGTAGTGAAAAACTGTCCCATATTCTAGTGTAAATTTCCCTTCCCATGGGTTTCAGAGCACCAACAAAATAAGGCTCTGCCCCTTCATCCCAGGATGAAGAAGTTGTTGGAGTCGCAAGTGGCATTCTACACCTAAAAATGAGCTTTTTGTGGTGAAAATAAAATTAGCTGCTGGCCTTTCTGTATGATTTGGGAAATGTACTCCAAATTGTGGGTACCTGCTGCATTTAGCATTTGCAAAAAGTTAGCACTCTGTAACAGCACTCCATAACAGCACTCCCCACACTAGCTTTTAATCTCTCTCCCCAGTAATTTAATTTTCTTTCTTCCATTATGTCATGGCTCAGCACAGCTCAGGTCACCAGTTCCTCAAAATAAAAATGAGGCTGATAGCAGTAGGTGCTATAACGTGCTTAGAACTACAATATAAATAAAAACAACTCCTAACTGTACAAGTTATGTGCAGATTGATCACATTTTACCCACTGGTATCTCCAGTGGATACTGGGTGTAGTACTGTCATTTTCTTTGATTTAAGATAATATGCCTGTAGCACAGAATATCATGGGCTTGAAAGCAAGTAAACCAGCAGTAGTTTCCTTATTGCATTAAACAATCACTTGAAATGAACCTAATTTCACACCGTAGTAAGCACAACTGAAATCAACACAAGTATATCAATGAAATAGGCCCTTTATTTTGGCCCGACTTTCATCCTGTTTGCAAACATTGTATCTAAGAACTGTTTGCATTGAAATACCCTAATATTTTGTGGGTTAGAAATCAGATTTATGTCTATAAAATATTATTTTCCTACTAGACAGGAAAGACTCATCAGAAGATCTCCACTTTTCAGAAGTCTCCTGAACAATTTTACTTTCTTTTAGAATCCTTCTTTAGGTGACGTTCTCCAAGCAAAGGCAACATACAGTTAAATGTATCATTTGGAAAGCCATGCCTTGGTTTCTGGATCATCTTAATGCAGCTTTGAATAACAGAATGATTTGTGTTGGAAAGGGGCCTTTAAAGGTCATCTAGTCCAAACCCCCTGCAATAAACAGGGACATCTTCAAACAGATCAGGTTGCTCAAAGACTCGTTCAACCTGACGTTGAATATTTCCAGGCATGGGGGCTTCCTTCCCTTCCCTGCACTGCACGCACTTTTGGCCCTTTTGCATATACCCAGACTTTTAAAATGTTTTTGATTTATGGAACTGGGTTTTGGAATATAAATCCTTGACTAAATTTGTAGGCAATATAATTGTTAGTAGGTATAACAACTGTCACAGTCACAGGAGCTAGCAACTGCAACTCAGCGCTTGACAACCATCAGCAATCTGCTTACGATCTCAATATCTCAGCTAATCTCTATTATTGTCAGTTAGGAATCAAAACCTCAGGGAAAAAAGATATATTAATTATTTCTGCATTTCCAGATTGCTCTGGAAGGTTGCTATGGGCACAGAATATTGTAACTCTTCTTTCCATCCCCCAGACAATGCTCGCGGTGGTTGTGCCCCAAGCTCCATGTTGGCACGCAGCTGATCCAGAATGTATGGAGTCAAAAGAGAAAAACCAACAGACACTGGCGTAATGTCTCACACCTTACAAGCACATTTGTGAATGTTTACCAGTTCTGGGGAAAACAAAACAAAACAAAAACCAACAAGAGGGCTTGTGAAATAAACCAGAGAAGACAAGTGTGAAGGGAATACACGACAGAACACCAACATACAGGACAGCTCTTCTGAGTCTGGGAGGGGGTGCAAGAAGGATGTGATAGTTACAAAATATCCATCCTTACCAGCTCTGGCTTTTACCGAAACCGCAGCATCCTCGAACATGCTCCTACTACAATTCCTACTTCACACCCTACCTTCCCATCTCTGCCATTTCATCTCCCAAGCACACTGAAACATTACCAGTGCACATTACAAACTTTTAAAATGTACGTAGCTTCTCCACATGAATGTTTAAGAAACTATAGCTACTTTAAAAGCCCTGAAATTCTGCATCCATCCGAGTTCACCTGTTTACGTGCACTTTTGGAAGGGTTTTGGTAAGCCACAAAGGTGGAACAATCAAGGGTGCTCGGACACAAACGGGCCTCTCCTAAGTCCTGCTGTCACCCAGCAGACACAGACCACTCTTTTTTCTCTCATAATAGAAAATGCCGTGAGATTCCTGTCTTTTGTAGGGATCTTTACATTAAAACCACTAAGCCCGTTCCCAGGCAGGATGCGCTGGTGCTGCGGACAGGACCAGCCTGTTGCGGACAGAAGCGCTGCCGGGGGCTGCGGGCGACGCCTGCGAGCGCCGGCGGCTGCGGCCGGCCCTGCCCGCGGCACGGCATCGCCGCCGGGGACAAAGCCGCCCCGGGGGCGGGAGCGACGCCTCCCCGGAGGGCCCAAACGGCTGTTCGGGGGTGCCCCGCAACGCCGCCCCCGCGTCCCATCTCCGCCGAGCTCCCTCGCGGGAGGCAGGACCGCCGCGGCGGCGCTCAGACGGGCGCTGCTGCTCCGCGCTCACGCCCATCGCCGAGGTAAACGCGGCCGCTCCCGCGCCACCCGCGGGCT
>VZTF01002078.1:153930-491553 GCA_013397755.1 Cnemophilus loriae
GGGCGGGGCCGGGCCCAGGAGGGAGATGCGTGCGAGCCCCGGACGGCGGCGTTGCCCCGGGCGCGGCGCGGGCAGCGGGGTTCCCGCAGCGCGGAGCGCGGCTGCCGCCGTCCCGTGCGCCGCGGCCGCAGGGCGCCGGGGGCGGCCTCCAACTTTCCTTGTCCCGGGAACTGCGGCCGCCCGAGGGGACGCCTGCTTTTGGCAGGGAGAAATACACGGGAAACGTGGGCTTTGAGGACGGGACTTCACGCTGTAGGGCCGCCTGGTAGCTCGAGGAAGTGCTTGTCTGACGCGGGTACAGAGCCATCGGTTGTTGCCTGGGGCTTTTCCCACGGCGACCTTTCTTGTGTTTCGGCACAATTCACTGCTTTGGTCGTGGATCCTGTTACTGGTAAGGCTCTGGCGATTTACCCTTAGGCGAGTTAGTGCTTGATGTGTGCTCAGGTCTTTCACACGTGTGTGCAAGTAGTGTGCGCACTGTGTTCTTGATGCACTGCAAAGACCGGGCTGTGACCCTCTGCTTTCAGAAGCTCCTGGTTGAGGGTACAAGAGGCAGGAACTGTAATGCCGTGGTGCAGGTTGTACCAAGAAGCCTATGAGCAAAGACATCAGCTGTAAAATTGCTTGTTGAAAGACTGTAACTTCCTCGGGGCAGTACCTGCTGTCCTTGCGCCCTCAGCGCACACGTGGTACACTGTGATGCCTGTGCTGTGTGTACATGGATGTGGGAAACAACCCTGTGTTCAGAACATTCTTGTACTTTATCTGCGATCTTGTATTAGCCCTTGGCGCCTCTTGTTCGGTGTGTGTTTGTGTACTGAAACATACACGTCAGCTGAAAATTGTATGTTTCGGTATACACGTGTGCATGTATACACACATACTCTTTCTATCGCAAAGTACAGGATCTTAATGTCTAGGCCTGAAAGTTAATGGAGTAAATACTTCAGAAGGAGTGAGAATGAAAAGGTTTCTTGATTTTATAGTATTAATCTTATTTATTTTTCCAAGTAATTTTCCACTACAGGGTGTTAAATCTTCGGAAAAGTCTGAACTGCAAAAGCAAATAAGTGGCCAACATTGCCTGTGCTGCTGGTGCTTGGGGTGCTTTTACAGATGACTCTGTTACAATTCCTTTCGTTATTAAAGAAAACTAGTTATGAGGAGTTGGTGACTCTGCTTTGATGTATTTCCAGTAGCGTCTGTTTCTCCGGTTATTGCAGGTATGCTTACTGCCAGATTTTTATTGATGCTTGTTAGGGTTTCATATGTATATGTACCTTAAGCAGGCACACTAGCATATTGCAAAGTTTGCATGTTTTCCCAGCTACACGTAATAAGACAGCCTTTTCCAAAGTTGGAAATATAATTAATTACTCATATTTTCTGAGCGAGAAGTTCAACAATGACGGAAAGGCAGGAATCAGCTTGGAGTGTTGAATCAGGCAAATTCACTCTTTTAGTGATGTAGCTGCCAGGACATTTGACAGCTGGGAAATACAGAAGGTCAGTTGGAAGTTGTAGCTTTCTTTCCCTTTTAGTCCTTTGTCTTCATTTGTTTAAAATTTTGGCAGTTTCATGAGTTGAACAACTGAAATGATACTAGTTCTACCTAATACAAGAAAAAAAAATGTTAGCTATATTTGCTGGAGTAGAAACGGAGCTACTTCACCTTAAGTGAATCAGTAAAGGTTGTACTAAACCACATAGGGGCTTGCCTTTGGTTTGACATCTGTGGTTTATGATCACTTTATTGAGACTCTAAATAGACACTTGATTGTATAATTGAATGCTTATGTATTACGAATATTGCACAGCATTCATAGTGTAAAAATTTTATTTTTGGTCCATTTCTGTCTTTGCGTGGCTGTATGGAATAGGTGTTTTATCTGTCAGATGTTTTCTAAATCAAATTATTTTCCCAGGCTTGAAATGTATGCAGTTAAATATAAAAAATGATAATTTTATTTATAGTTTATCAGATCAGTCTGTTCATTGACATTTCAGTGGCTAAAGATGAAGAAGTTTTGGATTTGAGTATTTATATCTTGTTGCAGAGTCAGAATTAAAGTAAAAAGTCATTACTATAATCTTTGGTTGGTCTGGAGGGGGAGCTAGTGTCAAAGCCAAAGTGGCTTAATTTTCTAGACTCCTTCAAAAGCTTGTTGTTTGGTCATAGAATATGCTTCTAATAGAATGAGGAAAACAAATATAGATGATGCATGCTATGTATGATTGCATTAATATGCATCTCTTGTATGATGAAAATAATCTGCAAGTGAAGTGATTTTTTTAGGGAAATAGAGTATGTGTTTTGCTACTGTGCAACAAAAACTGTATCCAAAGAACTTTGAAGTTGCAAGGTCAAGCTCTTATAAATCATGAAATGGCAGAATTAGAGATTCTTGTAAGGCATGTAATGTGGCCTGTAAATGTAGGGTTAAATGTTACATTTTTCCCTACAATGTTGCTTTCGGTATGTAGCATAGAATGGCATAGGTGATGTTCAGTGTAGGATACTGAATCCTTTTTCTTGGTATCAAATAACATGTGGCCTTACTATTTGTTTATGTGCTGTTCATACTGTAGTTTCTTAATTTCCTCTTTCTCTGTTTCATTACCTTCAGTCTCTAGTGCCTGCATGTTTCACTAGTAATATTTTCACATAAGTCTCTTGAGATATATTATGTATTCCTTTGTGTTGAATATCCAATTTAGGACCTTTATGATACGATTTTTCAAAATAGTCTATCAGTGTTTTAATGATTTATGTGTTCTAAGATGTTTTCCCATGAAGGTCTAATTTACTAACAATAATCTGGCTTTTCTTTGTTGTTTTTAATAAACCCCTCAACAGGGATCCATGAATACATATCTAGAAAAGACCTCATTGCTTGATTTGCAGTATGGTGTGTGTTGATTTAGACTGAAAGTATAAATACTTAGATCTGTTGCAGTGTTAACCCCAAGGTACTAAGTCCATGATTTTGATGAAGAGTGGATTTCTCATTAAAAGTTTGTGGGGGGTTTTTATATTTTTTTTTTCTTTTAAGGATGATTTGTGTGCAAGAAGGAAGAAGAAAATAATTTTTTCCAGGACAATATTAATTCCCTCTCTTTTCCTTTAATACCTGTCTTATTAACAGCACACTTGCCAACATTTGCAGTGCATATGGCAAGGTCCTTATATAATATAATGTTGTTATTTAACTTTTTTTTAACATTTTGTTCAGTAACGCAGCAAGAGTACCTTGGGCACAAGGACACAGAGAACAAGATCAAAAAACCCTTATTTTTTGTGATGTGACTATATGTTTTTTTTGAAACGATGGTTAGGTTTTTGATAGTCAACTGTTTAAAACTCCATGAAGTTCTTTGCACATAACCAAAATCTTCAACATTCCAGATGAAAAAAAAAGTCATCAAGCCTGATGGACAGGAGGAAACCCTCTGTCCTGTGGGATTGCATATATGACTAATATGCATGCAGCATATAAGTCTTTAAAAATGCTGAAATTTGTCTATTTTGCCATGAGACTTGTGCCACTTGAGCTAGCTGGGAATGTGATACTAGTAATTTATAATTCAGCTGTGCTCCAAATGGTGTTGTCTGTGTATGGTTTTCTGAGATTTTTAGGTGTTTGAAAGTAGAGGTGAAACTCTGAAATCTTGGGTTCTTTTCCGGGCTCTGGGAGTGAGCATGTTTGGTTGGATGCTGATTTTTCTGCTTATTCCTCGTGTGATATCTCCCTGTCCCAATCTTCTTTGCCCTATTCTGAAATTTTTATCACAGTCCTATTTTCCGCAAGCAAACAGTTTCTCACTAAAGGGCTTTTTATCTGACATCCAGGACTGCTGTGCGTAGAGGTTCTAACTAATAAATTGTTTATCCCAGTTTCTTTCACTGTTTGCATCCTTTCTAGCTATTCACAGTCCTGTCTGCTGGTCTCAGGTTTCTGTCCAGTATCCTCAGTTCCACATGCAGTTCTCTGACAGAAAAAGGATCTGTCCTCTCTGTGTTGTGCATTCCTACTGGCTCCTGTTCTGTCTTCCTAAGTTTTCTACCTTCAGTTTTGTGCTTCATTCTTCCTGGCTTCCCTCATCTGAATTTGTTTTTTTCCTCTCGTGCCTGTCTTCCTACCCATCTCAGACTTGGTCTGTATCCCAAACTCAAGATTGTTTTCACTTTGTCAACTGTATCAGCTTTTTCCCACATCGCAGTTCTTTCTTTAGTCAAATTTGATTGGTTCCTCTCTTTTCCGCCCTTTTGTTTATGTGGATAGCTTATGTTTTCATACTTGTTGGATCCAGCAGGGATATCACTGAGAGTAAATTTAGGTGCCAGTGGTCCATCCTGATAGTCAGGAAAACAAGCAGGCCTATCAAGAGATGAGCTTGACTTTATATGGGGAACTCATGTCTGAGCTGCAGTGCAAAAATGGGATAATACAAGCAGGGGCAGCTGGGACAGGCTACAAAGGCCAAATTTAGAAAAATTGTCCTGTTATGTAGGGATGACTCTTTCTGTGGGGGTAGTGAAGCTGTGTAAGAGGTTGCCCTGAGAAGCTATGTAGCTTCTGTCTTAGAGGTTTTCAGGACCCAAATAGGTAAAGCTGAGCAACCCATTCCTATCTCATATCTGACTCTGAGCAGAAGATTGGACTGAGGGACATGTGGAGGTCCCTTCCAAGCTCTGTTATCCTGTGAGTGTACAGCTGTGGATCTTTAGTTCTCAGAAGCCTTACAGGAATGGAATAAGTACAGACAGAATATGTAGGTGGCTCAGCTGCAACGTATCAAAACAAAATCAGTAACAGTAACATTACAGTGAGCTTGACAAAAGCATCTTTTGTATGTCAGGGTAAGCATTTTGCTGTCTCTTAGAAAGATGCATGTGGAGCTTAAAGCATACAAGTGATTAAACTTTTTGAAGAAAAATAACCTTTCGTAATGAGGCAAAAGTGTATTTTCATGTGGCTTTCCTTGGAAAGAGGAAAAATGTTTTGCATACCATGTAAACATTGAAGTGGCTTTGACATGGACACCTGGCACAGAATGGGTCATCTTGAAAAGCCTTTGGCAACTTAGACTCAAAAATGATTCTTCTATGAGGAAGTATCTGTCAGCCTTAAAAACAGGTGATCTCTTATGGTCATTTGTCATGATAAGTATGTAAATTCATATTATATAGCTCATAATGCATCATTTCAAGGTGATGATTTTCTGACAATCTGTTAAAGCAGTTGCAATAAATTCTGATTTTTCCCTCCCCTCGCCCCCAAATATATACTAGTTCCCTCACATGATTATTGTTTCTTCCTGCTCTTTTCTCCCTCACCTGCCATATTTTCAGGGTGGGGAATAAATAAAGGAAGAGAAGTAGTCCTAAGATGCAAGGAGCCCAGTAACTGTTTTGGAAGACTTTTGGCTAAAAGTCTTCAAATCAGAAGAAGTGCCTGTAGCAGAGAACTACTGTGAAATAACAGGCTGGATGTATATGTATATTTAAAATTTATTTTTCAGTTTTGTTATTGAAGTATGAGATGTTGTATGAGGAATGATCTTTTTTGGAGGTTTTTGCCTCTTCATTTGTGTTTGCTAACCTGTACTCTTTAGGTATCCTCCCTAAAACAAATGGTGATTTCCGTAGCAAAGCACAGTTTCCAGTGAATCAACCATTGTATTTAGTTCCTTCAAATATTAGATATTTATAAAGCTTAATGTGCATAATTTATTTTCAGAATATTTAACACAGTAAAAATAAATACTTCATCTGTTGGTCATTCTAGAACTTGATGGAGTTTGTGCTGCTACAATTGCTTTGTGGTAGCAATATTCTGAATGTAAATGCTATTTAGGAGTGTGCTTTCATTATATGTTTGCTTCTTAATCTTATAGTAGCAAGATGAATAATTTTCTGTAATGTTAGAGAATTTCTTTTGTGAGGCAGTTAATAGCAATAAATATCACCATGACATTATTAATTCTGCATGCTACAGACTCTTTAGAAGCTTGTGGGACGTTGCTGTGAATATCTTATGGACATAAATTTTGACTTGCTGTGAGTTAAACTCTTTCTTCAAAGCATTGCCCTTACAAAAGCTTTCGTAAAAGAGCAGTAGGAATTCTTTTCCAATAACCTTCCAGTGTTCATCTTTAGTTTATTATATTACTTATGATGTTCTTCACCATAATTTGTTCGCATAGTGACACAGTAACTTTTCAAGGTAAGTCTGGTTTGTATGGGTACCAATACATTTGTTAAGCTTTTTGGAGTTTATTTTTTGAAGGTGTTTTTGTGCATGTATGTAATAAATATTAAAGTATTTATCCAATACACTGTTTATTGAGGAGTTCATCAAACATATTTGTAAAAATATTTGTTTAAATTATTAATGTATTAAATTATGAAAATTTCTTCTTTTAACGCTTTGCCTGTAAGGAAACTTCTGTTGACCAAGTGTCAGAATGTGAACTTTCAGATTGCCTAGAACCTTTGTCTTTAGCTCTGTGTCTCTATTTATGATGATAAAATATGTAGTATACCTGAAATATGTATACAGGTTTCTGATATGCTGTACTTAGCTGACATTTTGTCGTCTTTTGGGTGTTTGCTAAACAACTTCCTTTGTTTGACAATCAGTGTTCACACTGCAACAGCAAAAACTATTCCCTCTCAAGGATACAATCATCTAATGTGGATGTAATGTGTTGATGGCTACTTTCTCTCCACCCCCCTTTTGTTTTTCTCCCACCCCAAGTTGTATAAAACCATTCATGGCAGGGCACCTTATGTCTTTAGTTTCTCTCTGCTGCCTAGGCAAGCATTTATTTCTTATTTAGGGCAAGATTTGAATATACAAGAGAAAAACTTAAAACCAAACATAATTGTTTTCCTTACTTTTGAGGGTTTCACTGAGACACTTTTGTGGTATTGTGCCATGTCTTAGTATGCTTAGATAGTCTCTGCCCTTCCTTTTTCTGTAGACCGGGATTTAGAATGACTTGTTCACAGTTTACAGTCTTCTCGATGCATGTCTTCACATTTCTGTTCAATAACTAAATCTGTTTCACAGTTATCTTGGGATTTGTTTTTTAACAGTACAGCATCTGACTTTTTGATCTGTCTATTGCTTGGGGTGTTTTTAAGTTATAGCAGCTAGGACAGCATGAATTACACCTTTTTCCTCACGTGGCCCACCGGAGGCACTCAGTGGCATTGAAAGATGTTCTCCTTGAGTTATTCTTCATTGCAGATGCCTACTCAGCAGTTTGGATTTTGGATTGAACTGCTAGACATTCTCTTTGCAATGGTTTTTGTCTTTTGACTTCAGTGAGGTGGTGCTGGACTAAGTATCAATACTCTGAAGTTTGCTCTGCCTGGCTGTAAAGATGGATGGCAATTTTGGTAATATGGCAGCTTACATTACACCCTATGACAATATTTTCAAATTCTGCAGGTATACGCTTTGTGTGCTTTCTAGGGAGCAGGGGATGTTCCCTAGCGGGTTGTTGATGTTTTTTTCTGATGTCATTTCTTTTTCAGTGGCAGCAGGATCATTGTAATGCATGTGAGAAAACCCTCTTATCCTTCTTCACTTAATTACAACGGATAGTGCTCTTACAGATGAGGGATTCAGTATAAGTAGAGCAAAGAAATGTTGGACTCTCAAGGACCCAGGCGTACATAGGAGATACAGAGAGATCAGCATAATTTAAAATGCTTGTTTGATTTTCCTGTACAACATACTGCAGCATCATGCATAGGTAATGTTAATAATTCTATAGATTCTGTGTCTGCAGAAGAGCTGAGAGAACATGGCCTGTATTCAGTTGCTTGCTCTTAAGACCCTTCTGTATGTGTGCACAAAATCCCTCGCAGTTTGTCCTTAGGCACAGTGAACACGTCTAGTTGCTTCAAGCTGCTGGGACAAGAATAGGAAATATCCCAAGTACTGAAATCTGACGGTAGGGTCATAAAACCATGTGTTGAGATGTGACAGGATATGCTGGTATCTCTTCACCAGAGATGTTTTGATGCTAGACTTTCCAAAGAATGAGTTTGAAATACTGTTTGACAGAGCATTGATTTTTGCTTACTTCCAAATCCCTTGTTTCCTGAAGTACTCCAGCAGATAAGATCCTGCTGTCCCTGCTTTGCAGAGACGGTCGCAATTTTGTGACCAACTGTATTTTCAGTTAAGACTTCAAAGACTGTGCCTTTTGTAGCACATGTTCTTATGTAGATTGTGAGTACATTTGCTATTCCAGCTGTATCAGTCCCACGTTTGCTGTTTGAGTGCTGTGGCTCTTTGGGGTGAACTTGCTCATTCTTCACAAGAATAGAAGGGGAACTCTCACATTTGTATGCCTGCTAAGTGGGTTGGTTAACTGCATGCAAGCCTCCAGTGCTGGTTTGTTCACAGTTACAGGTTTCACCTGTGGTTAAAATATCCTTTTATCCAACTTTTTATGTCAAGTAGATAGTAGTTGTCATTAGGAAAAGATTAAATCTGAGTCCTTTTTATCTCCAGTTTTTGTTGATGTGACATGTATTCTCCCCTGCCCCATCTGATCTTTGATTGGTCCTTTTATATTTGTTAACTTTGGTGATCCGTTTTGTAGTACTGTGGCCTGTCTGATTCCAGGTTTACTCTTGCTTGCATAACATCCTGCTTTCTCCGGTGGAGAGCCCTTTTCTTAGAGGAGAGATTTGGAAAACGAGCGTAAAATTGACTGTGGTACAATATAGTACAGATTTTCAGGTATTTTCAAGTTCATGCCATGCTGATTAAGTCATTGGTATGATATCCTGAATGTCTTGGAGTCATAGAATGGTTTGTGTAGGAAGAGACCTTAGAGATCATTCAGTTCCAATCCCCCTGCCATTAGCAGGGATACCTTTCACTAGACCGGGTTTCTCAGAGCTTCCTCCAGCCTGGCCTTGATTGCTTCCACGGATGGGGCACCCACAACTTCTCTGGGCAACCTGTTTCAGTGCCTCACCACCCTCACAGGAAATAATTTCTTCCTATTATCTGATTTAGATCTACTCTCAGCTTGAGGCCATCCCCTGTTATCCCACCACTACACGCTCTTGTCAAAAGTCCCTCTCCATCATTCTTGCAGGCTCCCTTCAGGTGCTGGAAGGCAGCAGTTAGGTTACCCTGAAGCCTTCTCTTTTCCAGGCTGAACAAACCAAATTCTGTCAGCCTTTCCTCGTAGGAGAGGTGTTTTGCTATAGATTGTTTAGAAAATTAAATGATTAGTCTTGGCCTTTTGATTTTATAGATTTATATGACTAATGTTTTATGTTTTTGAAAATCTGAGCTAGTAAATAGAGGTAATAGTTTAGCGTCTCATCAGAAATGCCAACCAGGGTATCAATTACATGGTTATATTTGAAAATAAGTGGGAAAAATAGTAAGCAGAATTGTATCTTGTTTATTTCAGAGTGCTATCTTGAAGGTGCATGCAGATTCTGAAGAGCTTTCGCTCTGAGTCAGGCCTTTTGACTTTGTTCATGTTTATGTAGCTAATATAAATACAGAAACACTATTTCACAGTCTTTAAATTTTCATTTAAGTATATTTCCTTGTGACACTGATGTGAAATGCTGCAGTATGGTCATACTGTGTTAGACAGCAAAGGTGCATCCTGGGTGTTCATGAAAATTGTTTGCTGCAGAGAAGTTTGTAAATAGCGGGTAAAACTCACTGACAACTGCAAGTCAAACATATTTAGCCAGTTTTTGTGTTTCTTAAAGGGGTTTACTGTGATGTGACTTCTAGGACAGTAAAGAACTGCTTGTGTACTTAATATTCTCTGTGCCATTCTGTTATGCAAGAGCTCCTTGAAGTCATAAGCAAATAGGGAATCTTTAGATTGTTGATCTTTTGTTAATGGCTTTTCTCTTGAAGTCTTCTACAGTTGTGTAGTATTTAACTTCTTACCTTCCCTGGCAGAAACAACCACAATGAAATTGATTATTTATCTTGTTTAAGTATATCTCATCAAGAAAGGTCATAGTTTTAACTGTTCTTTTTGAAATCATTAATACTGTGAAATGGAAGCATTTGGAGTGCTCCTTTGGACAGTTCTTTTCTTGGTTGTGGCTTGAAAATGTTTTATTAATATGGTGTTTATTAACTGTCATCACCTGGTGTTGAAGAGCTGGTCTAGAGCTCAGGGCCCTTAGATTATGGCATTTCTTTTTTATTCTTATGTTAGGTCAAATGTGATTGTAGATAAAAAAATGCTGTGAACCATGGATTCCCATCTGACTTTGGATATGCTGTGTGAAGACTTCCTGTTATTTTGAAGGTGGATAGTCCCAGGTGTGCAGTTAGTATGTGCTAGCATAAAAAAATACAGTGTGACAGTATTTAAGAATAATCAATGGTAAACTAAAATGGAATATTGTCATTTTAACTGATTTCTAATGACGCTTGTACTATTACAGGTGTCTATCTCCCCTTAATTGCACTAATTACATATGTATAATTGGTGACAGCATGTGTGGTGTGTAGAGAAAAGATATTTGGAAGGCAGACTCATTAGTTCTTGAGGGTGCATTTTGAGCTTCAACAAAACATTTTCTCTCTCATCTGTCTTTTATCTTGCACTTTTTCAGCTTTAGACTTTCCTGATGGAAATGTATGAAGTGTAGTGACAAATTTGTCCTTCTTTATCCAGTAGGATCTCTAATGAGTTCAATGATGGACAGCACTGATGTCAAACTGTATCTCTGTAAAACTAAGTGTACAGTGAAAGCTGCTACTAATTTTGCTTGTATATCAGGCTTAAGATTACATAGAATTTTTTTTTAACATTGTCTCAATGTCTTTTCTGTCATGCTTCCCAGAGTTCTTCCATATGCTACATTTTCTTTTCCTGCTGTCCTGTTACTGGGATCAGGATTTAGCAGAAACCCCATTTTCATGATTCTGTCTCTCTTGGTGTTTGAGTACTGCCTTTTTTTCTTTGCTTGGAGTCTGTCAGCATCTCTTGACTGATCGGAAGGGGTGATCTATGGTTAAATGAAGCTGCTGTTATAAAGGAAAACAGAAGTGATGCTCAGTACAATTTATAAAGTTCTTTGCTGTTTGAAAACTGGGTTATATGTATAGTATAGATGAAACATTCATATTATATGCATATAGACATATGTATATACAAAACTTTATAATTATACTAGATTATTCTGGTCATGTAGGGTGGCTTGTACCACAGTCATTGGGTAGTGTAGGGAAGCCTGACTTAGTACCGATATATACTTGCTTTGGAAATGAATGAAGCACTTTTTTGTGGAGCCTTTAACCCATAGTAAATTCGTTGCAGTGTCTGTCTGCTGTCCTTCGTACATTATAAACTGAAAGAGAGAAAAAGATGAAATTCAACTTGATTAAAAATCAACATGTAACTTTTAAAATTATATTTGCTTTTTATCCCTAAGTAGGAAGGACATATGTATAATTTTCTAAAAACTTTATTCGTAAATTAAGCATAAGAGAAGTAAGAAAATAATAGAAGATTGGCTAATGGATGGTAAAAGTGGGAGACAGGAAAATAACAGCCACTTCAGGAGTAACACTGAAGTGTACATTTGAAGGAATAATCTCTTAAAATCATGCTATTTTAGTCTGTTTGTGGTGGAGCTTGCTCAAGGAAAAGATGTCAAAAATTTTTCAAATATCAGCAACTTAAAAGACCTGAAACCTCTCTGAAATGAAATGTACTCTAGTATTAGTACATGTTTTTTTCCCTGACATTTAGGATCTATAAAACTTGGTGTGTAGTATCAAGGAATATATGCAAAGGCATCTTCCATTGCACTGAATGATATAAATTGCGTGGGTTTTCTGTATAATATTTATACTGATGGAATTATATTTAATACAGATTTTCAGCTTCCTTCATTATCAGGCACCTAATAGACATTGCGGGAAAGGTCTTTCTGATTTTGTTATTGAAAATCCCTGACCGCTTCTTTGATCTTAATTGCCTAGATCTTAAATTTGATAGTCTTCTTGACTTTGTTTGAAGATTTGTTTGAAGATCTACCTTTGATTAACCTGTCTGATAAACATGAACATTTACCATGTCTGATAAACGTGAAGCTGCGCTGCTCTCTCAAGGGAAGCAGTGTTGTGCGCTCCTTTTTTTCTCAGCTTCCTGGTTGCTGAACGCTGCTTTCATCTGTTCGTAGCCTTCCCACGGAGGAGCAGTGGCAGCAGCACAGAATTGATGCTATCCTTGAAATCTGCACAGCTGCTGGTATGGTTCTGAGTCACAGCAGTGAGGTTGACCACAATCTTGTTAATGCACTGCTACTTGACCAGTCAGTTAATAAAAGCAGAGTCACTCAAGCTGATCGATGATAGACTTTGGAATAAAGTGCTATGTTTTTTATTTGGTTCTTATTTGAAAAGCTTAAAAGGAAAGATGAAATTATGTATGAATTCCTAGTAGAATTTCCATAGCAAAGTCAAACCATGTGCTCGCTGTGGGTAGGTATGAAGAACTTACCTTTTTCAGAAGGGAGAAAAAAATGAAGAAGGAAAAGGGTGAGGCATCTAAGGCACAATAGAAAATGTGTTTTCTTTCTTTTAATTTACTAAATTAGTTGTTTCAATTCATGTATAGAGGAATTTTAATAATTCTGTTGGTGTTGGTATTTCTCCTGTGTGTTCACATCTCTTTCAATATAAATTTTTCTGACTGTAAAAGACTTGAGTAATGATATTTGTAGGGGTAGCTGGTATTTGTAATGGATAGTAAGGTGTATATTTTTTAATTTTTAAAAAACTTTACGTGCTTTATGTCAGAACTTTGATAGGATGAATTAAATTCCACAGTTTCAAATGATCCTGCAAAATTAAAAGCAAGGCTCACTAGCTTCTTTACATAAATACGAACTAGAAAAAAAATAAGATTTTTTTTTTTTATTGGCTTACAGCCGTGTTTCTTTGTGTTGTGTTTTCAACATAACAGTTGCTTTTCAGTGACATGCATGGTGCTATCTTTCTTCTTCTGTGAAGCTTGCTGATTTATTTTTTTTTCTGGGACTGTCAAACATTCTTCATAGCCTTGTCTTTTGGTACAATAAACTCTTTTGAACTCTCTTTTGAACTAATTACTGCAACTGGTAACAAATAATCATGAGGCTGTACTGCACAAAAAATTTCCTTCCTCATATTCAAACCCAGGTTTGGTTTTTTTTAAATTTTGTTTCTTGACTTGATTTTAAATGAACGGGTTTTGCCAGCATTTGAGCTTGTGGATTGTTATTTCTTCTGTATGTTGACTGTATTCTCACTTAAAAACATTCTTAATTGGGCTTTCCTGACAGCTTTTTTTCCAGTCTTTTCATTCATTAGCCTGTGTTTACAGAGGGTGTTCTTTCTGTGTGATTTTCTTTCCTTTAAATTTTCTCATTGTTATGGTTAAATTTCTAAAGATGTTTACTACTTTCTCCTCTTTTTTTTTTTTTTAATGTACTTTTCCAGACTTTATCTGCACTTAATTTTAGTTTCCTTAAGCTGGTTTGATTTCAAATCCGTTTTGACTGCATCATCACTAATAAAGTGGACCATTGTCTGTTAGTGAGGACAGCTGGCACAGATTGAGATTTGTCCTTTCTGTTAATCTTTCAGCCTTAAAACAGGTAGCTGTGTGCGCAGTACTGTTGGAAGTTTTCCCAGCCATGTGATAACCCTCAGATTGTTCCCAGAGGTTGGGAGAGTGCAGTTGGCCTTTATCAAAAGTACTTCAGGACTTGTTCTGACATCATGATTTGCATTTCAGTGTCTGGGAAAGTTTTAGGCATTAATATATTGATGTAACCTTTAAGGTTAACTTTTGTAAAGGCAATAGTCAAACCGGTTACCAACTAGAAGTTAACTCAATTTTATTTGTGATCTGCTTCCTAAAAGGCCCACTCTGTGAATCATTAATATTAAATTTTATGCTTTGAATGATTCTGCCAGCTGCCTAGAAAAAAAACCCCCACATACCCAACAAGCAATAAAAAGAAATAAACAATCTCAACAGTCCCTCCAACTCCCTCGTCCACTTAAATTTTCTGGTTTGGTAATTTATAGGAGGTCTACATTTTCCTGCTCACTGTAACTTCCCCATTCTAATGTTGTGTGGAGTGTTTGGCTTCTGTTACATTCTGTATTTCAGAGCAGATATATTCATCTTAAGATATTCAAGACAAGGTTTCCTGCTCCACCCTGTATATCTGTCCTCCCTGAGCCAAGTATGCCTTCTAACAGGATGGAGTGTGCCACTAAATGTGTTGTGTCAGTTGAGTTATATTTTTGTTCACTTTCCAAGATTTCCAGCTACCCTTGTTTTTGTTACCATAGTTCTTATGTTAGTTTACTGAGAAGCAGAAGTTTACAAGGAAGCTCTGAAGATATTCTACTGTTTGCCACCTTCTCCTCCCTGTGACCCTTTAGATACCCACGCTTGCCACTCATTCCTTTGGAGCTGTGATCTAGGTTGCCATTTATAAGTCTTGTTATTTTATTAAAGAGGACAGTCTTTGCCTTTAATTTGCTCGCTGGTGATTTGAATGACAGCAGAGTTTTAGCCTGCCAGGCTGGGAAGCACAGATGGCACTTCACATGGCTGAGAAAAAGTGGAACTCTGAGGAAAAGAAGCATATGTTTTCCTGGATTTGAGAGAACTAGAAGAGGTCCAGTGCTTGAAGTGTTTTTCCAAATTTTCCCCAAATTTGCACTACGCATGCAGTAATGTAATGTGTTAGCAATGTCACTCTAGCATACATGAAACTTTGTAAAGTGAAAAATGTAGGGCTGCAGACACTGAACAACAGTGATGTGGCTTCCAGGAATAATGGGATGTGTCAGCTAGGGCCATGTAAATAAAAGGGAAAAATGAGTCAAGTGGTTGGGCCAGTGTGTCTTGAAGGAGAGGAGCAGGAAAGAACGCGAGAACTGTGCAGTGTTACATAGGTTTATTACCTTCTGAGTCACCCACCTCTTGGGAAGTGGATAGGTTAAAAATGTGTTTATATTTGGGATGTTATTTTATAACTTGATTCATTTGGCCCTTTAATATGTCCATGAAAGAAGTCAGAAAATTGTGTACTGTTCTGTGTACTGCATCAGTTTTGTAGTGTTCTGAGTCTGTGCCTTGCGAAACCATTATGTGTGAAAATTTCAATATCTTGAAGGGCCTTTGTACCTTAAAGCAACTATTTTATATTTTCTTCTGTGAAGGATAAGCACTTAATACTGAATTTTGTTCCTGATTGTTATTTGTGCTGTTAAAAATGGTGTACTCTTAGAACAAGGTCAAAGTGGCAAAGTACTGTGTGACAAAGGAAAACAAGTGTGGGGAGATCTTTGTCTTTTATGCTTATTTTGACAAATATTGAGGAATAATGCTCCCAGATCTGGCTTGATTGAAAGTGGAATTTCATTGACCAACTGTATGTCCTTCTCCAACCAGTGGTAATCAAAGCTTGTTTGAAGGGGAACCTCCTCTACAGAATTGAAATGTGAAAAGAATCCTGTGTGCTTCTCTGCAAAACAAATAATTCCTGAGAACTTCTTCTCTGTGCAGTAGAAGTTCGATGATTTGACTTTGTACCTTGCATATGCCAGCTTTTTTAGCTCTTAGCAGTAAGGAATCTGAAGAAAAAAATCCAACAAAACCGAACCCCAAACCATTATATAATGCATATAGAAAACCCTGTATGATTTTTTAAAATATATACATTAAAAAGATTAGCTTTCCTTCTGTCTCTGTGGGATGTTTTTTCTTTCCATACTTATTTAAGGAAATTTGCTGAGTACCAGCAACTAACAGTGCTACCAAACAGATGGATTGATGAGTATAAGAGAAATGAAGTTCAGTTTTTCAGTTATATACCTATTTCTCCATTATAAACATACATTATCTCTTAAAACTGGAAAAATCATGTTCTGAGCATTACTTGGGCTTACAGAAGGAATAATTTTTCATTTCTTCTTCTTTACCAATTTACTGATTTTGCTGTTTGGTTGTTTGAAGTGGTTTTGTTGTTTAAAATGGATTCTTTTCATGCAGTGTTCTCCCTGACACAGGTTCAGTCACTTCTCTGCCAGCTGCTTGAATCTGTAAAGCTGGCAGTGGAATATGCAGTTGACTTTACTAAAAAGCTGGTCTGTGTGCTTCAGAAATTGCTTGTGCTAGAGAAGGTAGGATTGTCACACTTAGGAGTAGATTTATGTGTTTGGAGTAATAGAAAATGTTCAATAAATAAAAAAAAATATTGCAAATTCACATGCTTGAGCACTGATGGGAGCTCCTGATAGAACCAGCTTGGTGATCAGAGGTAGATTGCTGTTGTATAACCCAGCTCCTGATCTGCTTCCTTCTCAGATGATGTGACTTCTCAAGAGTAACATGATTCTAAACCACACCAGCTGCTTTCTAGCTTTTAAAAACAGATTGTTAGGACCAGCCAGTAAAGCATTCGTTGATTTACATTTAGGTTGGCATTAGCTCTGATCACAGTGACACAGAAAAGAGCAAAGTTGTTCGGATAAGAAAGAACTGTTAGTGTGATTAAGCTAAACTTGCCTTCTTAAAGGAGAAGGAAAGCATTTGGAAAGTAAGACCTGGGAAGAAGTAACAATAGTCTTTATTGGGTGGGAGGGAGAGAAACATCCGAAAATAAATGTATCTGAGGCATAAATGTAAGAAAAAATCTTGTTTGAAAATCAGAGGCTGAGATCTAGTCTCACTAATTGGGAGAAAGAAACTCAGAAGTTCGAAATGATGTTTTATATATTTAAGAATACCGTGTAAGATGATAAGGACTCAGAAATTAAAAATGAACATTTGAGATTTCCTGGTACTAGAATAACAGAAATCTCTGAGAAAGAGAGTAGAGCAGATAAGGAAATATTTGATTTTTATTTGTCATAAAGTTTTCAGTTTTACAAATTCTGTTTCTCAGAGCTACCACTGGTATCCTGTACATATCCGAAGGGAATATTTATTGTTTTTATTTTTTCTCTTCGTAGTGCATAGTTTATCTTCTTCTGAAGCAGAGACAATTTGCCATTCTCTAAAGGTGGGATTTTGAGTGATGTGTCTAATTTGTCCAGTGGTATTGGGAAAGTAGTCCTGGCCCGGCATATGGGTGTAGTGTCTGTGTTCAAAATTAAATGTTTGCCCCAGTCAAATGGAGGAGGGATGGGAGAAGTGTTTTCGTTTTTTCTTCCTCCTTGCTGTAGCCTTCTGTATTTCTAAACTGATGTAGGTATTTTCATCTAACACTTCTGTAGTTACAGTCACTTAAAGTGTGGCATCCTTGAACTCTGTCACCTTGCTCTTGTGCTTTCAAATTTTGTGTCTTTTTAAAATTCAACTTAAATTACATGAAAAATGTTGACAAAATGTTTTGAACTCCATTTTGGTTGGGTTCTTGTAATGTAGGCGACTGGATTGAACACTGCAGATATTGAATCCTTTATAAGGATTTTTTTTTTAATAAACAGATTAATTTTAAAAAAAGGTAAAAAGATAATGGCTAGTCTGTGTACACCCAGCAATTCAAAGTCAGAATTGGGCATATAACTAAAATTTCCTATCTATAAGGTCACTTCATGACCTTTATTTCCAAAAAGATCTCTGCAAGAGGGCAAGTTTATCTGGAAGGAACCACTGTCTAAGTAGTGATATTTGTAGATTCTCTTGAGGTGATTGAAACACAAATGCCAAGGTTTTTTAAAAATACTTACAATTTTTACATTATAAATAGAATTCAAATTTCAGGGATTTATTAGCAATACTAGGCTGTAAAATTGTAAACTTTTTGGCCATTTTGAATGTTTCAGAGTAGGCTGACTGTTTTAAGATAATCACAGTTTATGTAAAGTGATTGTTCTTTTTATGGACCTGTGGGAAAAACGCAAAGAGCTTTATTTCTGTCCTCTTAGTAATGTAGGACACGGTGATTTGCCCAGCCTGGTGGGACTGGAAGGCCTTTTGGTACTGCTTGCAATTCTATTGCTTACAAATAAACCAACTTGTAAATTCAGGAATAGTTCTTTTCATCATGTGAAATGTAGATGTTTCCACTTCATGTTTACCATGAGCCAGTCTGTCCAAATCTATTTTTCCGTACGCATGCCTCATATAATGTACTGTCTTCTACTTGTTAATGAGGTTGCAAATATGAAATAAGTGAAATATGAGTATGAAGATACGTCATAATGCTTCATACAAAAGTAAAAGTAACTGTCATTCTAGACCATGCTCTAATGGGTTCCCTGTAGGGCTGCCTCTTGGAACAGGTGGACTCCATATTTTGTTGTGCTTGGCCTCTTGAATCACCTTCAGCTGAAAGTTTCACCTCTCCATTTTTGTGAAGCAGGCAGTGTAACTGATTTGGTGAGAGCCACAGTAAAAGAACGAGTTTATTTTTTCTGATTTTACTTTTTATACGTGGAGTAACCGTGTTATTTTTTTTGTCTGAATTTCTGAGATGCTTTATCATGGCAAAAGCTATAACCTTTTCATTGAGTGCCACCTTAGCCAAAGTATACCTGAACTATCAATCTCAAATAGAAGTGAAACTAGGCTATCTGCCTGTTTCCCTCAGGCATTCCATTTTTGGAAGTTCATGGGCTCTGACTTTGTAGGTGATGATTACTTTAAATAATTTATTACGCGAATAGGAAAACACATAATTCAGATTTTTTTTTATCACTGTTGCTGCTTTTGAGAGGTTTAGAGTTGCCAGTTCACCTTGTTCATTTAACAGTACAGCTGCTGAAGCTTCTCTTTGAAATAAAAAATCATTTAATTTTCATTCAAAAATAAGACTAATATGGTAAAATTCTCATTGCAGTAAAAGTCCGTTATCTGAAGCATTTATCATTTTTTTCCTTCATTCCTATTCCTGGTGCTATTGTTGCTTTAATTGGTTTCCTGTTTATTTTTTTTTTCTTGCTTTCATTCCTTTCCTTGAAGTCAGGTTCGCAAATAAGCTTTTTCAGCAACCAATTTATTGGGGTTTCAGAGTCTGATAGCATGCAGCTTTTGATTGCTTTTCTGTTAAATGGCCAGGAATCAACATTTAGTTCGGTAGTGTGCTGCCGTTCTGAATTAGTGACACAAATGTTAGGAAATGATGTTGGAATTCCATGCCTTGATAACCCCAGAGTAAGATTTTGTTTAGAACAGTTGTTTCTTCACTGAAAGGGTTGTCAAGCACTCTTAACAGGCTGCCCAGGGAAGTTGTTGAGCCTGCATCTCTGGGTGAATTTAAAAGATATCTAGGTGTGGCTCTTAAGCCACATGGTTGAGTGGTGCACTTGGCAGTGGTAGGTTTACAGGTGGACTTGATGATCTTAAAGATCTTTTCTAAGCTAAATGATTCTGTGATAAAAACTAATGATCTTTTCCTCTTCTACTTTCAGAGAATTACCTATGCTTCAAAATGAAAGTGAGGAAGAAGAATCACCAAAAGTATTAATTTGAACAATAATTATTGCTTGTAAGTAAGTACTTCTCGTTCTTTGTGTTGTTGCCTTCACAACTGAAAACTGCTCTTCTGTTGATAAGTCTTTGTCAGCTGAAAAAAGGAAACTTTGCACAAGAGAGGTCAGGTCCTTCACTTTTGTATCAGATCACTGGCAAAACTGGGTCAATCAGACACCCGTTTCACCTTTTGTTTCTCCTTATAGCTATTTCTTTCCCTTCTCCTTTTGCCTCTCATCTCTAAAAAGAGAAATTCTTTGGTAGGTTCATTATGTATCCTCTGTCTTACATACAAAATCCTGTATTTCTTTGGCAGTATTATTTCTGGGCCCTTTCCATCTGTATTGCAGATATTACATGTATTTCTCGGAGATAAGCTATACTTCTGCAGAGGCTACTACTCCATGAAGTTTTTCAAGAGTTTTAGGCAACTAATCTGTTGTGGATGGAAGATATTGTGTGCTCTGGGATATCCCAGAGCCAATGCTAGTTAATGCTTCAGATTCTTGTGGTTTTGAAGGTCTGGGAAAGTACCATGATAGTAATGTTTGAGGACACATTTTTTTTATTTAAATAAAACTTAGCAGAAAGGTAACTCTCTTCATTTTGAGAAGTTGCTTAAGGAATGAAGTGAACTTCACTAAATTTGTGTGTGAACTTGGAAATCGAGCATATTAAAACATTATTCTTTTTTTGATGCAACTGTAGGAAAGACTATTATGATTAGTATTCTTAATTATGACAAGAAAGTTGTGAAAATTTATTAATCTTCCACAATTGAACAAATTAGACTAAGAGTTCAAGCAAATTTGTTGCAGATTAGACACTTTTACGGTTCACCCAACTTCACTACTGGTTGTCAAGCTGGCGACATCTAAAGTGCTCTCATTTATTTTGATTTATCTGTGCACTTAAAACTCTAGAAGTACTGTGTTATTGTAAGAGTTTAATATGAATGGTTTATTTAAAAAAAAAAATTTAAAAAAAGAGTGGGATTTCAAGTAATGTTCCAGGGACCTTCTGGCCAGGACAGAACAAAGAATATGGTGATAGCTTTCCAAGCGTCCAGTGTCCAGGTAGGTATCTTGAAACTGGGTTAGCTGTTGTAACTGCTTCCTGTTGGTGAGAGGACTTGTTTCCATTTCCTGAACCCAGCTTTCTTGCCTGTCTGACTCCTACTGAAACGAGGTAACTGATTTATCTCACAAATCCAGAGAAAAGGTGGCTAGTTTTGTTTCTGGGCTTTTGGGTTGGATCAGCTCACACAACTGTTCAAAGAAGTGGCCAAGTGGTACAAAAGAAGCAGAGAGACTCAGCAGGCAGGAGCAAATAGTGTGGGAGTGCAACCTGTCCCTTTAGGCAGCTGCCAGTCAGTGGACTTGCTCAACAATTTGCAGTAATGCTCTCTTGAAGTTGTTAGGCTGGGAATAGATGGTTTGACTTTGGAGAAGAACAGGCTTCTGTGGAAGCTTTAGACTAGAAGTGGCTAATCTTGCCAGATCCCTCCCAGCCATTGCAGTTAGTAGGAATGGTTTATTGATATGGAGTGCAAACAATGATTCAGAGGGAAAAAAATCTTAGCAGTTAAGTAGGAAATCTGTAACAGTCTTTCTCCCACCCCACCCTCGAACTCTCCAGCCCCATGTGTAGTATCTGTGTGCTCCATGCTCTGAAAATGAATGAAAGGTAAAAGAACTCTCATGACTTCTCAAAACCGCACTTCAAGGCTGGTTCCTTGTACATGATGTTATGCCATACGACAATTTGTATCTTGATTTGTAGTTTTGTAAATAAAAATTTGTTTCTTTGTGAGAGCCTGCTTGCAGGCATGCATGGGTAATTACTTACTTTTATGCTTCCCGTTGTTCTGTGTTCACACTAACTTGATTTGTCTGGAAGCTGTGGTGATGGTTTGACTGTCTTTAGCAGAGATGCCTTCCTTCCTTTAGCAAGAATGAGGCACAGTGGTTGAGAAGTGCAGAAAACCTCTTCTTGCCTTTTCTGTTTAGTTTGTGTGGGAGGGTAATTAAAAAGAT
This sequence comes from Cnemophilus loriae, assembly GCA_013397755.1. Taxonomy (NCBI): domain Eukaryota; kingdom Metazoa; phylum Chordata; class Aves; order Passeriformes; family Corvidae; genus Cnemophilus; species Cnemophilus loriae. The sequence continues at coordinate 175,476 of VZTF01002078.1, forward strand.
TTGTGCCAGTCTATAAACTGCAGTGCCTGGAGCGATAGCTAAGCCAGTGGTTTGGTAAATGCATTGCTCAACTACGAGGGAGGTTGAGCAGTGGAGGAAAGCTGATCTGAGCTTAGTGTCTAGGTAAGATCTAGGTAGTGCTGGTGAGTTGAGACAAGCAGCTGAGCACTGGAGTGAAGGTGATATCTTTCTTGTATTACTTGATTATGCAATCCATGGATTGTGTTGGATTCCTGCTTCTGGTCAGATTTTGTAACAAGCTGCGTTTGGAATTATTTTCTGCTATCACTGTCTGGCTTGGGAAAACCATATTTCATCCATATACTTATTTAATATTTTTTCCTGATTCTTTTCACATATGAAAACGTTTCCATGGTAGTCTTTCCCTTTTTTTTCCCAAATCATATTTCACACTTAGTCTAATCCATTCCATCTATGAACTGCTGTTCTGTAGTTTATTGAGAAAGAAAGATCAAATCGGCATTTTTTTATTGCATTCTAAAACACTTTCTTATCCTTTCTTGGATATTCTGTAATTTAGATTAATCTGTGATAGGCTTTTCAAGGTAAACTAATCTCTGGAAAGGGCCTGTATATCTTGAGTTTTATTTATTGTAAGGGCACCTAAAATCTTGGATAGATATTTTCTGTTTCTACCTATCTAAATAGATCAGTGTATGATTCCTGATGGAAAATACCTTTTCAGAAGGGTATGTTACTGATTTAGCCCTGCCATTTTATCAGGACTGTCACTTTGTGGTTCTGGAGTATCTGTGATCCTACTTGCTACTTTCCCCCTTTCCTGAGGATCAGCAAAGTCTGTTTCTTGTTCTAACATTCAGCTTCAGTGAATGCCTCCTATCATGGTAGGCATTTAGCTTGGATTCTTCTGTGAAAGATTGCTTCTTGCTCCTCTGTCTCTCTGAACTATATTCTTTATTAAAAGTGTGTTCTAGATAAGTCAATTCTGATGCAGCAGCACAAACAACAGTCTTTTATGCTTTTCTTTTCAAGAAAAGAGGATGCTAATGGATCCATTGCCACGCATGTTTACTGCAGTGAAAAATGATACCAGGCTAAGACACTGCAGAGAGTGGGAAGATTGGAGGGGAATTTATCATGAAGCAAGAAATTAGAATGATCAGGGAAAAATAGGATTCAAGCCATTAAGGGCAGACTTAAAATACTGCTTTTAAATTAAAGAAAAAGAAAACAGGCGAGTCCAGGATAAGGAATGGCTGAGAGTTCTGGAGAAAGACATTGAGGGTTAAGAGCTCAAATATTCTGCAGTTGTTTTGGCTTTGCTCTTTTTTTAATGATTTAATTATACTACACTGATAATTCAGTACTTCTTTATTATTTGGATTATGTCAAATGGTGGCTAATAAACACTTCTGAAATTGGCAGATCCTGTTAGCATAGGAAAATCTTAATTTAACTGTTTTTGCACTTCTGTCTTGGTAGGGTTTTTTTGTTACTTCTTTTGTTCTAAAACAAATGTTGAAATAAGCCAAGTCTAAAGGGAATGAGAAAAATTAGATGCTTTCCAGTATGTGGAAAAAACCTAATCAAGACAGAGGTTAATTATAGGGTGATACACTTGAAACTGATCCTAATGATACTGTCTTTTAATCAGATTGATTTTGCCCAAGCATATTTGTCGTAACTCATGTTAACTGTGTTAAAATTGGTTAATTAATCCAAAAACCTGTCAGTAAGGAGGGAACTTTCAAACCCTAAGGAAGGTTCCGTCATTGCTACATGGCAGGAGGTTCTTGGTCATTTGCTTTAGCTCTTCGGAAGAATACATTGCTCCTAAGAAATGTCTAAATTTGATAGAAAGGGATCACTAACTGTTAAATTGCTAGGCAAGTTGAACTTGAAAGTGTTTGGATAGAGCCAAATGTGTGATCTCAGGTCTAGAGACCAATATTGTAGATTGCACTCACAGGTTAGAGATGATGGTTTTGAATAACACAACCAGTAGAAGGGATGTAGGGGAGGTGATGTTAACTGCTGTATACAATATTAATGGGCTGTAAAGTGGTGAGTATATTATGGCTAGTTTGGGATTCTTAAGACTAGTCAGAAATGGTCTGAAGAGGTTTAGAAGAGAGCTGTAAAAATTCAGGTTCTGGGAAAGTGTATCTCATTTTAGAGATTTGAGAAGCATGTTCTGTTGAAGTGTTACTTGAGAAGTTTTGAAGATTTGTACTTTAATCCTATATGGAAAGGCATTGGTGAGAGCTGAAAACAGACATGTTTGGTAACTAAATAGTTGAGCAATTTATCTGGGAATCATTTGTTCTCTCTCATTTAATGTGTTTGAGTCTCATGGATGGTTTTAGTGAAAGATGTGCATTGTCTTGGAGAACATGTGTGGTTCTGATGCAAGAAATAGGAGAAAGTTTGTGATCATTGGATCACAGAGCAAATATAGTAGTCATGATGTATTGGAGTGCAACAAGACAATATAGTAGAATATTCACATTAAATGGAAAGAAAGGAAAGATTGCCATTGGCCTTACAGATGGAACTGAGACCTCATGTTATGGCTCGGGAAACAAACATATTACAGACTGCTACGTTGGAATCCCAGTCCAGTTCCCCGTGCCATATTCCCCTCTGCTAGCAGGGTATTAATATACCCTTACCCAGGTCAGCATGTTACTGGTAACATTTTTGTGACAAATACTATGTAAAATACAACGTGTAACAGTAACAGGAATATAAATCTGTGAAATCCATCCTCGTCTCAAGGCACTACCAGCTCCTTTTCTGCCAGCCAAATGTATATTCAGGTGTCATGTTGCATCTTTTTATGCAGTAGTTGTATTACTCCTTTCTTCTTTCTAGATGGTGTATAGATTTTTCACCTGTCGAGCTAATGGTAGAATCCTTCTCAATGAATGTTGGCATTGCAATTCTGCCACTGACCATGTGCCTTCCAGGAAATATGCTAATGTTTTCACAAAGTTCTATTTTTAAAAGACTGCTTTTTGCACCTTCCTTCCCAACCATATTTATATTCATGGTATTCCTTTTTTTTTTTTTAACCATAGAAAAGTACTCCTTCCACCTCTATGCTTAGGAAGGCAGAACTACTGTATATCTCTCTTCTCTTGATTCATCACAGCGTAGAAATTCCATTGTCTTGAAGTGTTCTTTTTCCTGCATGTTACAGTTGCAGTTCCGGGCAAAGGTCATGTTTTTAGTGGCTCTAAATGTATGATAATAGCTATTTACTATATTTCCCTTCAAGCAGAACGTAGTCTGGAATTGCAAACTTCTGGAGGGCAATCTTTCCATTTTGTGCTGTTGTCGAATGACATTGGATGTGTTTGGCATGGACATAGTCTGAAGGGTGCAAGGAGATTGCTGATTGTCCTATAACTAAGAGTGAATGAACTTACAACTCGGTGCTTTTCTCACAGACCCGAAAGCACCACTCAGCACTGTGCAGGTGGTCAGTGAATGCTTGCAGCAGTTGATGGTTGTTGTGCACCATCTGTGTCATGCATCCTTTCTTCTTGATTGTCTTGTCTTCATTTCAATGTGTTTTGGTAGTTGCTGAAGTCAAACAAATATGGAAAAATTATGTATGCTATTGTTACATGTTCATAACACTCCTCTGAGAAGAATTCATGTATCTTCTGGAAAGTGGCTGAATGAAAACTGGTGTGATGAGCCACATGTATTTTATAAAAGGGACACTAAAAAGCCACTAATGAAGTTGTGGGAAGTGGACTCTTGAGTCCTCATAATTTTCTGAATGCTGTGATTAGCATCCCACAGAGCATTGTAAAACAGTTCATTAATCATAGTCAGTGATAAAGAAGGCTCTGGAATGTCAGCTGTATTGTGCACCTTTTTGTGGTTGCAAGATCTTGTGAACAGGGGCCAGAATATTTACAAAAACAAGTGTGTACATGCTGTGATGGGCCACTGTTAGCAGCAGTATGACAATTAATGCTTTCTGGAATAAAGAATAAATGGAATAAAGCTTTTTCTAGTGTAGCAATACTATTAGAATAGGTTCATAAGTTATTTTGCTAAAAATATTTTATGATCTTTGTGTTTTTCTGTTACTAAGCCATTTCTATTTTAAATGAACATTTATATTAAAAATGCTTGCAATAATTTTGTCCCACTGGTTCCATTCAAACAATTCATCTAGTTATTTTCAGTTTGCTGATCTACATGTTTTCTTATAATGTTGTATCCTAATGTTCCAGATATTCCAGAAAACTGATTTACATATACCTGGAATCTCTGTTTTTCAATTAATAATTGTTGCTGTTAACTAATACGTATTTCGTAAAATATGTTCTGATATAAAATGATCTATATGATGAATCTGAATTACTAAGCTTCATTGGATGGGAAAAATTAATGTGGATTTTTTGAAACTTATTTTGCAAAAACTGAATATTGAACATTTATTCTACGTTAGTGCTTCATAGTATATTTGAAATGGTATATTTCTGAAAACTGTTACCGCTCTGAAGCATACACTTGAAGTCAAAAGTCACTAAATCAGAAGTATTCCACCGATCCCTAGATTTTTCAGCTAGCAGCTTATATTTAGTTTTGGCTCTTTAGTCCAACAGCAGTATTCCAGAGAGTGTTGTTAGGATGTGACCAGTGAAAAATAATCTCTGAGTTTGGGAGAATTTTACAGTAACATATATCAGAGCATAATGTTCTGATGCCTCACCAGAGCAGGGAGTATAGCTTGAAGCAAAGTCAAGAAAAAGGAAAACTTGAGCTCTGTTCAGAAAATTAGTGGAATGTAGTTCATGCATTCTAAAGGCTTCAGAGAGTATCTTAATAGCATAAGCTTTCCACGTCTCATTCTGTTTTTTTTCTTCCACATGTGTTTTTGGAGCACTGATCTTTTAGTCTTGAACTCTGCCCGTAAATTTGGCAGAACTTGAGGGTTTTTCCATTTGTCTTCTATCAAAGAATGGCTTATCACCTGCTTTTCATTTTTTCCTTTGCATCAACTTTTTCATAATTTAGTAACTGTCACTGTTATAAACTTGTCATCTAGAGATGGAGTTGATGGCAGAGAGAATGGGATCTTTTCCTAGTGCATGCCAAATGTAATGAGTAGGTTTTGTTTAATTTCCTAAAAATCTATGGATTTTCTCCAGCTTTGTGTGCGGTTAGACTCAAATCTCGTCTGTAAAGAAGCATCAGAAAAACTAATTGATAGCTTGATACAGAAAATAATCAGAACTTTGATGCAATTCAGTACGTCCATGCACGTATGTGCTCTTTCCGTGTAGTTGCTTAATAAGTCATGGCCAACTACTTCTGTTGCTATCTTGTATTTCAAAAGTATTTTAATCTGTGCTATTTCTTTAGAGATGTTAGGAGCATGTTATGTATCCATATGCACACAGAAAAGAATTGTTCGTAAAATTTTTGATCTATGCTCTTTTTAGCAGTCATAGTATGAAGAAATGTTTTTTCCTGTTTTTTGTTTTGTTCACAGCTACAGTACTTTTTCTGAAATGTAATTTATTCTGGTGCTCCGCTTAAAGATGTAACTTTTTTTGGTTTCAGTCTAATTCCTGCCCTGTTATGATGAGTAATCAAGTGTTTCTTTCGTCTAGTAAGATCGTTGTGTTTATGAATTGATTATCTTTCTTCAGCTGCAAAATTTCTCAGTTCTGTTTCTCAGAGTGGTCAGTGTTCTTCAAGGCAAGAAGATTTTCACCATTTTGTTCCCTCTGTTCCTCTGGCCCAGTTCATGCAGTGAAATTGTGGAGAGGGTTCTAGATTTTTTTTGCCGCGTAAGCATGTTTTTATCTTTCTCCACCTGTCATTTAATTAGACAAGATTAAGGAATGAAATATAAAAATACATTTTTCCTAAGCAAACAGGGAAGACAAATTATTTTATAACAAGCTAACAACCAGATAATTAATAAAATTTTGTGGGTTTTTTTTTTTTTGGTTAATATCAAATATGAAAATTATTTTGGGATGATTTGGATGAACTGGTTAAAAAGTGTTTGTGGGAACCTAATGTTTTTCTTTATTTAGTGTCAGGATTGAGTCCCATTCCCCCATTTTCTTGTTGATAAGTCTTCTCAAACATTTAAAAATGATGATCCTCATTTTTAGAAAGATCAGAAGTATGCATAAAAAATGTTTTGGTGGTATGTGATTATATTCAGTTTCATGCCTTTTTATTTGTATCCTAACATACAGTGTGTTTGATCTATAATTTTTTTGGTCAAGCAGAGAAAATCTGAGAGAATGGGGCAGGAGAAAAGAGTAAGCTCAACATTTAAAACATTAAAATGTCCCAAACCAATAAACAATCCAACTAACAGAAAAAAAAAGGAAAATCAGAAAAAAAAGAAAAACCTTTTGCCAAACTGTTCCAAAAGTCTGTATTACATGTGAGAAACCTTTCTAAACAGCACTGTGAAATGATGGCACACGCTGCTCCCTGTAAATGTGACTCTTGCATAGGTTATACCTTCATCTTAGTTGACTATACTTCTGTACTAGGATCAGATCCTATTAATTGTATGTATCGAACTGACTTCCTTGTGTAGCTGTTGCTTGTATTGGTCTCAATACCAGGAAACTAGAAGGTGCTATGTTTAATAGAACCTTCTTTCCAGGCATTCCAAAGATGTCTTTGAGGTAAAAGATCTGTAAGTTTAACTCCTGTTAAACACAACCATGAAAAGAGTTATTTGATGTGTGTTCAAGTATGGTATGTTGAAGAAGAGCCAATGCTGAGGTGACCTGATCAATAAACTATAATTAAATTGCCTGTTTTTGGCAAGGCTTTTCAACAATTGCTTTTAGAAAAATGAAATTTTGGGGAGAAAAGAGAAACAGTTTTTTTGTGGATTTGTAACCTCACCAGGGAGTAGAAAAAAGCCAGAATATATGGTTATTTTTCATAATGGGAACAGTGTAACACAAGGTTTCATCTTATCCTGCTCAAGGGCCTGCGCTGGGTCATGTGTACTTCGTCATAAGAATAAATTGTCTGGAAAACAGTCTCTTGAGCTTTTCTGGGTAGAACCTGTATAGGAAAATTCGGCATTATATTTACATCCAAATAATCTTGGCATAATGTTTTCATTTTAATTATCATTTTTTTTGTGTGCTTCTCTAATATAAATAGGGAGTGAAGAAAGTTAGAAATGAGTACATATTGAGACTTGAGAAGAGGTCTTCCTGTGGTAAGGTAATGAATAAAAGTTTTGAATGGTACTAAATGAACCTGTGCATGTAGCATTCCATGAAGATATGACTATATGATATGTGTTACTCAGTACAGTATGTGTAGTAATGGATCTATTCAAAGCAAATCAGGATAGCATGGTTTTTTAAAAAAATACTGGTGTTGAATTTTTGATCACCTGATGCTGTCTTAGACTTTCATCTACCATCATTGCTGGAAAAAACAAGGTACACTAGTATATTTAAAATACATATTCCGTTGCATGCGTGTTTTTAAAAAGCTTAACTTCTTGTGTATGACTGAAATGAATAAAGATCTCTAAGCTCAACTTTGGCTCTAATTTATTTATTTATTTATTTATTTACAGCTGTGTAATTCACAGTGATATAAACAGAGTATATGAAATTTGTCTTCCATCAATTGTTGCATAGAGAATTCTTCCTAGGGAAGTCTTACGAAATCAATTAATAAATATTTAGACTATAAGTGATGCTGTATAAAAGTAGGAGGTAGTGGTTCTTGATATATGTCTTTAGGGAACCTTCTTCTAGTGTTATATATTTCTGTGAAATAATGAGTAAATGTTTGCAATCATAAATTATATGCCCATCACTCAATTTTTTTTCAAAAGAAAACACAAATATTTTGCTATGTGTCTGGTATTTGAAAATAAGTTTCTAAAAATTAGCTAATTTAGCTAATAAACACATCCTGGGCTGGTACAGTAGTAGGATGTCATGATATCGCATTAATTTTTTAGTAAGTGTCTGGTCTACTCTTTAATGTCTTTCCCTTAATCTTGCTGTCTTTAATATTAACTTGAAATGTATTTAGGAAGTAGATAGCAAAATTAATCTTGCTGTCATATTCAGGTAGCTTTTTTTTTTTTAGTTTCATTTATTTGAGAAAGCTTACATTAGTTTTAACCTCCTGATATAAGGAAACTGATATCCATTACCACTATGGACAAGTGATGATTATATTGTGAAGTAGAATATCTTGCCACAGACCTGTAAATATTTTAAACTGCTAAAGAATTATACTGACCATAGCAAAAGACTTAACATTCACTTGTGTTGAACAAACACTTTGGTAGTGACAGGTAAGACAGCGATGACAGAAGTAATTAGTGGTGCTGCTCTAGGTGAAAATAAAAAGCACAGCATTCTTGTTTAACCTTGGTGTTATAGTTTATTGAAGGAATTTATCACTTCGTTTTGTTCTGAATTTAAAAAGGAAAATCGCAAAATTTTTGCCTATCTTCTGAAAGAAATTCAATGTGAACGTTCCTTCTGCCATACAAGCTGTTTAACTTCATAAAGGTAAAGGCTAAGATTTTACTCCAAATAAATGTAGCGGCAGCTACTAACAGTCTTGAAGTCATTCATGGGGAATTAATCAGCACCTGAAAAGGTGGCTGAACAGACCATAAAACTGTTTTTCAGAGGAACCAGTTATCATAACATTTCCAACCTCAGGTGATGTTATTATTGCTCAGCTTCTCAAAAACTGGATCCAGTCTACAAATGTGTTCATATTAATATTACATTTCAAGTTGGTGCCTTTATGAAAAATCTGAAAACAGCAAATGTATGTGGTCCAAGATTATTTAGGTTTATATCAAATCTGAATTAACTGTGAGCAGAGGAGGCAGAATTAGAATTGCATCTGAGATACTGCAATGATATTTTGATTCTCATGTCTTTGCAAACAAGCTGATATTTGCAAGTTGTAGAGGTTGAGAAAAAGAAGATTGCGAAATACAGGTTGTGTTGTAAATTTTAAATCTGTAAAATACAATCTGTATTTTACAGATTTAAAATGTACAATTGTTTATAGATTGTAAAATGCAGTCAGAATTTTGGTGGCTGCTCGATTCAGTCTCTGTGAAAGCATATGTATGTGTAGCAGGCAAAAGCTGCTGGAGAACTGGTATATCTGAAAAGTTCAATCGAGCATAAGGAATCCTTTCTAAAGAAAGAATTCCAGTGCTTGTTATGTTGGTAGTATTGTGTAGTGATGGATGAAGTGCAGGGAGGATATCACTTACCACTTCATCAGTATTATTTGTCTAATTTTCGGTTCAAGTTCTCCTTATACTATACTTCTGGGATATCTGAATAGCAAACATAAAGAATTTTTAGAATTTAAAACATACAGTGTTCCCTGAACTTTGGAAACAAGTTTTAGTAGTATCTAAATGTACCTTTTTTTCCCTCTGACTGACTTGAAATGTAATGCTTTATGATTATGTATATTTTAAATGAAGCCTCTGGGTTTTGGTGTTTTGGCAATCTCATTCTTTTCCTCTATATAATGTGATTAGAAAATAGGTCAGGCACTATTGTGCTGAGAATGCAGTATGTATTGGTGTATATATGCAGTTGATATTCCGTGGGTTTTTCGCCCTCCAATAAATGTATTTAGTAAATAGTTAATTTATTTGACATCACTTACAGAAATGCATGTAAATGAAAAAAGGAAAAATGAATACTTTCCCTTCAAATTGATGATTGGATATCATTCTGAAAAGATTAGAAATAATTCAGACCAGTTTTCCGAAAATGAAAATGTGTGAAATCACATAGGTAGCATGGGGTTCTGTTTTGTTTCTGAGAATTCTCCTGTATTGATTGCAGCTGACACTTTGGGTATGTATGGATACTTCTGTGAATGCTGGTTGCAGGATCAGGATCTAAGTTAGGGGTGCAAAGCAGGAACAGTAAGTCCTTTGAATACAGAAGGACTTAATTGGACCAGCAGCAGCACGTGGCACCCTGTGAGCACTTTTATTTATTACACTGTTCTGAAAAGTGAAGTCTGCCTGTGTTTTAAGTAGTACATATACAGATGAAATGGTGAGATTCCTAAATTGAAACATAGACACAAAGTGTTCACATGCACAGATGTCATTAGGATATAAAAATCACATACAATTACAAAATTTCTTTGATCTTGTTTTCCTAACAGACTGCTTTTTGGAGCCTTTAACTGTGTTTGTCCTAATAATGCTCTGTTAGTTCGTAGAAGAACACAGTAATTACCGCATTTATGGAACTTACTATTGGGATTTTTTGATCAATTTGTTATGAGGGATGGAAAGCTCTCTGATTAGAACAAAGTTATGGATAGAACGTTATAGTTTTGTTTCCTCTAAGCTCCAATACTGATAATTTTATAAACTACAGGTAAAAAGTTACGTTTCATGTTTTAGTTTACCATCCCAGCATCTTTCATAACATTGGTTTTGTAGAAATGCTTGTGTTGTGTGATATCTCATCTTTCTCTGTTTTCATATGACTGGTCTCACATTGTATCTTCTTTCTTTCTATGGTTTACTGCTGCTTTTCATAAAAAGAAGAGTGTGAGAGAAAGCGGTCTTAAAAGTAAAATTTATTTTCTCTATTATATATTTAATCTGTATAAACATTGACATGGTAAGGCTTAGTTTTGAAAAAGTTTTCCCTAAATTCTCCAGTGGTATGGGTTTGTTGTGTATCAGCAGAATTCAGCTCTTGCTATCTACTTCCAAATGCACACACATGCACTAGATAATTCCAGCCAAATCCCAAATAATCGCTTTTGAAATTCTTACAGTAAAAATATTCTCCCTAACTCTGGTGCTTCAGAAGTTCAAGTTCGTTATATTAGGTGTCTTGAAGACTCTTAAGAAATGTATCAAAGCTCTATCACAATGGGCTGAGTTCCATGGCAGAGTTTATTTGCTGTATTTTGTTGCAATTTTCTTCACTTTTTTCTTCACTTACTGAATAGATTTTCAGCAGTGACCATGCCTACATAAGATCCAGCCAGAAAGAGTCAGTTTTAAAATTAATGTGATCTGAGCTTTTGTTTGAAAAGGCTCCCTGTCCTACTCAAATGTCAGTAGCAGTTATCTGTAGAAGTGGAAGCAAGCAGCCGTGACCCTTATAGCTTACTTTCTGAGCTTCCAGGACTTGGACAGATGCAGTATAGTATCCATGGATGGATTTTTGTAGAAAGAATATCTAAGTCTGCTTTCTTTAACATATCAAATTTTTTAAACTCAGGTATTTTAATTACAGTGAATTTCACAATCTAGTAGCATCTTCTGAAAATCCCAATATTGTACGTCAACCAGATCTTCCTAATTCCATGCTTAATTTAGTTTATAAAACTATAAAACTCACCTTCTGAGGCATGACTTCCCTCACAAAACCAATGTTCTTTATTTCCCAGTACCTGGTGTTAATTGATGTACCTGCTATTTCTGGTGTGTATTGTAGTTTCCTAGCTGCAAGGATTCTTCTGTCATCTTCTTTGTGAATAAAGATTTCAATGTAGGGATCAATTAAAGTTACTTCTAGTAACTGCTAATGTATTTGTTTCATTTAACTTTCCTACTCTGGTCCTGTATTTAATGTGCTGTAATAATCAACTCAAACATCATTTGCCCTTATGGAATCTATGCCAAGTCTTTCAGTTCCGTTGTGCTTTTAAAAATATTTGATATATTTTTTATGCATGTAAGAATTGGCTTCTCAAAACTTCTGTAGGCTGTCAATATAGTATCTTCCAGTTAAGCTTCACCTCTCTGCTTGGTTTATGTGTGTCATAGGGAGGAAAAACTTAATCATTAATATTTTATGAAACAGGTTAAATGGTACTCCAAAGACTTCTTTTCTGCTACTTCTGGTGGTCTTACTGGAAGTTATTGTGGGCTTGGAGTCACCAGCTCTTTCCCCGCATTTTCTAAAAGACCATCTAGTTTTCGTATTAAAATTCTGTCTTTATACTCAGCAGTCATTTCACCACAGAGCATTCACTAGCATTAAACAGCTTGTTATCTTATACGGGTGATATTTAATACCTTACTGTTATAACCTGCCTCCTGTCCTTTAGAATCCCTGTTAGTCTCTGTGTAAGAATGGTGTTGGTATTGTCTACTTACGGGACCATTTCTTTCTCAAAATTTTTTCGAGGCTCCCTTGACTTGGGAGCCCAGAGTGCTCAAAGTATTAAAAAATTTGTTCGGTGTACTTATGTGTACATGCGGCACTTTGAGACACGGTTTGGTGGTGGACTTGGCGGTGCTGGTTGGATGACATGATCTTAGAGGTCTTTTCAAACTAAAAACTTCTATGATTCTATGAATCTTCTTGTCTGTCTAGAATATTTTGATTTTAGCAAAACCAACTTCAAAAACCAGTGTTTCACTTCTTAAGTTCCTCATTTACCTACCTCAACATGGATAATTATGTGTATAATGCAGCATGATGGGGTAGCCCCTGTCCTCTAATCTTCTCTTGCTATTTGTTATAATCTTCATTTGCAGTTTTCAAGTTGGGTAGCAGGCTGATTTTCTTGTTTCATTGTTGCTTTTTGTTTTTGTGAATAACTTAAGGGTTAGAGATGTAGATCCTTTATGCCCCCTTCCTTGTGGAACTGAACTCTAAATGCCATCCAGACTCTCCTTTAAATTACTGGGAGATTTTGTCCTGAGACTCAATTTTCTAAAGCAGGGTTGCTTGCTTTAAAAAGAATACAAATATTTATAAAGCAAAAACTTTCTATCTGTGTTTGGGCCTTAGCCAGACTCTTGAGTAAAAAAGTTTGTGGAGTGTGTGACTCTCTCAGGAGGTAGCTCAGAACCATGGAGAGCTCTTTTAAATTCCAGTGTGGGGAATAATGGGCATCCTTGATTTTTTTTCTTGATACAGTTACTAAGATTAGCCTGAGCTATTCAGAAATGAAGGAAGCTGAAGGGCTAGAAAAAGCCTATGCAGAAAGTAGGAACAAGAATGTAATACCTGTTATAAAAGAGTAGGTGGAAAAAGCCTAACTTGCAAGTTGAGGAATTGTGAGATACTACTGGGGAACAGCTAAAAATAGGAGCTGCTGGCTATGATAGTCACATGCTTGTTATAATGTGTTCACCGCAAAGGGAAATACTGCTTTTCTCACAAATAATAAGTTTATACACAATTATTCTATGAAGTGAATGGCTTTCTATGTGGCTATGTAGGTTTGCCTAGGAAACAGTAAGTAAGAATGACACATGATTACAGGTTTTTCCTACAAGTGCTTGACCAATTCCAGTTTGATTCAAATGATGATTTAAAATTCTGCATTTTGTTACTTATTATCAGTCTGAAATACTTGAATGGGATTTCACTAGAATTACCTTTGAGTAAGGTAATTAAGTAAATGCAAATTTAGCTTTTAAGTCTTTTGTTACTGTACAGTATTAATATTGCTTTAATAATTACAGACTTTATATGGAAAGATTTAAAATCTTATTTTTAGAATGTTTAGCTTATAGAATAAAGTATTCTTTGGTAAAAAGCATCAAGCTTGCTTTCATTGCGTTAGAAAAAGTTATATATATCTGGGCACACAGACACAGAAATCCCATCTTACATATAAAAGAAAATAGCTCACTCATTAAAGCTGATAGTTTCTAACACTCGCCATGGTTTGACAGCAAATTTATGCATTAATGATAGTTGTTATAAATAAAAATGGGAATTCTGATTAACAGTGTAAACTTAATACTTGACATAAAAGGAGCTAAGCAAGAAGCTAATACTTTCAAAGGTGTTTTAAACTCAGTAAGTTTTAAACTCACCTGTCATTTTTCCTTAATAATGTGTCACACCAATTTTGAGAGGAAAAGGCATTGGCAGCATTATGTGAGGTTTTGACTTGCAGCTTCACAGCTCTGTTTTGTTCATAGCCTTACTATTGTACAAAGTGCTTTGAGTTTCTCAGTTCCTTCACTTCTGAATAAATGAATAGATCTAAGATCAGTGGTACACTTGAGCTGTGGTGATGGTGAGGATCATATGCAGGAAGCAATCAACTTTTGGCAGCATGGAGCTCTACAAAAGCTGTAAACTGGTGTAAATTAGACAGCATGAACCTATATGCTAATGCAAATAAATTGCTTCCCATACTTGAATTAGCTCGTTAGATGCCTTTTTTTGGTGCTTTTTAGTGTGTAAAGTTCTGTATCCCAAGTAAAAGAAAGCTGGAGTGCCAAGGAATATTTTTACAGGCTAAGATCCACGTATTGTGGCACAGTGGAATTAAAGTTAAGGCAGATACTTCCTTATCATATGGCAATATTACTATTTTGAATCCCTAGTAAAATTTGTCTTGCTCTAATAAAAGTACTGCATAAAACATGGTTCAATTTAAACTAGAAAATGGTCATACAAAGCAAGTCTGATTATTTAGATAATGATCCCATTTGACATTCTTTCCCTGATGTGGCCCACTCAAAACTGTATTCTGGCATTTCTGCCAAATCACCCAGTCTCCAAGTTTGCCATATGTAAGAAGAAAGGCTTTTAGCTCAGTTCTGTGACTTTTTTTTTTTCCTCCAGCATCTGAATACCATATAGCCTTCGCTATGCTTTGATTTTGCAAAACCTCCTGGTTGCAAATATCACTTCAGTTTTCTTCTGGCTGCCAAGTGTCATGCATTTTTGCATAACTATTACAAACTCAGCAGCTCTCTCATCTGCCCGTTTTTCATCTTGATTTATAAACATCCAGCTGAGTTGTGAACAGACTGATGTTAAGTTTCCTGGTTATTAGATTTTTGCATGTTGCTTTGATGCCAGCCAAAAGAGGAAAGATCTTACCTCTGATCTTGCTTCTGATGTTTGCAGCCATTAAGGAATGACATGGAGAAGCAAGTGAAAAAGAAAATGTAGTGGAGCGCTTCAGCAGAAACAAGAGTGGAAAAGTCAAATATTACCTTAAAGTTGTCCACTGTTTTTTCCTCCCTCTCTGTTCCTTTCCCCGGGTATCCAGATTATCCTACCGACAGGGAGCTGCACTTTCCCCAAGAAGAGGCAGCTGTACTTTGGTCCCAGATGAGCACTGAAACAGAAGGCAAACATTCTCTTAAGTTCTGTTAAGAAAGGGATGCGCCATTTCTGTTTGTTAACTCTCATATGACTAATGCAGGGTAGAAAGCCCAATTCTGTTCAGCTTCTTGATTCAACTACTGTGTATTTTTGAAAGCATTTTTGGTGCTTCAAGTAAAAGGGCATGAGCAACTGAGAATCCATTATTTAATGAAATCATCTGTTTCAGTGGCTGATTCCTATATCTGTTTTGCACTTTTATGTTTAAGAACTACTTTCTCCTACCTCATGAGCTAAATTTATACAGGTGGAACTCCTAATCCCCAGATTTTGTTGTGTGTTTATTTGCAAGCATAAGAAACAATTCAATGTCACAAATTCTTTCTTTTTTTTAACACGTAAGTTATGTCCTTCTAACTTCCATAGTCTGTTCTTTTACTTCATTCCTTCCAAAGATTCTCACTCTTCTGTTGTTTTTTTTTTTTTTTGGAGTGAGTTTTCTGCAAGGATTATCAGTAGATGATTAACTTACTTCTGTGGAGGAAGATCATGCTTGATGTTAGAGTTGAGGTTTGAATTTTTATTATTCATCAACTGTGGTTATATTAGAATAGGGTTGTATGGAATCAATACAATAAGTAAACAAGAAAAAATAAACCTTTGCTATCATGTGATTGTCCTGTTCATTTTCTAAGGTAATTTTTATCTTACAAAGACATTTCATTAGTTCAGATTAGATGAAGGTAACTTCTCACTTCACTGTGTTTCTGGTTAATGTGTTATCTTAGTGGTTAAAACGGACTGTAAAAGTGAATACTGCTTTATCCATTGCTTATTAAAATGAATCCATATATATAATTTCCTTGGAGGAGTGCATTGTTTCTGCGATTGATTCTTTTATATTTCTAAAGAAGAATAATCAATAAGTTTTTGTCTGTTTGACAGAGAATCTTGTATATATTTGACAAGTAAGCTGCTCTTTTTCTTTCAAGGTACAATTCCCTCATTTGTTCAAAATTACATTGATTGTAAAAAAAAAAGAGAAATTACTGTATCTTTTTTTAAGCTTTCAAATGTAATATGCTACAAGAATTATGAGCACTTATATTTATTACTGTATCTAATACAAAGGAGTGCTTATTATTTTCAAACTCTATTTGTTACTGTTGATGTACTGTTGATTCTTTTATCTAGTTTAGAAAAGTTATTACTTCTGATTAGATTCTTAACTTTTGTTAAACTCTTTCAAGGTCAGTGTTCTGTGTATAGCTTTAGCTTAAAAGCCCCCAAATGCAGTGGGTATGGACTTCTCTGAACCACTGCTGTTGTGATAACCGAACCTTTAGGTGTTCATATAGCACAATTTTGAGAATGTTTGGTCTCTGATACTAAAAGTACCTAAATTGGTGTTTTGATTGTTTGTTTGTTTATCTCTGACCAGAAGCTATGTAGTTGAAGTAGGATTAGTACTAGTACTTAACTCCATTGTGTTTTTTGTTGTTGAGTGAGTGTCTTGGGTTTTTTTTCTTCCAGTAGAAATAAATTTAGTAACTACAGGGGCATAGGACCCTGAGTTGGCCATAATTTTTATGTGGTTCACCTTAGGCATTCTCCGTGAAATTAGCTCCTCAAAGGAAACCAAATGTTTTTCAATTGAAAAAGTGTCAAGTTTTATTAGAATAACAGTTAGGATGATTAACACTTTAAGTATTGCAAACTCAGTGAATAGGGAGAAAAGAAGAAAAGGGAAAATTTTTTACAAGGTTTTCTCTGCCTACATTGTCATCGTGAGTGTACTGTTGCTTCTACTTAGTTGCAGTTAATTCAGTGACTTTAAGCCTTGAACTGCATGAAGAGAGCTTATGTTTCTTTGGAAGATAGCAGGAATTTCCTTGAAGTTTTGGGGATTGTATTCTTTTGCGATGGAGTACTTCTAAAGAGCTGTTCAGCTTTTTTGTATTTTGTTTTCTCCAAGTCTCCAGATGTGTGATTTCTCCAGTGATTATTCTAGTGACTTCTAATATTTTGATTGAAAGAAAATTCTTTCCAAGGTTTCCTTGACATATTCATAATTTTTATAAATGATAAAAATACATACATGATAACAGAGATGAAACAATATATGAATACTCTTCTATTAATTTTATTAAAATTAAGGTTAAATATTCTATCTTTGATTTTATTTTTTTTATTTTATTCCATTTCAAATTTTGTCTGGTATTTTGAATGGGAGTAACACTTAGAGATGGGGAAACAATTATTTGACAAAACTGCTAAATGGCTGAACTGCTTTAATTGATAATGCAGATTTATATCTTTCAACATGTATAACATCTTTCAGCTGCAAACTTTATGATATCTGTAAATATTAATGAATCAACTTCAAACATAATTTTGAAGTTGGCAAATATTAACAAGGGAAACTGGGGCCTGGTGAGACTGACTTGTAAAATTTACTCATTAAATCAATACAGAGCCTAAAATATTCTTTGATTTTATTCTTTGGTTGCTAGATCACATTGTATCTAATCTAGATATAATGAAAGATGGTAGTTGAAAATATTCTGATTGAGTGATTGATCTTTGTGGATAATCCATGATTAGCTAAATAGCAAGTAGAAAATGTGGTATTTTAAAATAAAACATTAGGTTCTTTCTCACTGTTATGATAAAGAGTAAATCAAAAGGAAGTTCTTACAGAATGTGAAATTAAAAGAGACTTTCTCTTTTTCTTTCAAACAGTTATTAATTTCACTGACTGCTGGAATAGTGGAATTACATGTTAACTTCTGACCTCCATGATGCAGTTGTGTTTACTTCCTGCTGTCACGGAGGAGGGGGTAAGCTGTTCTTCATATGTGTTACAAAGTTAGGATTTTTTAAAATGTACTGCTGTTTATGTGACTGATAAAATACATTGTACATTTGCACATTACGAATTTTAGAATAATTTTTTTTACACACCAAAAGCCAAAAAAGTTCTTTTATTTCATGACATCACATCATAGCTGGCTTTGGAAAGTGTCTTTGGGGGTCAAGTAGGGTTGATTGGAGTGCATTGCTTGGGTCTTTACCCAGGCTCCAGGGATGGAGACTTCACTGACACTTTTTGCTGCATTTTCATCAGTATGACCGTGTGATGTACTAAATACAAGGAATTTAATCCAATGTAACATGTTGTATAAAAATAAGCTATCATGGTAACTATTAATAATGAACTACTCATTTGATCATGAAAAACAAATGACCAGTAATTGTCCTGCAGTTTTATTTTTCTAGATATTTTGAATCAATGTTTTCTACTTTCTACTTTGTCAAAAATTTTGAATCAAACATTTGTATTTGTTATAACCACTTTTTTCTTTTTTTTGATGGAATCATTTCTGTTAACATCTGATTGATTGATGTGAAACTTCCTAAGTATGTGGTTTTTGGTTTTGTGGGGTTTTTTTTGTTTATTTGTTTTGGTTTTGTTATTTTTCTTAATGGCGGATATTTAGACCTGTGGAGGATAAAAATCGAGACATTACCTGGGTAATTTGTACCATTTCGAACAGCAAGGAGCTAATGTAAAGGAATATAATAAAATAGAAAGTAATATTAGGAATTCTTTTGGGGTGAAAAAATTAAGTTCAGTGCCACAAAGATTTTTATTCCTGATAACAACTCAGGTATTTGTGGTAGTTACGGATCACTGATGGAGGAGGAGGCTTATAGGAAATAAGTGCATACATTCCTTGATTACTTTCCTACATGATTCTGGTTGAACTTACACTTGTGAGGGAAATTGCACTTACTATTCTCTCAGCTTCAGTTTTTCTATTACACACCTCCTTAAGAGCTTTGAAAAAGCAGTAGCCACCTTGGTTTGGTGATTTCTGTCATGTCTTCACTGATCATCAGTCATTTTGGGGAATTTATTGCTGCTACTCGGGTTGCAAATGCAGCAACTCTTGAGCTGTTGATCAGCTCTCAGTTTGCATTCTATATGTTCTAAGTCTGTTGATTTTATTGTGGTTTCATCAGTAAATACAGACTTCCTAAAAGAAGAATAAATTTGGCACAAGATTACTAATTGGTCATTCTGAATAGTTTTCTATTTACTCCTCTGCCTTCCATTCTGAAGGTGTTTTCATTTCGAATTTTTGCAAACTTGTTTTCAGGTATAAAATGTTATGCAGTTAAATTGAAAATAGTCTATATCCTGCTCAGCTGAGCATTTTGCATCAAATACACACTATAAGCTCCAAAATAATACCAGAATCTTCCCCTACATTCCCCTTCTTTGAATGTTTTGTCTGTATTATAATACGTATTCTGTTAAAGCTTCTAGATGAATCTTAAGGTAACTCTTCTCAAGTTGATAATCTTGCTTTTAGAGTCGAGGTTTTAATTCCTCAAGTCCTAGCAATTTAGCTTCTTCATAATCTCTGTAAGTCTGAAAAATCGTTGAGCTGCCACACTCAGTGACAGAACCTCTGTAGTGAAATTTCAGGAAGGATAAATCACATTGTGTCTTTCTCCAAAGCTTGTTCTGGTTAGTTAAGATTTTGTTTTCTAACCAAATGAGTGGGCCTGTAACTTTCACACAGTTAAGGAAGTCTCTCAGTACCATCCCTTCTGCCAGGGAGTTTTCTGTGATAAAGATACAAAATTAGAGTATTTGAAGGCTTCAGCATTGAATTCATTTCCACTTGCAATGGAATTGAAAAGGATGGTGAATTCTATCAAGAAAATGCTTAATTTGAGAATAATCTGCAGATTGTATCAGATGCGTAGACCATATTTATTTATGTAAAATTATAAGGCTCTGTATAAAGAGAATATGACTCAAACTGCTCAGAGCAATCTGTACAGATTTAAAATTAGACTTTTACAGAAAGAAACAGTAGTAAAGAGGGAGTTTTGGATTTGCGAGTAAATAGTGAGCAATTCTAATGATTATGTCTACTTATGGCCTTGATAAATGTGAATAGAAGTTAAGAAAAAAGAAGTAAAATTCTACAATAATTAAGTATATATATGGAATGCTACTAATTTTATGTCCTTGTTCCAGAAAAAAGAGAAAGTGGATAGTTTTATGGGTAGAAAAAATATAACTAAAACAGTGAGCTTGACTAGGAAACGAAATGAACTTCATTTTGGATACTTTTAGAACACAAACATTAATACATGCTCTGTGAATGGTTTTCTGTTCTCTGGTTGAAGAGA
Organism: Cnemophilus loriae; assembly: GCA_013397755.1. Taxonomy (NCBI): domain Eukaryota; kingdom Metazoa; phylum Chordata; class Aves; order Passeriformes; family Corvidae; genus Cnemophilus; species Cnemophilus loriae. Next base: position 195,761 of record VZTF01002078.1, read on the forward strand.
ACAGTAGATATAATTTGTATGTTAATAAAGGTAATTAAAAAGTTATAGATGAATGAAATGCTTTCCAAATTGTTTCCAGTCACGATTCTAAAAATGTTTGCAACTAAATGGGAAAAAGTCTCTTGAGATTGATATATACGAATGCTAGAATTAGAAATAATTACCAGTCCTGGCTTGATCACAGTAGTGTGCAAAGCATGGGGACGAATTTCAAAGAAATGACAATTAACAAAGTAGAGGTAGATAAAAATGGGAAATTAGATAAATGCGACATAGATTTGTTATCAAAGATTTTCTGATCTGTATTACTCTGGGTTTGCTTACTGTTTCCGTGAGGTAAAATTTCCCAATGAAACACAGTTTGCGAGAGAATGTGTATGTATTCCTTTCAGCATTTCTTGGCACATAGGAAGTTCTATACTGAGTGAGAAAAAATGTGGATGAAAAGTAGAATCATTTGTTGGAAAAAGAAGTAGCTGAAGGGATGAAGTGACAGGGACTTGGGCTGCAAGGAAAAGTATTAGCCCGGAGGAGAGACACTATTAGTGCAGTGGATTACATGTGGTATTCATCTTGGATGTTTTCAGTAGTGACAATGTCACAAAAATATAATAGTTTGTAATGAAATTTAGGTCACAAAATAGAAGAGTGCTCTGATGGGGTCAGAAAAATGTACAAGAATTTTTTACTTGGGATACTGGAGTGGTAGAATGGGATAAAGTGTAATAATAAAAAGTTAAAAGGATGAAAAACAAGAATTTCTGTATATAAGATAGGAGCTTATAAATTTGAAGAGAGATAGATGCAAAAAGGTTTGAATGTATTATGTCCCTGTAAAATAGTTGCTGACTACCAGAGTAATGTGGCCATGAAAAGAGAAATCCTGTTTTGGGATACATCACAGTAGGCAGGTCCAAGAGAGAAAGGCAAGTATTTGGTCCGTACGAGACACCAGCAACGCGTTGTGTTACACGCGGAATTCTGGTTCAGTTACTGTGTAAGGCTTCATAAAGAATGCATTGCACACACCGTGAATAATATTTGTAAGGTTTGCTTATTTTTATCAAACACTACAGAGGCATTTACTTGTTACTTTTGTCCTTTGATCCTTAGTTTTATTTTAATATCCTAAAAGGATTATTTCCTTAGGCTCTAATCCTTTGTCAGAGGCTGTGCCATCACATTATTGTTAAATAGGAACTGGAATCAGGAAGTTGGTTTTAATTTTCATTTTTATGAGAGCACAACAGGCTAGCATTACTTAGAGTAGAGTGCTTTCCTAAGACCATTTTTGTCAGTGAACTCTTAAAAATACTGAGTTGAATAAGTTTACTTTTAAGAAATAAGCATGTTGTGAGGGTTCAATTTAAGTTGTATGTCTGGTGTAACATGCTTTTTGAGTGTTTCACTTTTAGTGTTAAGTCATTATGATAGCTCTTAGAGTGGAATGAATTTCATGTTTCATACATTGTACAATTGTAGGTGATGTAAATGCCTTAAATATAGTGCTGTATGTGTTAGATTATAGTGATGTGTGTGTTTTACTTCATGAGAAATTTTCTCCTTTTCAGCTTACATAAGGTACACTTTTTTTGAGTGAATCTAGGCCAGTAGGTGGTTGAGCCAAAAGTAGACTTGCTTAGTTTGCTTTGAATTTAATCTAAAATAACTTGAAAGTGTACATTGCCAAGAAAAATCACAATGCTATTCTGGGGGCCGTAATTCTGTAGGAAGCAGAAATACACAAGGAGAAAATACACACTGCATCACTGAATTTGCTATTGAAAGCATATTTGAAATAGTACATTAAAAAGGACCTTATTTAAGTCATGGAAGATGTCCTTCCATTTGAAATTACATAGCATTGAGCTATTCAATTTTCTAATTCTTAAGCACCTTTTAAAGGTTTAAAATAACTTGAAGGCTTTATGGGAGCAAGATGAGGCAAGGTAGTATGTATTTATCTTTGATTAATCATTTTTGCTATAGCAAAATAACTTTGACATGGATGCACATTATTTCTCATTAAGATATTGGTGCTACACTTTAGTCTCTTTTTTTTAGTTGTCATTTTAATAAAATCTTTGCTGTTTCATTTAGTCCTTTTCACTTAGTCATTCAGTGCATTCCATTGCACTGAAGCAATATTTTTTTTTAACCAAATTTTTCCCGTTAATTTGGCAACAAAACATTTTCACATTCTTACAATCAATTGTGGCTTACATGTGTAGTATGCAGAATTTGATTTCCCAATCAAGGCTTGAAGCAGACCGTTATTTTTAGGTAAATGTTCTGTCTCTTCTTCGTGGAGTCTAAATAAGTTTGTGACACTAACTACATTTTCTGTGCTGTGCAATTACAATAAATAAATTTTAACTTGAGTTCCTTTCTCACGGTGTTATTTTTCATTCAACTGATGCATTGAAAATTATGTATTCCTTATGATTTATGGTGGCCACTACTTATCACACCTATTTTGTTTCATTAGATAATGCTACATATTTTGTAGTGACTTTTTATAATAGAGCTACAAGATTAAATTAAACCTGAAAAATAGCTTACTGTATGCGATACTTTCAACTTAGCATTTGCTTTTAATCTTACTTTGTTCTTATTCTACAATACTTTTTCCTGATACTGGTTTGATGTCTTTAGTAGCTGAAATAACAAATTAGTTTGTAAGGAGTTATAGAGAACTCCTACATTTAAAAACAAAAAGCCTTCATTTTAATCACCATCAATGTGCTGTTTATTTCTCATTATGTTGAGAAAATTTTACAGATGTCTTTAGTCTCTTCACCTTCTCTCTTATGGAACCAGGAGACCTTTTGAATTTGTATATGGAAAAATCAGGAATGACTGAAGGTTATTAATTTCACTGTGGCATCTGCAGCCCCACACTGATACTGCCATTAAAGCTGGTTTTGATTTACTGTACTGATGTAAGCTGCTTCTTGTACTGAGCTTTGCCGTTCCATCCATGCCTAGCACCTGTGACTGGGATTTCTGTGGTTGGTAGCTGGGCTCTTATAAATGGGGGATGATTTACCTGAGGGATCAGGTTGAAAAACCCTCTTAACTGTGTGTAGTGATGAAATTTGAAAAGAAAATTAGCTTGAAAGATTGCTCTAGAGCTGTTGGGGAGTATAGAGGAATACATTCTTTTTCACTCCATATATCCAGGGTAAGCCTTTTGAAAGAGATAAGAGATATTTTTTTACATTATTTTACAGAGTAACGTTGTAAGAATGTAGTCAACCATTCTCAGGATTCTGTAGAAAAGAAACAAGAACTAATCTAAAATTGAAGGAAAGAAATGTAATTTAACTAATTGCCACTATACTATGTTTTGATGTGCTTATGCCCTGGAAAATGCAAGGGTATGGGTGAATCTAATCAAATGTAAGACAATAAATCATGGTAAATCTCAGGGGATAACTAACTACTAAATTAAAATTCATGGCTTTCTCTAGTAAAATAAAAGTGACATGATATTCTTAGATAAAGGACCTTCACTATATAATTATAACATAAATTTGTAATAACACTAACGACTACTATTTAGATATTTTTCTGTCTCCTGCTTAGTAAAATATATTTATTGGTACTGCCTCCACCTTTTAGGTTTGGTGGACTCTTATTTAGATGTGCAGTGTCAGATTATATTAATGACTGTGTTACGGTCCTTGTCAGGTTTGAATTGCTGCATTTGTGGGCTGCTGCTGCTGTTTTTTGTCTAACTTCAGGCTCATACTTTAATTCTTGGCAGTCTTGAGCTTAGTTTACAGTACGAAACCTCATAAACAGATGTAGAAAATTAAACAAGTATAAATATTGACATTACATCTTGACTTTCCATCAGGCTGTGGCATACGTCTGCGTGTGGAGATCTTTCAGAAACCTGAGACAAGCTATAAAAATTGAACAGTTTTAAAAATGTGATAATATTTCCTTTAATTTGATTAATCTAAAGATCTTGTGTGAACTTTGCAATAATGAATCACAGAATGATAGAGTGGTTTGGTTGGAAGGAACCTTAAAGACCATCTGGTGCCAACTCCCCTGCCGTGAGCAGGGATGCCACTCACTAGATCAGGTTGCTCAAAGTTCCATCCAGCCTGGCTTTGAACTCTTCCAGGGAGGGGGCATCCAGGGATACTGGATGTCTCATCCCTGGAATGTCAAATACTTTAACGAAGTGTCAAATATGTTGACATTTTGCATTCCCAGAACAGTATGAAATAAAAGAATTAATGTGAAAGCCACATTACAGTATAAAGTTGACAGTTAAGTTTTGTTGGAACTTATGTATAATTAGATACACCACATTTGAGATACAGACTGTTTAATGTTTTTTCAGAATGTTCTTCCTATTTATTCAGCTAGTTTGGTATCTTTATTTTATATCTAACTCTACTGTGACCTAACTTATGAAAAGAACAATGACATCTTCAGAGACTGATAGAAATCAGATAAAACCCGTGAGGACTTGGTTGCATTTAGCCCAATGCTGAACTGATATTTCGTAGAATTACCAATCACAGCTAAAGCCCATTCCTAATCGGCCTCAAAGGTCAGCTGTACACAGCTCTACACACTGATGAACTGATTTTTTCCCATTTTTGATTTTTTCCTCATGAAACGTCTTGATGACCTCCAGTTCATTGCTATCAGACATTTTCACCTCGTGTTTCACCTTGTTTTCCAAACACCTGTGAATATGTCAAGCTGTATGAAGTCTGCATGGGTGCAGAGAGGTCCCTGCCCACTCTTTCCACTTAAACTGATTGCCTAGTCTTACTGAACGTTTCTTCTCTTCTGATGGGGTGGGGACTCACATGATGATCTTTCTTCTTCCATGTAGTTTAGGTTTTTTGGAACATTTTGGGGACTTCATTGAATGCCATTTTAAAATCCAAGTTGACTAAATCAATTACATAACAATTAGAACTGGTTCTGTCTTGCTTGTGTGTTTGTTTACATCTTCAAAAGAACTTTATTAAATTTATGGGCACTATTTGTCTTTCTAAAAGCAATGTTAGTACTTGATTATGTTGATTACTTTCATCCTTATGTCTGCAGATTTATTTATTTCTGCCAGTTTGGCTAACATGAATATATTTTTTTTCCTGGCATGTAATTGCAGGATTCTTTGCTGTAGCCCTTACAAATAATTCAGTTTGCTGTTTTAATTTTCCGTTCCTTTGCTACAAAGTGGTTATAAGTAAGAGGTTGCACACCTCTGTTAATAATTAAACTATTGCATTCTTTAACTTCTTTAGAACTGTTGGAAGATTACCATCTGTTCCTGATGACTTGTTATATCAATTTTGTGGATTTTTGATTGTCTGATCTACTAACACTGTTGTTTGAGACAGACCAACGCTGCCTCTGATAAAGAAGATACCTAATTTGTGAGTCTGCTTAAGCTCATATTTTATGAAAAACAGATAGGAAAAAAAAAAGTCACTATTTTGCTTGCAAAGTACTCTATATTGTGTTCCATCTTGCTAGTCATAACTGGATTTTTTTTGCCTCTTTTAAACATATACAAACTACCCCTCTTTTAAAGATAACTAGAGAATTTTTTCAGCATTTTCAGTGCTGTTGAAAACACTAAGCATTTTCAACGTTAGAGTTATTGTATCTGGAAGTATGTACTCCAGGCATATTTCCATAAGTGGGTGAGTTTGGAAGTTATTGCAATTTGGGAAGATTTTGCTCTAGACTTGAAATGAGTTGAAACAGTATAAAATAACTAAATGAAATTAAAAAGAAGTTAAGGTGAAAGAAGGATCAAACAGAAAAGAATAATTTGGGTGAAGGTAGATGTAGATAGTGTCTCAGAGGAAATACAGTGGATTTAGAGATTTGAGAATTCAAAAAATGGGTTATTTTGGAAATTGAGTAAGAATGGCATATATATGCACTTTAAAAAAGGTAAAAACACTACATTTCTGAGAAAGAGGAAGAGAGGGGAGAAGTACTTAAAGAAAACTCTGGACATGCTGTCAGTTAAAATCTGATCTAGATAGAATGAGGAGATTTTACCCTCATTGAATGATATTTTGCCAAGTAGAAAATGAGTTGAGGTGATTTTGCATTTTTTAAAATGGCATGGTGGTTTTTTTGTGACAGAAGGTATTACCTTTTTAGCTTTTTTTGCATTTTTTAATAGTTTTAATAATAACTTGTCAAAACGGGGTTGATAGTTTTGAAACAGCAGAGAAGTGTTTCTAAAATCTGGGTTTCTAAAGTTATGCCTGATTTTCAAATACTTGCAAATAGCAGAATATACTGTTACAATGGCTATAACTCCTTTGTTAAAGGGTGGCGGTCATGGTAAAAATGGAGAAGAAAGTGAAAAAAATGAAAATGTATTTGTAATTAAATAAAAGCTACTTGTTGACAGTAAAGGAAAATGTTAATTTTACCACTCTGTGGTAAACTTAACATTTTGAACTATTTTAATGTCTGAAATGACACGTGAAATGGTAAATATTTCTCTTATAAAAAGCAGCATTTCTTCTGGCCATTTCAAAGCCAGGATTAATTGCATATTCTTTGTCTTTCATTTGTGAATTCAGCATACTGTTCTGTGGAAAGTTAAAAGCTTTTTTCTTTATCTCTGTGACAGAAAGTAGTAACATTGTCTATTGTCATTCTTGAATGTTAATGACAATACATTTAGCTTAATTGCAATCCACTATGTTTTTACATATCAGGATTATAATTTCAGATTTACTTTTATTTTTTCCCACAGAATATAAATGAAGAATGATGCAATATTAATGCTTTCTATGTACAGCCTTATAAGAATCTTCTTTAAGGAGTTGCAGTAAGATAAACACTGAGAATAATTTTTCTCTGGTACAATGTGTTGAAGCAGAGGAACTGGAATTGTCCACCTTTGTACAAGCTAAGAACTTAAAATGTTTGCTATTTTGTGAGCGGAAGCAGTTCTGGAGTGAATTGAACTTCTGAAAATGCGGCCATGGACTGGTTCCTGGCGTTGGATTATGCTCATCCTCTTTGCTTGGGGAACTTTACTCTTTTATATTGGTGGGCACCTGGTACGAGACAGCGAGCACCCAGATCACTCCAGTCGGGAATTATCCAAGATCCTCGCTAAACTTGAACGGTTAAAGCAGCAAAATGAAGACTTAAGGCGCATGGCAGAATCTCTCAGGTAGGATGTGAAAGTAATTAAAACTGTTCAGAAGATGTTTGAAATATGAAATATCAGAAATTAAATTGTAAGGGTTATTTGTGGGAGTTTTTGCAAAATTAAATTTCACCTTTAAAAGTATAGATAAGTGTTTTCATCTGTGCTATAAGTAGCTGAAAATATATTGCAAAACCTTTAAATAAATAATGTACATTTAGTTCTGGTCTAATGTAATCATTACTTAAGAGTCATTTAATGGTGTGGAAGTGTTACTGTCACAATAACAGAGTTCTGTAGGTGATTCACCCCTCAATGCCAACTTCAAACAAGTGCAATTATTATGACATTCATACAAATTAGAACATCTAGTTCTTTATACTTCTGCATGCAGTAATTGGAACAGCTCGTTTTAAAATTGCTGAAAACATTTGTACAGCTTGTTGAAGATAAATGCTGACTTGCTGAAGATGATCTGCCATAGATTGCTGCATTATACAAATTCTTTTATCTAAGTTTTCTTCCTTGCCTTGCTGCTAAACTTGTAGAAATACTTGTAAAACAGTAGTATCATCTCCTTTTTTACAATTACACAGTCATTGAAATATAACCCATTCAAATTACACAGTGGCTAGAAGAGAGTAAGTGATTTTACTGATGGCAGGGTAGTGTTTGCCTCTCAAGAAGGAGGCAGTAGACACAGGACATGCTAAGTAGAGGCTAAATTATATTTTAGGCAGTGATGATTTTTCTAAATACCTTTCTATGTTCCACTAACCTTATCTATATTCAGATAAATAATACCTTTTTGGTGGGTAAGTTTTAAATAATAGCTTATACTGTTTATAATTTCCTATGATTTATAAAAATAAAACCATTAGTTTATATCTACTCTAACCATGTTAGAATATTTCAACATTCCTTCTCTAATCTTCAGTAAATGACTTCAAGATGCTGGAATTAGATTAGGTGATGCAAAACTGTGTTGACTGGACTCTGTTCAGCTTGTTTTTTGTAAATATGTTGTTTAACCATATTTCTGAGACCTTTCCTCAGAGTGTTTGTATATAATAACCGCAGGAGAATCTGAAATTCTAGCATGAGAAATCCTAAAGGAGTTTAAATACCACTTGAACAGCCACACATGTCCAGGTTCAGTAGTCTGTACTCTCCAGGAATGAGGCAGTTTGAGACTGGAAGATCATCAGGCACAGTTTTTTGCTGGAAGTAATCTGAGATTGGTGAAGTACTAGAGTTTGAGGGAAATGATAAATGACAATATAGGGCCTTTTCTTTATTTTTACTGTGCCAAATCTATGATACTGTTTGCATGGAAACATCACAAATAGGCTTTAGAAATATCCTGGTCAACCTGTGTTATTAAAGTATTAAATCATAATGTGGTACAGAATTTCAGTATCTCATTTCTTTGTTTGCTAGATAGAGCAAGTTCTGCTGAAAATAGATGTTAGCTTTAGAATTGTCCCATTTATAGTTTTATAGCAGTATGTCTGTTTAAAATGAGGCATTAACCAGCCATCCATGGATTGGGTATCTGTGTTCTGGAAGAGATCACTGCTGCTGTGAGCCTACATTATAGAAACAAAATACCTCAACTTCAGAAATCCAATTAGACAGAAAAGATTACTTTTGCTCCAGTTTACATCTTAAAGACAAGACGTAATTTATTTTAGGCTTTACTGATCAAAGACAGAAAGACTGGAACTATTATTTGAATATGATTTAATTGCTAGAATTTTTTGTTTTGTACTGAAAACTCTAATTACTGATAGTGACAGTTAAATCTGAGTAGATAAGACAACAGTCTTTACATCAGGATAGCTCATAAAGGGCATGAGGTAAAAATTTAGTTTTGCTGCCCTTTTCCGGTAAGATATTATATCTAGAGAACAAAACAGCACATGTTTTGTGGTTAAAACATAGAATAAATTATGGTATGCAACAGGGTTAAGATAATGCCTGAAATTAGGAATATTCCAATTAAGAACTTAAAGTTTCTTTTGGAGGAGTTTATACAAAATGAGAGGGCCTACCTGTAAAATTGTAACGATAAACAAACACTTGATTAACTATACTAGTTAACTATACTAGTTAAAGTATTTTGGCACTATTAGATCAAACTTTTGGATGGTAAACAGCTCCAAGTTAGCAGAATTTATCTTAGTGAGCAAAGAAGTTTTGTGAATGGTAGAAAATGATCATAATGAATAGCTGTGCCATTAATAATAGCTAGTTAGGGCAGGCAGGAAGGGGCAGAAGGCAGGTGTGTTTACAAGAATTAGTAGTTTAATAAAAGTATAAGTTGTTTTTTTGTTTCCATTTTGAAGCTAAAATTGATATTTCATCTTTAATTGTTAGTTAAAATGGTAAAATGCATTTCAATACATTTCAATTGGCTAGAATTTCCCATTCTAATGGGTTCCTGTGACATCTCTGACTTCCTTATCACCTGATAAAAGTGTCAGTCTTCTGGGATGGTTGAATACATACACTATTATGTAGCAGCTGCTCATCCCCAAAGACAACAACAAAAAAGGAACCGAAAATGTGCCTTATGAAACATACCTTACATGTGTGCAAAACCAACCATTCAAAACTTGAAAAAAATAATATCTGTGAAAAGGCTTTATAAAATCTTGCCTAACCCTTTTTTGCTCTGTGATACTTAAATAATATCTGGTTTTGTAATTTTCCCTCACTTGCTTCTTTTCACTCAAGATGTGTAAGGAGTAGAATTAAGGTTTTAGGGCAGGGATAGGTACTTGTTCGGGTTATTCTGGTTTATTTCCCACCTACTGCAACCATTTGTATGTTTGATTTTGCAAAATATGTTTTGTTCTTATGAATCTATGACTTTTTAAATACTTTTAATTTATCACCTATATTGGTTAAGAATATTTCATATTTTTGTAAGGATTTTTGGTGAGCATATTTTTTGATACTTATTTTCGAAGATGCACCTTTGCAAGAGTGGAGGTTGGAACAGTCACATCTTTTTGAAAATGGCCTGAAATAAAAAAAAAATTCCTTTAGGAACTGAGTACACTTCTGTGGTGCACTTTTGGTTACTTAAAATTACATCAGGTACCCCATAGTTTTTTATGGTGTATTTAAAAAGCCTTAGGTGAGATGTTACTATAGTTTTTGTTTTGCCAATATGATGCTTTATAAAAACCTTGCTTGTGTGCTATAAAGAGGCACAGATGTATATATTAGTGGTGCAGAAGATAAATGGAATTAAAGGTGTTTTGTACGGTCTGAGTTTTAGAAATTACGTGCATGAATATTGTGGTATAATGAGATTTGGACAGTTAGTCTGTATATGATTATAAACAATATTGTGTGATCAGACCTCAGTTGATTTTAGAAGCAGTATAGATTTCATTAGTGCAAAATACTAATAAAACCGAGTTTTTAATAGGTTGTTGTTTTACTATTCCAGTCAAAATGGAAGAACCCTTTCAAAGACACTTGTTACAGATGTAGTAGGTGTGACAGCGAAAATAGAAATCTTTACTACAATTTTTGTAGTTATTTAAGGGAAATCTGACAGGGAGTAGTAATCAAATCAAAATATTACATATTGTTTCCTAAGCAGTAGTTTTAGGAAGTAGTTTTACCTAAAGCCAGTAGTTTTACCTAAAATGTTTACTTACTATTGGGATTATGATATGACTGCTAAAGACTGTCCCTGTTGCATATAGATGATACAAGGCTTTTAGGAATAGGAGAGCTTAAAATTACAACTTTCATAATGTCCTATTTTCCTGGATGGAAACTGGAGCTGTGTATGCCTTCATCCTTGTCCTAGGCCTTCTTTATTTTTGCAGTACATGAATGGTTCATAGTATTTATGTGCTTCTTTTTGTATTACTGGGTAGTAGTCAAATTTTTATATTTTAGGGTATTTTGATGGAACATAAACCTGGCAGTTTGGGAACCAGTAATTTCGGAGTTCTCCTCAGGGAAATAGAGAATCTTGCTAAATGGATTCATACTGTGTTGATGTTACCAGTATATCACATTTGGATGAAATTTGCTTCCTAGAGTCTTTTAAATATTGCATTTTGCAGAATCTGCAATTCTTTTAATAAATATGATAACCTGTTTCTTACTCTGAATTAGGAGCGTGTGTTATAAAGCAGAACAGAGGTGGAAAAGGGCAAAATGTCATCAAACACATAAAACCCAACACTAGTATCTCTAGACATTATTCTCATACTTCAGAGTGTAGCTTCAGAAAGAAGAGATCAGATTTTAATTTTGAAAGAGCACTAGAGTTGCTTTAGTGTAGCTGGTGCTGAGGCTGGTGGAGAATCCAAACTCAAGATCAATTAATCATAAGCAACTCTGTTGAAGTACTTCTGTCAATTACTCTGGGCAGTTTTTGGGCCCATTAAACCTGTAGAAAGCATTAAAGGGGCTTGGACAGAAGAATAGCTTTGGGTTGATAAAAATTTAAATATTAAAGTACAGTTTTCTATTACATGTATTTAAAATATCTCAGGTTTGAAGCTGAGGGTATTGCACAGGCCAGTGTATGAAGGGTGAAGATAATTGAACTAAATGGGGGGCATCTCTGCTCTTTTTACTGCTTTTTGTGCAATTCTGAGTTAAGGGAAGGGACATATGTGCAGTGGATATAAATCAGCACTGTTCAGGGCTGTGCTAGTCTAAATTGATAAGGGGTATCTCTTTATTTGCAGATAACATTGACGGTTTTCTTTCAGTTTTGTTTACTGAGAAAGTTTTATCTAAGAAGGATGAAGTGACAGCCTGTATTCTTTTTGTTTGAGTGTGCTGGTGGTCATTAATAATTGAACATGATTCTTTTCTTGGGGAAGAGAAAAAAGTGAAAGAAGAAAAGGCAATCATAATGTGGCTTTACTTGGTTTTAAACCTTCGAGCTCTGTACAAAGAACTTGGATATAAATGAAAGAATGAGAAAATAGTTGAGTGTGGACTTGTGAAATCTTAGTTTTTTCCTTTTGCTGATAGATTAGTGTAAGCTTTTAGATATCTTGGAAATAGGAAAAGGTTAGAATGGCTTTTATAATTTATGGGTTTTAAAAAAATGATTATTTTTCACAGTATGGCAGTTCTTCTAGCTAAATTCAATGTCACTATGATTAATTTTTAAGGGGTTCTTTTTACCTTCAGAGATCCAGACTGGAGATCATTGCTTTGTCATTGCCTCTCTGTCACCTGAAGGTGATGAGAAAGTGGCCTCAGTCATATGGATTATGTACACAGAATTATTTTTTTTTTTTGAGCTGGATTACTAACAAGGGACAAAGCAGAAACAGGCTATCTCTACAACATAATCTTTTTTATGTTTAAAGTTATACAGTAATGTCTTTATTTGATGAGTTGATTATGGAAAAGATGTTTTATATTTGCTATCAGATGGTAGGAAGCAGCATGCAAACCTCACACCTTGTAACTATTGAGAATTGAGATAAACCCAGTACTTGGTTTATGAGCTTGACTGGCCATTTAAGTGGATTATAATGGTGTTTATTTTGTGTTCATAACTTAATTTACAGTTTTACCATAGTATTAAGTGAAGGATACTCTGTACAAGATGCTTACTGACGTGTTTTTTTATTGCTGCTTAGAATCATCTTAGTTTAGATGGACTTACTTTAAACTCACCTCTCATATTTTAAGGAGTAAAATAGTTGTTAGGACTTACTTTGGTAAGAATTATTTTGGTAAGAATTTCTGTTTTTCAATAGGAATTCTTATTGATAAGTATGCAGAATTACTAGGATATTCTGTACTAGAAGTTATCTGCACACAGGATGCCATGAGACTAGACAAGGATTTTAATTCAAACGCTTTTCCCTCAAATGTTGTCTTATCTCCAACTCAGCTGAAGTACTTGTAGAGGGTGATAACAGCCAAGCTGTGCTGGTTGCAGAGAAGAATATTTTCCTTAATTTTGAGACTGGATGAAAGTGAGGAAGACAGCAATTCCAAGTCTGATGAGGTAACAGATGTAGAGACACAACTGAAAAAAGAATAAGCTATCTTAGTTTCATCCTAAAAAGATGTAATTTTTGAAAGTCCAAACAACTTGCTCAGAGAATGTCACCCCGTGCCAGCTCTTTTCTCTAACAGTTTAAGTATAATAAAAATTTTTATTGCAGTGTCCCAAAGCAAGATGAATGTTAAATGACAAAATGGTAGTTTTCTTTTTAAGATCTTAATTATATCAAATGATCAACATTACTGTGCTTCCTTGATATCATCCACAAGCATCCTTCTGTAGGATTCTCTAATTGCTACTTTAACTGACTTTCCTTATGCTAAGAGGATGTGTGCACTGTCTCAAGACTTCTTATGGTAATGACTTCATATCCTTTCACCCTACTGTTCTTCACAGATTCTACCTTTAGGGTGTGTGACTTGTACAAGATAAACCGTTCCATTTTTTTCTGGTAATTTTGTGGTTAGTTGTTCCTTCACGACTTAAATTGTGATGCCAAGTCAGTGGATCACAAAACACATTTCCATCTGGTGGTTTTAAATTAGTAAATGTCTTTCAATATAATTTTTAAAGGCTTGTTTGTATTGTCTTGTACATGACAATACAATATTGTATCTCAGTATGATATAACACTGTACATTTGTTGTAGAAACAAATTTTCCAATGCATTGTTGAAAAAGAGTATATTTAGGGAGTGCACATGTTTAAGATTAGGATATTTTACATAGTTCTGACATGCTTGTTCCATCAGTGCATGAAAAAGCAGATGTATGAGGAGTTAATGACAATTCCTTTTTATTTACCGTGGTAGGTTTAGAACAAAAATATTTTTTCAATAATTTAATTATCTCTAATAGGATAGGGATAGGATAAGTTTCAATAGGAAGCTTTAAGACTGCAGCATTTTTTACTGAATTTCTGTCAGGCTATGTAGCTGCTTTTTCCTCCACCTCTCCTACACCTTTCTGAAAAAGGGTGCTTAAATGCAATGCTTTATGTGATACACCTTTCTGATGCTCGTGTTAGGTATTTGTTCTCTTCCACTGTTCCGGGGAAAATGAACTTTTCATCAGTCCTTGAAATTTTATTGGCGTTTAGTTATCCAGACCTGAGAGACGTTAAAGTTAATAACATCTCAGTAGGGTATTTAGAATGCTGTAATTTCTCTTTTACAGGGAAGGTGCTCCCTCAAACCACTGTTTTCCCTATGCTAGAGGCATCTTTTGTCTGTCAAGGACTCTTCCTGTGTGTGGTGCTGGGAAACTCTGTGTGTTTGTATGCAGAGAGAGTATCTGTTCCTTTTTATGCTCGTATTCCTTTATGAAGGAAGAATCATCTTCATGTTCTACAAGAATTCTGTATTCTTTGCAATTCTCAAGACTTCTCATTGCATGTCTGCTTGCTCTTTTTCATTTTAGAGTCAGCTCTTACAAAAGCTTATAAAATGTGGAATAATTTTTAAACAGAAGTTTAATTTCTCTTGAAATCAAAAAGGGTTTTTATTCTCCCTGCATTGAATTTGTGAGGCAAATAGAAGTTAGCATCTCATTTCTAAACTTGAATAATTTTGGTTTATTAATATGTGGATTCAAGTTGAGATGATGAACAAACCTCATTAGTGCCCTCAGGGCTCATATATGGCTCATAGATTTCAGGATATGTATTTCCATACTTCTCCTGTGCTCACATATCAGAAATTTCACAAATTGATGTTACAGTTGGCGGTGTTGTTTTAGGTGATCTACAGCTTAGAATGCCAGAGTTGTCATAAAAAATCATGATAGTGGTACATTTAAGAAGGCTAGATCTTGTTCTGAGTCCAGACAATACACTGAAATCATCCTGTGTGAATGTGTGGGAAGACTTTACTGGAGTTCAGGTGCTGGAGCCCTGGTTCTCTAAAAATATATGGCCAGGGTTCAAGAGCAGAATGTACCTCGTGTGTGAATATAAGAAGTAGTCAGAACTTGAGTCTCTTGAAGGTGCATCTGTTGAATAGGCTTTGTTTGTATGCCAGTCAGGTCAACAATTAAACTGCCACAGATACTTATTTTCAGAAGCAGAGCCTTGCATTGTTCGTGTCAGTGAGTGGAAGTCTTGTAAACAACACGGTTTAGGATCAGGCTGAATCGTATGTTGCTGCTGTGTTGTGCACTGTTTTTCTCCTGGGGGATTGTGGTTTTAAAATTGTTAATATGTTTAATTCCGTCTGGTTTTAAGAAAATCTTATTAAGGTTTATCAATAAAACAGTATAGAATAAAAATGAGAGGAAAGCTGAATTGTTAATGCAAATAATTTATCAAATAATTAAGTTTATAAATTGTGCAATTTCTTTGTTTTCTGTATCCTAGGATACCAGATGGTCCCATTGATCAAGGACCAGCTGCAGGAAAGGTACATGCTTTAGAGGAGCAACTTCTAAAGGCCAAAGAACAGATAGAAAGCTATAAGAAGCGGACAGGAGATGGTTGGTAGATAAGTTTTTTTTTTCACTTCTAAAACAAGTTTTGGTGCTTTGGTATTTCATATCACAAATGTATGGACTTCTTAACAAGTAATTCAGCTACAAGTACTGATGCTTTTATGCCTTCTTTGTTTTTTTGTTTTTTTTTTTTTTTATTTTCAAAGTAGAAGGCCTTGGAAAAGACCATGAAATACTGAGGAGGAGGATTGAAAATGGGGCTAAGGAACTTTGGTTTTTCCTCCAGAGTGAACTGAAGAAGTTGAAAAATCTAGAAGGAAGTGAACTGCAAACACGCATTGATGAATTTCTGTCTGATTTGGGTCATCAGGAAAGGTACTTGCATTAGTTGGTTCTGACCTTTAATTTAGCTGTCACTATGCTATTCAAAGATGTGTGGCAATTAAATTTTTCATTGTTGTTAATTATCAGGCCTCCTTATTGTTGGAGTACCTTTTTTCATTATATTAAAATATTCGGTATGAGTTTTGTTCATGCTGAAGAAAATTAATCCAGGAACTGTTAAAAATTCAGTGACATCTGTCTTTCAGTATATTATATTTATAACTCTGTTCCCAACAGGATTGTGGTGACAGTTTGTGTCTCATCAGTAAATAGTTATACCAAAATAGTTGAATTAACTAAATATACTACCTTAAACAACTATTGGTGTCCTGAAAAAAGCTGTGATCTCCATGTGTGCATATCAGTAATACAGCAAGAGCCTTTGAGAATAATACTACAGTCAAGGGAAAAAATCATAAGAATTTTCAATTCCTTAGAAATAATGTAAACACTATTTAAAACATAAAGGCAATATGAATTTGGTTATTAATGTAGGCAAATAGTATAGTACATTAAATTTTGTAATTTAATATTCCACAATTCCAAAATCCATTTTGTCACAGATTGAGTTGAAAGTGAGAAGGAACTATTCAATTATTGAGAGTTATTATTTCTATAAAAGACATGATTAAATTTCATCCAATTAGTTCTCTGCCAAGTGCAGTTTTATATATTTGACTGAAATAAAAATAGTGCTTGGCTGAAGCAGAATTTTCCGAAAGACTTGAGATCTTCAGTTGGACAGTGAACTGACAGAGAAGTTGCCACTTCCCTGGACAGTTTGTTTCAATAGTTACCTCCACTCTGAAATATTTGTTCTCCATAGAAGTTTTTTCTGTTTGGGCTTCTTGAGCTTTTGGTCGTGGATTCTTATGTACCTTTTAAACTATCTCTGCTAAAAACTGGAGCAAGTAATCTAATACCAGACTTTCTGATGTTTGTCATGGTAACAGAATCAGTTGTGTGCACGTTATTGCTCTGTTTATAAAGCCAGGATGAGGCAGTCACCACAGTGAAACCTTGAATAATGTTGTGTGTTTGATGCCAGAAGGTTTTATGTTACTGTCTCCCAGGATGAGTCCTTTTCCGTAGTCCTTTCCATTCTACACCAATGATTGTTAATTTATTAAGTCTTAATTTGCAAGTTTCTGCATTTCTGACACCCTTATGTTCACATCTCTCTATACTTCAGGATGAGGTGAAACGCATTCGAGAGATGCATAACTCCTTCGCATTGAATTACAAAACTCTGCCCTGTAGACTTCGGAAAGTTATGAGATGAATCTCACTGTGGCACTGAAAGAAGTCTGTATATGATGCAAGCAATCACAACTGCTCTTTTTTTTTTCCTCTGAGAATTTTTGTGTTGCGTACAAGTATTCTTTCAGTTGTCACAGTGGTTATTACATGCAGAATAATCTGAATTCTATTTAGTCTTAGTAATAGATCTATGTAGACCTTCCTGTCTGATGAGGTCCTCGAAGAAGACTAAAGGCATTTAATCTAAAATCAAACAGCCAGAAACTAAGTTTTATTAAACTGAGATGTAGACAATCTATTTACAATATAGAAGTTCAAAGGAATTGCATAAGAAGAAAACAGATACAAAAATGTTTCTACAGTATTCAGCCTGTGTTCCTGGTGCATTTGCAATGTTGACTTCAAGCAGTAGAATTATCTTGTGTTGCAGAATGCGCTTCTTGATTGTCTCTAGTCCTGAGGAAGTTTTTTCCTGCACCTTTGAGGTCAAGCTGTCTCCATCTTTCTCTTTAGTCTTTCAGTCTTGCTGTGTGAATTGCAGGAAAACTTCCAGTTCCTTGTGTGCACATCCTTTGGCATGTGATGCACTGCTGTCTCTGGGCTGTTCTTTTCCCTTGCAATGCACAGTAGCTCCCCAGGGAAGGAGTGGTCTCATCTTCCCTCCACTCTGCCCATCTGGTCGCTTCTCTGAAAGGAACATAGCATAAGTTTGGAGTGAGCGAATCAGATGTTCTCGTTCACTCTGATAAGCACAGGTTTTTGGTGGTTTGGGTTTTTTTGGTTTTTTGTTTGTTAGTTTCTTTGTTTGGGTTTTTTGTTGTAGTTTTGTTTTTTTCTTATTGCCTCTTTTGTTTGTTGGTTTGGTTTAAGTACATGTGCACTTTTTGAATTTTTTTAAACGGATTAAGCATGTTGCCAAATGCTGTTTTGTTGGCAGTGCTGTCTTAAATTTTAGAAAAGTGAAACAGTGCAAGTGCAGCTGGTATTACTTACTTTTATATATATACGCACACATAAATATGCATAAAGATACCTCAGAAATTTTAATGGACATTATAATCTAATGTTAGGATTAGAAAGATTAATGATGAGATAGCTATGTAAGGAAAGAGGCTAATATTTACTTTGTTTTGTTTGTGAGGAAATCTTGCTTTCTAAGAGACGATAAATTTGGCTTCTGTAGTTCCGGACAAGAAGTATTAGAGTTCTTTGTTAATCTTGGTGATGTTAAGCAAATTGTTTACCACTCACATGATAGTGCTTCTTGTTGGATGTCTTAATCACTGTTTGTTAGCTATGCCCTAGGAGCTGTGTGGATTTTCTCCGGGAGAGTGCTGGTCTTGCATATGTTTTTGTCAAGTATTTCACTACTGAATCTGTTTGAGAAACAGTGTTGCCCAACACAGAGTTTCCTTGAGAATTACATAATTGTATTTTTGTAGTTGCTATAGGGAAGAGGGCTGTTGAGAGTAAATTCATCTAAACATTGCAAAGACTATTTGATATTGAGTTATTAAAAAAGAGCACATTAATCTCTAGTTGTCATGGTTGTTTCCTGTGTTGATAAAAGTTGTTTGCAAGGTGGCTGTTACTGAGTTAGTTTCTTTCCTTCTCCTGGGGAATAGCTATCATCAGGGATTTTGTGGTAACTGGCCAACATTTGATGCATAGTGTTTGGACAAATTTTCACATTATTTCCTTTGAGTTACAGATTTTTATTTGAGTTTTTATTTGTTGATGTAAAATTTTTAGGAGGTTTAAATTTTGTCATATGACTGGAATAAATGTCTAGACTGATTGTTAAAAACGCCCACCCTTCCCTCTTTATTTTGGCAATCAAATGCAGATGAAATACATAGCTAGATTTTTTCCTCCCTTCTGCTTTCCAGAAGCAAAATGCTTTTAAATGCAGCTCCAAGATTTATTTTTTGATATGAAGCAACAACAGCAACAAGTTTATATTGTTGATTAGTAACGCAGTGAAATACGAAGTTTGACTTAGTAAATATCTGCAGTGCCGCTGTCTGAAGTTTCCTGCCATTTTATCACCTGCAGTAGCCTCTAATAATCCTGTGCAGGCTCATCCTTTGTCTGCTCTGAGCTATCTTGGGCTCATAAATCGCCACTCCGTGTGCTTTTAACACTCTGCATAGAGCCTGACCCTGGTCTTTGGTATTTGTGTCTCTTCTAAATCTGTATTAATAAGCCATCACAGTGATCTGTCACACTCGAAAAACCTTAGCAGATGTAAAGATAGAAAATGCATGTTTCTGAGCAGTAACAATTAAAGAAAGAAGGTCTCTGTGACTGTGTCTTAAAATAGCACTACCTTATAGTCATTTCTGTGTGATAACACCTGTGAATTTTTCACTTCCTGGTTAACTTCAGAGTTTTATGATTTTTTTTTTTAAAGAAGATTGTGGGTACTGTCTGAAAACTCTTTCATGAATTCATAACATTTCCTGTAAATCATGTGATACTCTTTATGGCTTCTACTGAGCAAAGCTGCCTTTACCTAAAGGGGTGAGTCATTGAGGCTGTGTAAGGACACTCTCACCATTTCTCTTACCTCAATAATTATCCAAGTAATTGTATTTCATCCATAACGCTGATTATTAAAACTAAGCTACTACCTTTTCTTTGTCATGGTCACCATGGCCAATAATATAAAAAATAAAATTTGGGCAACATTTTTTTTTCTGTAGAAATAGGAAAAATTACTTAAGAGCTGACAGAGAAAGTTTTGTTTGTTTATTTATTTATTCTTAATTGGTAAACTTTGTATTTCCAGTTATTTTTGTCAATATTTAATAGAAATATATTTCTATAAGTATATATTTCCATATTTCTGTAAAGGATAAGGAGATTACACTGATTACTTAAATTACAAGTACAGAAAAGACTTTTTTAAGGCTAATGAAAGAGCATTTGAAAATGGTTTAAGATGTGGCTGTGGGGTTGCACAACTGCTTTTAATGATAGAGGATTTTTTTTCTTTTTTAATGTTTAAACCTTAACTTTGTATATTTTCTTTAAGGACCCAAAATGCTTACATTCTAATTGGGAAGAGAAATATGTTTAAACTCCCAAGAAAATGCATGAGATTCCTTTTCTAGTATGCTTACTAGCCTAAGTGTTTTCCATAAGTTGGGAAACTGTCTTAAGAGGAGCAGACCCTTTATCTGTTCAGTTATCTGTATATAATCCATAGTATTAGAACTACTCCATCATTAGTTCTGTTCTAATTCACTTAAAACTGTGTGTGCATGTTACTTTGAGTATTATGTGTCTTTAATAGTTACTGATTTAAAACTAGTTGCCCAGTGATGCTTTAAATTAATTTTTATGCGAAGCAGGAATAGAGTGTTTCAAGCTCAATTACCTTGTAAAAGAAAATCCAGTTTATATAGATTGAGATTAGAATGTAGATAAGGTTCTTGCAGTTGATTGACAGGAGGTGAGGATTACTGCTGCTGAATAATTTGGGTAAAATATTTAATACAACAGTAGTAGATGCTATAGTCAGTGTCTCTGTTACTCTGTGTAGAAGCATGGGGATAAGGACCAGAATGAGTGTATGAGAATGAAAACTACAGATCCATAAATCCAGTTATTAAATTAGCAAGAGAAGCTTGTCTGATAACTCTGCTGATAAAGATAGGTCTGCCCTAATTTGGTTTATCTCAATGTTTACTGCTTAAATATTGTGTCATTGGAAGTAGTTTCCTAGTAGGGATATGCAGCCTGCTCCTCTCACTTATGTACAAGGAGTAGCCTTGGCTAACTGGGTTTGTGCTAACAAGTGCTGCCAACAGCTTGACAAGAGCACTTCAAATGTTGTTAGGAAATGTATTTGTCTTACACTCACACTGTTTTTTGGTCACCTCCCAGCTTGTGGTTTATCAATAATTTCAGGCAATAAATCGCAGCATCTGAAGTTCAGATAGAAGTATTAAGAAAGGTGGTTCAAACTTAGAACTTTAGCACTGTTATGGAGAAATTTGGCAATATTAATTGTTCTCAATCTATAAAACCAACTCTGAAATTACTGGTTCTGGCTTGGGCCACCTTTTACTTTTAGAATAACCATTAACATTTCTATAAACACTTAATATTTTGTCTCTAGTTTTGTATTTCTTCCCAAAAGCCATAGACATAAAAAAAAAAAAAGTCTTTTCCAGGGTTGTACTGTTTGGACAAAATGAGTAATTTTGACTAATCTGCAAATTTTAACAAATAAATCTCCTATAACATTTTTCTTTTCATGATGATGAGTTCTTTAGCCTCTTATTTGGCCAATTAAATGTTATAACCCTAAGAAGAGAATCTCTAGTGTATTAGATATTCTCAATTTAGTATTTGATAGTTCCTCCAAATTCGTGTTTTGTAGTATGGACTTGTATGGCCATGAGCCTGTTTAGAATTTTTAGTTTTTAATTTCTAATTGCTCTGGAGCATTTGTTAGATGAAGGACACAGTCAGTCTGTCTTGGCTGCTATTTGAATTGAGCAGCAGGAGGTGGCATGAAGAAAGGTTCTTTTGAGGCTACAGTTGAAATATCACTTTAATTTGTCTTTGATTTCATTTAATCCTCCAATTTAGTAATGTTAAGATTGTGTTCCATTGTTGTTTGTAGGTCAATAATGACCGACTTGTACTACCTCAGTCAAACAGATGGAGCTGGAGATTGGCGAGAAAAAGAGGCCAAAGATCTTACAGATTTGGTACAGAGGAGAATAACTTATTTACAGGTAAGAGGATAGACCTTTTGAATCAAGGTAAACATTTTTTTCTTCTTATATACATAGCACTCAGCTAAAACCTTGCAATGGAATAATTACATCACTGTTTAATATGTTGATATATGAATGAATTATGTAGAAAACAAATTGCTAAATCTGTTTCAAACATTTTTTTATATGTATGTGTAAGGTAATATTCCAAGGAAGTCTTTGGGGTTTGGATTTTTGTTGTTGGTTATTTTGGTTTATTTGTTTCTTTGTTTGTGGAGTTTTTTTTTTTGGATCCATGGTTTTTACTGGGCTGTACTTACCTGTTTGAATTCTTCCTCTTATTGTAAAAGATAATTCTCTGGTTGACTTTTAAAAATTATTATTATTATTTTTAGAGTATCGAAATGCATAAATATGTTTGCATAGTTTTAAAAATAAAAATACAAAAGTCCTTATATCAAACTTCTAAATTAGTAGCCCAGTTTTAAAAACTTAAGGAAGCAATATTGACGTGCTTTTATAGTGTATTGTCTAGTCCAGATTGTTTCAACAGATGTTTGAGACTTCTCTAGATGCTCATATTTTTGAGTGTATAAGGCCTTTTTAGTATACGTGCTTGTGTGTGTGTGTATAAAATTTAAATAAAACTTGATCTGAAGGTTAGGACTTTTTTCATGACTGGATGCAAGCAGCTATTTATGTAGTGATCAAAAAGATATTTAATTTAGTCTGTTATATTTGTACTTGGTTTATTTTTTATGGCATGTGTGCAGCTGTTTTGTATGGTCACTCCTAATACCTGATCTTATTCTCTTGTGTAAATAGCTGAATTTGTTTCTCAGATTTTCATTATTTCGCAGTTCAGCTGTTGGAACCTTCTCTTCTGTGACCAAGCTATGTATTTGTTGCTTGTTAAATTAAAAAAGACACCCTTCTGGGGAAAAAACATCTCTCTAAATTGTGCAGGAGTCATCACTTTATTATATTTCTTCAGCTCCTTTCTGAGAACTGTTCCTTATTTTTTCATTTTGATGTCATTGTTTGGCAAGAGGATACTGTAACTGCTTTTCATGCTGATAAATATAGCCTTTCTCTACCTTTTCCTTGTCTTTCACTACCCATTTATTTTCTTATTTAGTGTTATAACTATGCAAGTCATCAAAAAGAGCACAAAGTTATTTGCTTTAAGAAGTATGCAGCAATGTAATGCAGTCAAATGGTTTGAAATGACACACATATATATACCTCTATTAATAATAAAAGTGTATTAAAAAATAAAATAAAAAATTCAACAACCCTTGCCCCACAAGTCGATGCCAAAAAGAATTATATGGGACATATTTTAAATTTTTTTTTAGTCAAGTTTGAAAGTACTGTGTAGCATTTTTTCTGGTACATGTTGAACAGTGACAGCTGCATTATTTTGGGACATCTCCCTGGGAAGTCATTTAGCTGAATGATTGTGAATAGTGATGACTACTACTTCATTTGGATGACATTACCATAAATTTGACTTAATGAGGCTACATGTAACTAGTTCCCTATAGTTAGTGCAACATTTAAAAAGCTAGGACCTCCTATTTAAGGAAAAGGCCTTATTTTCAGAGATATTTTTTTATTAAACATTTGAAGAGAATGTGCAGGAGAAGTCAGAAAAGAGCACCTGTAGTACCGTAATTAAGTGAGTAAATGATTATGAAGGCAGCAGTTTTCTGTCCCTTCTCTTTTGTGCTTATTTTTGTTCTGTTTATTTTAGGAAGTTTGTGATTCAGCATGCAGTCTCATAATAGCAGAATATTTTTGCCTCTGATTTAAAAAAAACCCAAAACTTTTTGTTCCGCTTTGAAGGTTAAAAATATAATCAGGTGAAAAAGGTTGCTAAGTACTCAACAGCACATCAATTATATTAGTCACAGTTTGCCATATTCTAGTCATATTCTGCCATACTATTTGGTTGGGGCTTTATATGTATGCAAAGAAAAGAAAGTTGGTCACAAGACTTTTCTCTGAGCTTTCTGGCCTTTGCAGTATTTTTGGTGATTTAATGTGTCACTGAGATTTTTCTGTCTTAAAGTGTATTCAATCCTCTCCCTCACATGAAGGAAATTACTGATACATATTTTTAATAAAAATGCTCTTGCTGAAATGACAACAAAAATAAAAAAGGCTCTGGGCACTTTGCATACGTGCAAAGGGATGCACCCCGTACAATTGTAATCAATCAAATCAAATATACTATATATTTTTAGTATAATAACCACATAAGAAAGTATGATCGCTGCTGATATCTGTGTGAGGTTTTCTCTAGAATTTCTGCATCACGGATTGAGGTGCACAGGATGTTTAGTCCATCTGCATGCTGAGATGTTCTACTCAAGCTGAAGCTTGTGTGTTGTAGGTGGGTAGGTGCAAGGAGGAAGGTTTGAGATCTGTCCCTCAAGTCAAATACCTACTATTTCTGACTAGGGAAAGAAGAACATTGTCTTCCGGCAGCTGGAAGAAACTTCTGGTGGTTTGTTTGTTTGGTTGGTTGTTTGTTTGTTTGGATTTTTTTCTGCCCCTGAAGTCTTGAGGGGAGCTGGTATGAAAAGGAAGGATTACAAATGACATCACAAAAGAAGGGGAATAGAAGATGGTATGAATTATATTTGTGATAACTAGGATTAGAAACTCCCTTTTTGGACATAATTCTCTAAAAAATGAGATTTTCCAAAGATTTTGGATGGGACTCTCTTCTCCAGTGGACTGTGTAGTATCAAAGAATAAAATATTTATTGAAAATATAAACAAAGAACAACTTTGTTAATGAGCATCGTACTGTGTTTATGAGGTTACTTAGTAAATTGTAGCAGAGTGCTTTCCTGCTCCACTCTGATCTGTCATGATTCATTGGGTTAAGTACATTTCTCTGAACTGTTTTAAATTCATAAGCAACACAGTCGTTTCTCATATAGTAAAATGTACATTAAGGAGCAGGGTTTACTTTTGCCAGTTTGTCGTGTTTTGATGGTTGACTACACACTTGAAAGCACTGGAAGATGGTGAGGCATTGAAGCAGCACTTGGGACATCATTCCCATCTGTGTCCACTTTCTGTGAATAGGCAAATCAAGAGCCATGGAAGAAGAATACAGTGGAAACCCTGGATTTTGTGAGAGCAACAGTGTATGCCCATGTTCTTCATGATGACAGACCATTAAATGCATCTTGCCAGTTGCAAAAATCCACTTTTATTTTAGATGGTATTCTCTTCCATAGAAATATGTAATTCTAACCATTTTACTGTTCTGAAAATTTGTTGCTATTTTCAGTTGCAGTTCATAGAAGAAATTCTGAGAAAGATAAAAGGTGTAAACTTTGTCATGGCTTGATAATCTAATCTTCTGCATATTTAAGTATGTTTTGTGTGATGGTCAGCTGTGGGTTTTTTATTTGTTTGGGATTTTGTGTGGATTTGTTTAATTTTTGTTTGGATTTTTTTGGTATTTGTTTTTAATGCAGTTGTATGGCTGTTACCTCCTGGAGGTCCCTTCCAGCCTTCTCTTGATTATGTAGATCATTAAATTGGAGATAGGCGTGTGTGATGAGCACTGTCATTAGGGTTGAGAACAGAGTGTACTACTCATTCAAATCAGAGATTTATAATCCTTTCCTGTGACTTTGTGCCAGGAGGAAAACTCTTCTGTGAGTCTTAATTGGTTTTGAAATTGCCTGTTATCCTTTATCAGCTCAATACTTTTACTGGTTGCTTCAGTTGGCAGTTTTGGTTATGAAGACCTAAGCTGTTCTGATGCTTGAAATGTAAATTTTCTTTCTTATCAATGGTTAATATTTCCATCTTTTCCTGGAAACACCAGTTGAAGCTGCAGTATATCCAAATATCTCTACTTCCCTTTTTCTTTTTAAATTCTCAGCAGACAATTAAATCTCAAATACTGCTTTGTCTTTTTGCTAATTGAGTATAGCAATTTGAAAAAAACCCCGTAGTCCTAAAGAAATTAGTTAACTAGCTTCCTTTTTAAGTCACAAACTAATACTAATATATATAGTTTTTAGTTAAATCTCCAAATAGTGTTAAAACCCAAGTGCATTATATTAACATTGGTAAGCAGGCACGCTATCAAGTTATTTTTCATTATGTGATTACTACTTGATTTCCATAATATTGTTCATAAACTATTATATGGAGCTTGTATTTGCATGAAGGAAAGTTAGAAGGGCACACCTTGACAATATGTCAAATATGCCATCGATGAAATGATTTCGTTTTAGAGGACACAGGCATGTGGAGGTAATGGCAAGTGTAGAAAGCATAATCTATAGGCATTTTCTGAAAATTCACAGAGATTATCCGTTTTAGAAAGAATAGTGTTGTGGCTTTACCCAAGCTGTCAACAAAGTACCCCCCAGACACTCACTCCTCCTCCTCCCTGGTGGGACAGGAGGAATGGGACAATGGAAAAAAAGCCCAACCAAACAAAAAAAACCCACAAGGAAATCTCATGGGTTGAGATAAGAACAGTTTAATAACTGAAACCAAGCAAAATATGATAATACTAATGGCAGTTGTAATAATAAAAGTATAATAGTGCTGATAATGATATGAGGAGGTATTTTTTCATGGAGTTCTTTCTGTGTGGACTTGTACAGAATACTAGAAAGGCCCTCTTTCTCATCTGAAAGACTGTGGGAAATACATATGTTATAATTTCAAGGATACCTGTTAGGTTTAGTCTCAAGTTATCGATTAGATTTGTGATGACAAAAGTACTGGTCTGAGGAACAGAAATTGGGAATAGAAATTTTATTTAATTTATTGTTTTCGTACCTAGTTAGGCTTTGAATCAGGTGTATTTAAAATGAAAAAAATAAAATGCTGATGTTATAGAGCATGTTGTAAAGTTTTGGGTTAGTTTTCATTTTAGGTGTTTTATTATTTTTTGCCTCCCCTGATCTGAATTGTCATCCCTCTTTACACAATTGAATGCACAAATTAATTTTCTTTTAAAGTATTTTAGGACCCAGAGTATTCAGATTATCTTTAAGATCACTTGAACGAGGGATCTCAGCTCTCCAGACAGGGATTATTGTTTTTTGAAAAGCCTTAAATTGATTGTTGCAAATTTACAGAAAATTTTATTTAAAGTTGTTTAGATGTGAAAGAAACAGTAATTATATTGATGCTCAAATATCAATATTCTCACAGCTTATCTGAAACTTTCATCCTAGATATTTTATGGAAAACCTTTCTGGAATTTAGAAGTATGTCTAGAGACATGCAAGTATGAATGTGTACAAAAAAGTACTATATTTTACCTAAAGAAAAACTTCTGTTCTTCTGTTGATTATGTTGCTGTGTTGTCCACATACCTAAAAATATTTATGAGTTTGTACTTTTAAACATAGCATTTGTATAATGTAGGCATCTGCCTCCTGTCTTGTGGTTTCTTGTTTTGTGGAAGTGAAGTAGGTTATTTTATGGAGGGTGTATGCAGATTAAAATTCTGTCTTTTATCAGTCTGCTCAGGTATGTGTTTTACATTCTGTATTTACTATGTGGTCAGTTAGCCTGGGAAGCAGTCCCTTAATATGCATTTGTTTTATTCTGCACAACTTGTTTTATTCTGTATGACTTGTTTTATTCTGTACTATTTGTTTTATTCTGTACCATGTAGACAGGTGGAAATTTTCTTTTTTTGGATGACGTGCACGCTTATTGAAAGAGAACTAACAAACTTGAAAAAATGCCAAAGGAAAAAGCATTCCAACACTGAGAATCATGTTGATGAAATGTGAACTCGAGAGTCCAAATGTTGGCTTATTCTGACAGACTTACAAATGAGAAAGTAATTTAAAATCTTGAATGTATTCTATTTTATGTTAGGATAGTGAAGTATGTTCAATAACTGTTCGTGTTCACAGTGAAGAATTCACATAAAATTTCCATGGAGCTGAAGCTTACTCATCCATTTCAATAGGAGATGTATTATAGCAGGATGGCTTGTGTGATTTATGACATGCGCCAGTTTTTCAGCAAAACGTACTTCTTTGGTGTATCTTCTCTTCAGCTTCACTTTTTCATCCATCCTTACAGAACCCGAAGGATTGCAGCAAAGCTAAGAAACTGGTGTGTAACATCAACAAAGGCTGTGGCTATGGCTGCCAGCTGCACCACGTGGTCTATTGCTTCATGATCGCGTACGGCACGCAGCGCACGCTCATCCTGGAGTCGCAGAACTGGCGCTACGCCACCGGCGGCTGGGAAACCGTGTTCCGGCCCGTCAGCGAGACCTGCACCGACAGAGCAGGCTCCACCACTGGCCACTGGTCAGGTAAGGCTTCAGCACTCACATCATTTCTCCTGGTTTTTTGCAGCTTCATTCACGTAGAATTATTTCGTCGTCTCTTTCGTGTTGCGTGGAGCATGATAACTATGACTGCAGTTGTGTATATAAGCATCTTTTACATCTTATTTGCCCATTGTACTGAAAAAAATTCCTTGATAAGATTGCTCTGCACTGGCAGAGTTTTTTTAATAGGAAAGTTTTGTATTTGAGATTTAAATGATAATTTTTCAGCAAGCTTTTCATGGGAAGAGAGTATAAAATAGAGGCTGTTGTTAATAAACTTTTTAAAAAATAAGTGATGTTTCCAATATTAAGCAATAGAAATACAAAAGAAATGGTGTGCAATAGTCATTCACACCCCAACAAAATAAAGAAATAGTTGAAATAATTCCTAATGCAAGCTAAAGAGATCCAAAACTTACGTTGTAAAAATAATGGGAATGTTAAATATGAATTTTATTTGTACATCAGCAAGTTGGTCCATTATTGTATCATGGTGAACAGTTTACCTAGAATAAGTAGATGGGCACTGATGTTTGGAGGATCAAGTAGCTTTGTTTGTGTCAAAGCGAACAATATTTGTTTTAAATGACATCTTTTTCCGTGTGATTGATAGTCAAAACATCAATATCTTCAGTCTTTTCGCTGGGACACTGCATACTCAGTGCATATGGAATCTTAAAGTAACTATTAAAGTTTTACAGATCTGAAATTAACTTAATCAGATTTACAAAATCTCATTTACAGATTGCACGTAAACTTGTGTGTTTACACATTGAAACAACATTTGCACATTGAAATAGCATCTGTTCTTCAAAGCTTCAAGATGCTACAAAACTTAGCTTTGAGAATACTAGTGGATTTTGTGAATGAGATTTTTTTTGCAAAACACGTTTCTTAGAAATGGTTGGATGTTTTATAAAAACAACTATAAATGGAAAACAGCTCTTGAGAACTCCAGATTAAGTTTTATTCATGTTTGTCGAAGTTAGTAAGTGAAACTACCATCTGGACATGGCTCTCAGCAGACTCCTGTATGTGACTCCAGAATTTAGATGCAGGCAGTTTTGTGAGCAACTTTTTAGCACAGTAAGCTGGAAAACAGTGTTCTGGAGCAGTCATGCACACGTGGCTTCAAATGATTATATACTTTCATGAAAATCTGTTTAAATAGATGATGATTTCCTGTAATATAGGCTCTTGCTGATGAAAATACAAATAATGCTTCATTTTAGCTCCCTACTGTTTGGGTTCTATTTTTTTTTTCTTTCTTTTTTTTTCTTTTCAGTTAGTTTCTAGATCAGGATGGATAGTTTGAACGCTGAGCACATGAAATATCCTGATGCGATCAATTATTTTTTAAATAATGAAAGCCACTAATCTGAATTTTGATATTCTAGAGCTAGAGGACATTGAGCTATGAAAGACTGTCTTTCTATAGTCAGCCTGTTGACCAGCCACACATGCTATAAACTGTGTTAAATTCTGATGTTGTGGAATGGCTTGGTCAGTGAGGATGAATGATACTGACAATCCATCTCTTTGCTAGTCTCAGTGTGGCTTGAGTAGGAATCTTCACTGGATACTTAATTGCTGGTAAATTTTAAAGACATTGTGTCTTGCTGAAGATTAGTTTGTTTTGTATGTCTCCCTAAATTTATAAAGATTTTTATTTACTTGTGTATCTATTTATTTATTCCTTGTTTTTGCAGGGATGAATAAGTCTGAAATTCTTAACTGTAGTTAGGAGTAAAACCACACCTTCAATTTTTTTTTCTCCACAAATTCTGAAACCAGCATGGGATTTTCTAGATTTTCAAAATAAATTTATAAGAATGCATTGACATTTATCAGTTTTCATTTTTCATAAACAAAACATTTCTCCTATGTACTGTAGGGATCTGTCATGATTTTGTAAAATTATGTTTCACAAATATTCATGCAAGTGAGTAATTATAGCAAGTGTTCAGTGTAAATTATAGAAATAGGCCAACAAGTCAGAAAAGTATATCATTTAAGAGAAATGCTTTCATGTAATTTGCAGACCTGAATAGATAATAATTTAGTAAAATGTGCTTAATGACAAAATTGTTTAAATTTATACATATATCTTTCTTCTTTTTGATTTAATTGCCTCTGCTTGACACTTTTTAGTTTTATTTGCAGCACAAAATTTTGGAGTTTCTGAACTTTTATCTTCAGTGAAACAATTTAGATAGTAATACCTTCTACAAAGAATTAAGAGGCTTATATAAGCTGAGAATACATATAGTTCTGGAATTTTCTTTGTCGAGTCCTCTCCTAACTAGGTATAAAAGCTAAGCTTGTTTTTGAAATTTGGGAAATAGAGTGAATTATAATGAACAAGCTGATATTTGTCTGATAGCAGAAGATTAGTAAGGTGTGTTCTCATCTGTGAAGAATTAGGGGTCGGCTCAGCCCACACCATGTCTTGCAGGACTTGTTCTTTGTGTTTGGCGTGGTAGTTCTGGAATCAAGTTCAGCT
This sequence comes from Cnemophilus loriae, assembly GCA_013397755.1. Classification (NCBI taxonomy): domain Eukaryota; kingdom Metazoa; phylum Chordata; class Aves; order Passeriformes; family Corvidae; genus Cnemophilus; species Cnemophilus loriae. The sequence continues at coordinate 226,591 of VZTF01002078.1, forward strand.
TTTCTGACTTAAACGTATTAAATGATTGAGAATTCTATTGCAGATTTGTGTAAATACAGCAGTTATTTTACACTGTGGCATAAGTTTTCCTTTTCCTTCGTCTCACTCATACTGTCGTTCTAGAGAAAAGGTCTTAAGAGATAGATGGTTGTATCCATGCTTTTTTTAGTTCTAAAATTGTATCTTGCCTGTAATTGCGTCTCTCTTGTAGTTCGTTTTTCCTTTGATATCTGTGGTCAAACTGTTTATGAATAATTTAGGTAGGAATTTTTATAAGAAGCATGAATGATTTCCTAGTAATAAGAGCCAAAATGTAGAGAACTTGTGAAGACGTATTTATAATGAAATTTTTGATTAATTTTCTTTAAATTAATTAGTTAGCCAGGTCATAATGTTCTATTATCATTGCTGCATGCTAAAATGGAGTCTCTTATCATTTTTTACTTGCTGATTTATGATGTTATGGTGGCATTTCCCAATAATAAATCGAAAGAGGACTATAAAATAACTAGACAAAAAAAAAAATCATACAATAAATGGAAAAGAAAGCAGATTAATAGGAAAGACAGATTAATGTACTGTTAGAAGTCATATCTGCATTTCATGCTGGAGAATGAAGGGATGTGGAGGTAGAGAAGCCATCTACATGCTTTAAATAACAGTATGTGCTCCTTCCCATAAGGCCTAAAAACCAGAAAGATGAAAGATAACTTGAAAAAGGAAACCTGAAACAAAGTTTCCTGCAGTTATTCTTGAATATTGATTTTGCTGCCTCTAACTATGGTTTGATGAATTAATGCTTTTGAGGAAGGGATACCCAGAGGGGAGAAAATGGCAGAGCTCTTCATTTGTTGGTAGTGCCAGGTTTTAAGTATTAATTGAACTACAATCTTAAAATATGAATTAACTAATATGTTTATATGTATAATTCAAGAACGAGGATACTTTGGGTACACAAAATGAATGTTTAATTTATTAAAGCCTATCTGGCAACAGTAATCAAAAGGACTAAATAAAAATTGCAAAATAAAACCATAAAAAGTTATACAGAATTAATTGCAATAAATTAAAAAGTTTCACTCCATGAACTAGATATTCCTTGACAGTAGGTTTTTAATGTAAATCAGCTGAATATTTAGTATTGGCCTAAAAAAGCCCTTTAGCTTGCATACAGTTGTATGAATTTTATTTTGCTCCTCACTCATTTATAAAATCTTGAAGAAAAAATGGATTAATTTCTAGTTCTATTTCTTAATATTGTTTTTATACAGTGTCTTTCATTATTTAGATTTTAATTCAAAGAAGTTCCGTTTCTGTGGAGCAAGCTGGAGAATGGTGATTTGAGAGAATAGAGTGTAATAGCAATCACTGTATTTTCCCTTTTTTTTCAATTGTGTTAATCTTGAAATCAAGCTACTGATATTATGTAGATTTTTTGTCCTCAAGGTGCCTTGTAAGATACTCTATGTAAAGACATTTGTCTGTGTAAACACATAAATATATTTAGGAAGTGGTAACTCTTAAAAGGACCTTGGAATTCTAATGAGATAGGTCTGAGTTTTCAGAGCAATGCAGTAGCCTAAGAGGGCAAAGTGTGATCCTTATTCATGTCTAAGTGGAGGGTTATTGAATAATAGCAAGATGTTATTTTCACCTTGCAGAGCAAAGACAGGCTGCAGGACACTGTCTGTATCTGTTATCTGGCCTTCGAAATGGATATTGATAAATGTGAAAGGATTCTGAGAAAGGCCTACACTGATTCAAGGACATAAAAATCTGCTGTACAGTAGGAGATTAAAAACCATAATTCAATTCTAAAATAAAACAAGTTTTAAAAACTGGTCCTGCCACATTTTACAGGTATTTTTATATGGGAAGTATTTCTACTTTTAGATAAAGATGCAGCTGGACAGTTTTGATTGGAGATGAGGTCTGCTTTTTAACAACAACTCGCTGCTCCTGTTGATCCCTATTTTGGCAATTGGTCCAGAAGCAGAAAACCAAAAAAAATGCATTATCTGAAATTAGAATTACAGGAGATGCAGTCTTTTCTTGTAACTAGGTTTATTGCTTTTGGGGTTTTTTAACATAGAAGAATGTTTGCCTTTGGTCTTTGAGTGGGTATGGGTTTTTTTTCATTTCTTTGTTTTGTAGTGATACTTTTAATACTGTCTTACAACTTGTGTCATGAAGTTCACTTGTGCAGTCCCAAATCTGCCATACTAAACTAAATTAATTTGTATTTTAAGGAGGTCATCATAAAATACATCTGTGTGTTCTTTCACGCTATAATCAATCAAGGCAAGTTGATCCTAATGAAGTAATTTACATAGGCTAAATGTACCTCTGGTTCTCATTTAATTATATGAGGAATTACATCAAATCTATTCTTGATAAAAGAATAGTGTTCTTGAAAGTTGTTTTCCATGTCAGTGGCATTTTTTTAACAGTATGGGAGATAAATGGGAAATCCTTTAATTTAAATACAGCCATTGTCTAGTAAATTTTCTGGTAGCAGAAGTTAGAATGTCTGTATTTCTTTAAAGGTTGATGTATATAATTGTGCTATCAATCAAAAAATGTTCAAGAAGTAAAACATTGGGATTGTATACAGTGAGTTCTCCTTATGTCATTGCTAATTTAGGTTAAGATTTGGTGTCTGTATAAAATACAGTTGACTGTTTGATAATAGTTCCTTGCATGGACCATAAGCAGATTAGCAAACACGTTGTTCCGTGAGAATTCTTTAACTGTGTTGAAGTGAAGGAAGGTAACCTAAGTGTGCCCACTGAAAGAATTATTTTCCAAATAGCAGGGGCTTCTTTCCCTACGTTTCTTGATTAGGGGAAGCTGAAGACTTAGAAATCCAAAGAGTGCATGGAGGCAGGGAAAAGGATTCTTGGCTTTTTTCTGTGCAGTGCTAGGAGTAATCAATCACATATTTGATCACAGATCTTATGCTGTTCATATGAAATACTACATTTTGGAGCCCCTTTTTCCTGACAGATTGATTTGTGCCGCTACAATGTAGTAGCAAAACTAGTGCTAGTAGGTTAGTGGTTAATTGCAAACTTTCCTCATGAGCATTAAATTGTGAATGATAAATTACAGATTGGTAAACCAAGTTTCCATTAAAAACTGGAAAAAAGGTTTTTGCTTAACTATTGCCCTTCTAAGAATTTTTTAATAAGCAAAAAAAAGCTACGAATTGGCTTAATATTTGAGTTTATTTGATTCAAGGTAGCCATTCTTTACTTGAAAAGTTATGCTGCAGCATGCACATTAGGCAAAAATACTGGTGTGTTTTGTACTCAAATAAAAATAATCAGGGTGTTTTTGAATATGAAGAGATGACATGAGGTGAACTAAGTATGTTAGATCTCAAACAAACTGCAAAGTTTCAAATGTTAATCTGAGTTCTTTGTTTTGCTGCATAAATTTCAATCTAAACTGAAGTATTCTTAAGTTTTTGGGCAATTATAACCTGCATTCAAGTTTTGAATAACTTTCTAATGTATTACACTGGTCATTACAGCATTCTGGTTAAGTAATATTACCTATTTTTGAGTAATCTTTAAACAAGGGTAACCTGGACTGGCAGCTGTGAAGTTGAATTCAAGTCATCTAAACCCTTCCTACATCTTGAAAATAACTACTACCGTTTCTAGGTGGGAGACATCCCAGAGAACCGCCAGCACTATGGGTTATGGCTCTGATACTTGGGAATATATCAGTTATTATGGCGGTCATTCTTTCTCTTCATGCAGCTGCTCTTAGTTCTTTACAGTAGCACAAGGCTGGGCATTTCATTTGTTTCAGTGTAACTTCACCAAGTCCTTAAAGTTTTTTGTCTTTTTGCATTTGAGTTACGAATTCAAAAAGAACCTTAAAATGTCAGCTGGTTCTCAAGATATATTTCTTGTCTAGATTTAGAATGTCATATTGAAAAGCTGCTTGTAGGCAAATGGTTCTGCATACAGTTTTTCCACCATGTGAAATAACTGAAAGTTATACTAGGACTTTTAAGGCAGAAATAACTTCTTGCATTTTATATTTTTGTTTCTCAATCTTTAGGCCTTCAGCCCACTGATTTATTCCTAATGTTGTGAACAGATAAGAAATTGGAAAAGCTACCGTTTATTGCACTGATCTCCTACTCACATTTGAAGGCGCACATTGATTTTAATTTAACATTTAATTTTATTTAGCATTTCATATGAAACAATAAATATTTTATATTAAAAGAAAAAATATTTACTATAATATTTGGCATTGCATGTCCACGAATGCCATTGTGCTAAACTTTTGTAGAGAAATCTTTAGAAGATGTTTTTCTTTGTCTAGTATTACATAAATCCTGTGACAAACCTCAACAAAATAGTTTTTTTTCTTGCAAGTACCCTTAATTGAAGTAGTGGTTTTAAGTTTCCAATACTGTGCAAATTAATAATAGTTTATTACTGTATGAGTTATGGAGAAAGCATCTATATTTCTGTGTGATTTATCTTGGGTTTTTTTAACACTTCCATTACATCTTCCCGTATTACTGAAGATCAGAAAAATTTCCTTTTCCATTATTGTACTCTTGACTTTCCTCCTTTCATGTTGGTAGACCGTATGAAGTAGAATGCATCCTTGTTTCTTTCAGATGCATTGTTAAGGTGACATGTGCCTCAATGTTATGAATTTCAAACAACATAGGAGATTTATTCTCTCCTGTTTTATTCATGGCTAACTAAAATGTCCTTTTGTCTACACATACCTTGAGAGCTGTGTTCCATCTGGACTTGCATATGGAGGTACTTTTACTAATTCAGTGAAAGATGAGTCTTCCAAGTGTTCAAATTAGAGCAATACAAGATTGGGAGTTATAAACCGCTACCTCGAAAAGACAGTAAATGTCTTGTCTAGACTGGGAGCACTTCTCCACTAGATGCCTGGACAGCCAGCTGCTAATATTAAGTTCCATTGTCATGACCCGTTGGAAACTTTTAGGTCATGAGATGTGAAGTACTGTCTGCATGTTGTCTTGTTTTTTACATGCTTATGCATGCCTGTTACAGGCTCGAGTGTATGTCCAGTCAGCATATGCATGCAAGAGATAATTCCCTGAAACTGTTGAAGGATTATTATAAAAATAAGCTATCTTCTATTCCAGAAAAGATAACCTAATATTCAAAGCAAGTATTTGGAACTACTTTCAAGTATATAATAATTAACATTAGACTGAAATAGAGAATAAGCTTCAGTGGAACTGTTTGACATCAAATCCAAAATTGGTTTTTTATCAATATAGATGTAACAATCTTTTTTATGTTTTCCTTAGTTATTTCAACTATCCTTACGTATGATCTTACTTCTAAAATAGTAGTTCTGTTTACTAGACCTGGTTAACATGGCAAAACCCTTTTGCATTTATAAAAGTGTATTTGTCTTTGCAAATACATTTTATGATATTTTCTGGCAGCCAGGGAATTGGAGCTCCCCTTTAACAGGTACCCCTTTCATATCGGCTGTTTTGATGAAATGGGGCAATGTTCAAAAGCAGTTTGAATATATAAAGATAAAAGGAAAAATAAATTGCTAGTAAGCTTCTTGATTTCTACTCAGTTTGATGGTCTCCTGACTGATCTATGAAGTCGATTTGTGCGATCTCTTCATCTGTAAACTTTCCAGCTGACACACTGGGTATCTAAACAATTGAGGAAGGGAAAAATCTTTACTTTTTAATGTTCTCTCAAAGTGATGTGACAATTGCCACAAAAAACCTTCTAGTAAGTGATGAGAAGTTTTCAGTAGAGTGAAACAGAAATAATAATAAGAGGTCTTTATAATGCAGCTCACCTGAACTGCTAAAAAGGGAATGGAGGCTCTAAAGGCACCACTGCTTTTGTTTTGTGAGAGACAGAGCTATTGCAAATACAGAAATTGTTACACTCAGTTCAGGCCTCCATCAAGTCAAAAGGGAGAACATTCACTGGAATCTTATCACTTGTTAGGGCAGTAAGAACACTGTTCATCTTTATGCTATGGTTTAGATTATAGGTAGGATTATCAAAGAACCGGAATCACATGGGAAAATAAATACTATGGCAAGATTGTCACGTGTTACAAAGACATGTTGGTAGTTCAGTGGCTCTGGAAGTTACAGTTTTTGCAGGAGCAGAAAGAAGACTATCATTAAAGTTTTACTTTTTAGGAGGGAGATGATATAATGATATCTTTACAGAATTATTTTAGACAAGTTTCTTGTGAGAGCAAAACTTTTGTCGTCATGCTTTACCTTTCTATCTGCTCTTTTTCTTTTTAATCCTAACTTAGTTTGTGTCCTGAGTATTGGATGAACGTTGGACAGATTTGACTAAAATAAATAGGTGTTGCTAAGGTCTCTCAGAAGTCCTCAACATAGATAGACTGGGTGCATGTATAGAGCCACTGAAGTCAACATTCAGGCCTGTGAGGAAGTGAGAGACAGTGACTGATCACAGATGCCACTTTTCAACACTCAAACAGTACCCAGAGAGGTAAGAGACACGAGAGCAAGTGAGGGTAGTTGCAAGAGGTGTTCAGGAGAGGAGAGGAAAGAATGCAGGAAAAAAGCCTTGGAAGTGCTGGATTGAGAAAAGTAATAGAAGGCATGTTGGCATGTTTGAAAACGTTTTGGTTTATTCACTCCTGAAGGTATCGAGATTCAGCCCCTTTGGATGACAAATGGGACAACACTACCCATATGGCATGTGAAACCTGGGAAAAAAGGACTGTATTTTCAGTTTCTTTAAAACAGAATTGCACCAAATTTATTCAACACCTGTCTGCCTTAAAAGGCTTGGTTACATAAAGGATGAGTAAAAAATTAGTAAATGGAACACTAGTGAGAAATAAATTAGAAACCAAGTTCAAAGACTGCATTAAAATTGTACAAAGCAAAAGCTTCGAGAAAAAAAGATAGATATATGAGTTTTATTTCACATTGACTACTTTAAAAGAAAAATATAATTTTTATCACATGTCAATTCCCTTTTATAATTCAACTATGGCATAAAGCTCTTATGAGGTAACTTTATTTAAGTTTGCAAATGCCCAGAAGATAGTTGTAGGAGGTGTGGTCTACATCACAAAACAGATAAAAGCATACTTTCACTTTTTTCTGAACTAGTTGACAATTCATAAAGAGCATAACATGCCATACTTTGCATAGTTTTCATTTTTTGCTATATCTGATTTGCAAAGGAAAGCACTGAAATATCATTGATGAGCGCTGAACCTGCTGTCCTTTGCAATGCGTAACAGGAACCAGCAGGACAATGAGGAGCCTTGAGAGAATTCAGCACAGTCGTCTCACCAAATCCTGTGCTAATCAAACAGCTTTCCCAGCACTCTGACATATCTCCTGCGGTTTAATTTAGAGTTGTTCACTTGGGTAAGGTTCCAAATTGGCAGTCAGTCTTTCATGCTGTACAGCTTGGTTAAGTAGATCTGTGATTAGTCTATACAAAGTGATATCAGTTTAATTAAGTATATTATTGTAACAGAAAAGCAAGGAAGCTATTCCATTTTTACATCAGTTTACTCAGTTGTGTTTCTAGCAAGACAAACTGAAATTAAATTGAAATTCTCAGTTACAAGACAGGAGTGTCCTTAGCATGGTGTTCTTTGGCGCACTTTTAAGGACGTCTTGAAAAAATTGAAATTAGTTGATGAATTTTGAAATAATAGGAGAATGAATGATCAAACAGATTTTCAGTTAACATTAACTAATAGCAGTGATTGCATGGTAAAATGTCAGCCTCCTTTCAGGTAAGAAATTAATCAATGCCCAATAAAAATGCCCATCCAAATTCAGGTATGAGCCGATGTTCAGATGGCAGGAAGTAAGCTTACCTAAAATGACAGAATTCCAAAGGTCTTTTTGAGCCAAACCAACCCTTTTCAGGTTTCCAATAAAAAGAAGTTGATAACAAAGATACAAATAACAATAGTTTCTAAATGGACTTTAAATTAGAGTAAATTTGAAAAGTAGACAGATAGTAAGGTTATGCCAAATCACAGAAATTATTTAAGTCCCGAGGGCTATAAAGTGATTAAGGCACATTGGGATACTGCAGCGAAGCAAAGTTATGCTTTTTATAAAACACAGAGCTCATTTCAGTATTTAAAAAGTAATCAGTGGGTCTCTTGGAAATTGGAACTGTGTTACTGATGTATTAGTGATGAACATGTCCAAAAACTGGTAAAAAATAAGAACTAGATGGTGCAATTGGCATGGGTTATCTGAATAAAAATCAATTTCCGTCCAGGACCTTCCTCCAGAGCACATTGTTATGATAAGAGTGAGTGTTTTCAATATTGCAGTACTTTATGACTGTTGCAAAAACACTCAATCTTTGGTTACTCAGTGAAGTAAAATCCAAAACTGGATTAAGTTGCAGAACTCTGGAAGACAATTATTTAGGTTATTCCAAACTGAAAAATAGAATCTGGAATTGTATGAAAGTTAAGCTATAAATAGAATTATAGTAGCAAATTTTGGCAACTGTAAAAGTAAAATAAATCACATCAGAAGAAGTAACTTGAAGTATTGCTGACATGTAAGTTATGTTTAACAACTTTAGAGGTATCTTCCAACCTAAATAATTCTACGATTCTGTGATCAAATGTCAAAACTGTACCACCACTGGGCAGGGAATTGGACCTGATTGACATGATGATGCTGTGATTTAAACTACCAACATGAGAAAAATATGTAAACATTAGTACGGATAATTACCTTTTATGGCTTATCTATTACTTAACAAAATACATCTGTGAAGTAGGAAAAATCAAATATTTCACAAATTAGAGAAAATGTAGCTAACAACTGAAGTGTGGATTAAAAGTTCATTCTGTATTTTTAACTTGGTTTCATTTTTTCAGCTGAAAATTCATATGAATCAGCAATTTGACTTACTGTTTTCTAATGTATCTGCTTGTCTATTGATCTGACTGAGTTTTGGTTATCTCCTGCATCATTGATTTTGATTGCAGCTTATTTCCGAGTAAAATAAAACAATATCCTGCTGTCCATAGTTTTTTAAACTATGCCTGTTGAAAATAGGACAAGCTCATTGCCTATTAGGAATCTTTTCACAAATACTGCAAAAAAAAAAAAAAAAAGTGTTCACTAGGGTGAGAATGCTGTCTCTTGCCTGTATGGCTGAGAGAACTGCAGAGAGTTCTTTACTCCTTCAGGGTTGCTAGAGTTACTCTGCACTGGTTTTGTCCAGGACAAAAGCAAACAGTTGGTGTAAGTTTTCCTTTCACTGCCTCTACTATCTCATACTTTTAAAAGTGGGTGAAGACTAATAGGGAGTTTTTCCTTCAGATATAACATAGATAATACAATCTAGAGAGTTGTCATAAAGTTTTCTGGAATTATCCACATATTTATGTGTTTGATTATGCAGATGATAATTGTATGTAAGCAATTAACAAACTAGAACATCATTGAAATAGCCAGGACCATATTTATGATTTGATTTATAATTTTTTTTTAAAGACAACCCTCAACCTAATAGTTAATTTTGAACAATCAAATTGTTTGTTTTTCGTTAATGAAGTACATTTAGTTTGTTTCTGATTTTGATTCGCAGCAAGTCTTGCAACTTCATTGCTATACAAACAACGTATCACATAGAGCTGAAAGCTGAAATCTGATTTTTTTTCACAATCATCTTTTATATTCTGTGATTTTGGTATACTTTAATATAGTTTGCTATATATGCTGAGTTTTCCTAGTTATTTCTGGCCAATCTCATTTTCTTCAAAACATTAAGACAGCCTATGGAAATTTTTAAAGCACCTTCTTATCCTTTAAATAGGATGGAACAATGTATTGAGTGCTTGTCAGAGTAGGAATGTCAAATAGTAGGTCAAATTGCTCATTCAGCTTTATCAATAGCGAGATTTTCCAAATGACTGTCTTTACAGACCAACATATTTATTCAGTGATAGAATGAAGTTTAAAAGCTTGTCAGTGATAACGTACTTAATAAAAATCCACCTTTTATATGCACCTTTGCATCACCCTCTTTTTCCCCTCAAAAGGTTTGCAGCAAATTTCTTTCTCTAACTTAAGATTGGAGTCTTTTCTTTCTTCTCTTGGCTAAGACTTCTATTGTTTCTTTTGCCACCCTGTTTCTTCTCGCCTTCTCAGTTGAGGGGGAAAAGGTAAAAAGGATGGAACCTCAAGCATTCTTTCATCCCATTCCCAAGCTAAACATTTCTTGTCTAAACTTTTGCCCGATACTTCACATCTGCACCAGATTTAGCACTTCCCTGGCTTCATGCTGCTTTTCTTTATTGCAGCTTTCTGAAGTCATGCTAATAAAGTATTATCCAATATATTACAAGAAAATTTAAATTCTCAGTATTTTTACTAAATTAATGAACTTCTATTAAATCTTTTCCTATGAGTGTGATATAATAGATGGTAAAAATATGAACTGGCTTCTTGAATTAAAAAGAATCACCCATACCTGTAGTATGGGCAATTCGTCTAAAGAATCCCTTACAGTGATGGTATACAGTGCAGTGATGAAATATTGACATATAGATACATCCTGGAAGACAGATTTCCAAATCTGGTAAAAATGAATTGAAAATATACCTGAGCATAACAGACATTCCTTATTTAAATGACCATGTCTCAGAGACATACTGCAGAATTTTGACTAGTCTTGCAAAAGTGTTCTAACCTTTGGGATCTTTAACTGTTCTTAAACTCTTAAACTTATTATTTAATATATGTTAAGATTTACTTGGTCATCAACATTTATATGAGTTTGATTTGCTTATATTTAAAGCAGTTTTCTTTTCTGGCTCTTGAGCACTAAAGGGGGAACTAACCATCTTTGCCAGTAAATACTGCAGACAATGAAAACATTATTTTGGAGGAAATGAGCACACTAGAAATATTAGCTGAATTGTTCAATGCTTTAAAAATGTAATGCTTTGTTTTATGTTGTCAAGTATTATAATTTATTTCAGTGTATGAACGTAGCTTTGAATTATCAATTATGTAGACAGTTGTGTTTGTGTAATTTGTAAAAACTCTTAAAAGGTGTTTAGTGGCTATTAAGCCTTGAATTAGCATCCCATCTAAACCATCTGTATATTGCATTGTAGTTAGTATTTAAAACATAACAAATTCTTACCTGTATGTACATCACATGCTTTATAGTGCTTGTGTTTTCCCTGTTTTCTATTTAATTTGCTACTTCATAGTTTAAGTTCTTGAAGACAGGAATTGTCTTTCTCCTCTTCTAACAACAGAGTAGCTAATTCAGTTGTTACAATGATGTCTGAAATGCTGAAATTTACTGCAATGTGTTCAAAAGAACAGCTGAGCTGTAGTTATCTTTTCTAATGATTTCTTATGCCTTAAAATATTTCTGTGTTTAATTTTTAAACTAGTAACACGATTTTAGACATTTTCGATAACCAGTCTGTCCAGATAAGCCTCGGCACACAGGAATGGTGTAGTTGTATATAAGAATGCATCAATATATAAACAGGAACACATTTTATATTTTATTAATTACCAGCTGCTAAGAATTCAAGAACCTTCAATTTTGTTCTACTTGAGTGCATTGCTAGATACAGTTTGTATATAAATCTAGTTTAAAACTCTGATTTTTATTAGATTTGTTAATGCTGTTTTGAAAAAGTAGAGCAAGGGTTAGGTAGTGTTTTTGAAATTGAAGATACAGGTTAGTTGATATGTTTGGGATATTATTTGCCAATGGTAAAGCTTATTAATAAAGTAAACTACTTGACTCATCTTAGTATGTATTTTGAAACAGGTGAGGCTAATGATAAGGATGTTCAGGTGGTGGAACTTCCCATTGTTGACAGCTTACACCCACGGCCACCTTATTTGCCCTTGGCTGTCCCTGAAGACTTGGCTGATAGACTAATTCGTGTACATGGGGATCCTGCGGTGTGGTGGGTCTCACAGTTTGTGAAATACTTGATTCGTCCACAGCCTTGGCTAGAAAAAGAAATAGAAGAAGCCACAAGGAAACTTGGTTTCAAACATCCAGTGATCGGGTGGGTATTTAGTTTTCTTTTTAACTGTCTGTGCTTTAATATGCGTATGTAGTGATTCCTGTTCAGGAAAAAATGTTTTATGATGATAATCAGAGTCTTGAAGTATTTTGTGGGGAGAGAGGGTGATTTCTAGATGAAGCTCTTATTTTTTAACTGTGCATAATACAAGTTGATTACAAGTACTTCTTCAGCACACTTCTCTACCTGTAGTTGGACAGATATATAAAAGGCAGCTCAATAGAAGGTTTTTTAACATGTCCTTCCACATCTGGTAGTACAGAATTCCATTAACGTAATTGCCTTACAGCTTGTATTCCAGGCACTTTACTGTCTGGGTCTTCTTTCCAAGTGCCCATAGCTTTTACATTTGAGGAAAAAAAGGCTAAGCCTACATTTTACATGCCACAATTCACAACTAATTTTATCACTGGCTACATATGAACATGATATGTGCCTTTCCCTTCCCTGCTGGTGTTTTCACAGTTGTTGTTTCTCAAGGCTAACATGAATGAATTGGAAAGGCCTGTGTGGGTAGATATATGGAGAAGGAAGAAAAGCACTTATGACCAATAAAAAGCAGCTTGTGGAAGAAAGGTTTTGCCATCACGTAGTGTGAAAAATGTTGCTGCTGCTGTGCTAGAGTCTGCTTCCTTTGCCAGAATTTTCCTTCAGTCCTTAAACTTTCTTTTTCTAGGAGTACACAGTAGGTTTGTCTAAATGTTAGTTGGCTTTTGACCCTGAGTTGGTAGGGCACTTCACTGCTGCTGTATCTGAAGACTTGTTACGTTTCGAGGAGGTCAGAAAAATGCATTTGTAACTGCCTTGATTCAAACTGTGCATTATGCAAATATTCCTATTTTCCTTTTGACCTGTATTGATCAAGCATTATCTATCTACAATAGATAACTTAACCTTGTGCACAAAAGGAACATGACCTTATGTGCTATAATTCAATGTCCTTCATTCCTTTCTTTCAGTTACCCTTTGCCTTCCTTGTGAGGTTATTATACAGCTTTTGAGAACAGACTAACTTCATATTGTCAGTGTCTCTTGGTGGACATGGATGAGTTTTAATCCTTCCTTATTTTATGTAGGGATTCAATTTAGAATTTAATTTGCTAAAGTCTATATAGTATTTATAAATGTAATTCCTAGTTTCTACCTTTCTCCAGTGTTCACGTCCGAAGGACTGACAAAGTAGGGACAGAGGCAGCATTTCACCCCATTGAAGAGTACATGGTACACGTGGAAGAGCGGTTTGAACTTCTCGCTCGCAGGATGCATGTTGATAAAAAAAGAGTGTATTTGGCTACAGATGACCCTTCATTGTTGCAAGAGGCAAAATCCAAGTAAGATGAATTATATTTATATTGCAGTTTCTTCCTTCTGGTTAGCTTTAGAATTTATGACTATTGTGCACCACAAGTTTTAGTATAGTTTTCTTTTTAATCTTTTATTCGGTTAAGACTGCATTTCATTTTCCAGTGATTTTGATTTTTCTCTCAGATACGCTTTTTTGGGTTTTTTTTTCTCCCAAGTATGCTTTTCAAAGCTTAATGTTTAAAATCTAGATGAGTTGAGCACGATACCTGTCACTATTTAAAAACAAATCAATGCTGTAGAAGGAAGGTAAATATAAACAATATAAATAATATAAATATAAATAATAAGCACACAAAAATTCTTATTGCATATACATATTAAAAAGAAGCTACTTAAAATTATTGTAAAACCTGGTTAATATATTAATAAGTATATAAAACTTGTCCAAAAAATACCTCTCTGTGAACAGTTGCCAGAGGGATTTTTATAAGTGGGTTGAAAAGCTTCTGATGAAGCTCTTCCCTCTTTCAGAAGGACTTCTATAGTGATAACATAGAAGACTTTCATCCTACGTGTTGCATAATTTTGTCCTTAAATACATATGGGATTCTCAACTCCTTACAGTGTCTCTGTCCGTTTTTTTGCTCCGTGTCCTCTTCTAGCTCTCTAGAACGTGGATGCACAGTAAACATTCATTTACTCCTACTTGACCTGTATTTCCTTGCAAATTAATACTTCTAATTAATTAATTACTCTTTTTTAAAATCAAGGCAACTCAATAGTGGCAAATTTTTGAACTGTTCTATTCTTGGTGACATTCATGGAAAAATACATAAGATAATATACTACATAACAAATTTTCTTTGACTTATGCAAGGTAAGCAGAAAGTGTTATTTTGTAGTAGAATTTTCTACAGCATTGAAAACCTGTCTATTTCAGCTGTGCTGTTTCTATTTTTCTTTCATATCTGTAAAAAGCTGCTATTTTAAATGATGGTGTTTTGTAAAAACTGAATGAACAAACACAACTCCAGATGATGGCAACATAATCTTTCCTTTTTTGTATGTGTAGAGGCAAGAACAATAGCAGAAACAATTATAGCATTTAAAGTGCAAATCTAAATGATGAAAAGACAGGTAATACAAAGTTGAGGTTATAATATTTAATTCATTGTTATTGTCCTAGATAACTTTAATAACTGTTTGTAACACAACAGAATTCAATATTGATGTAACAATCTTAGGCATTTTTCTTTATTTTTTGTTTAACTTTCAAATATTAGCATTCTTTGTGGATAATAATGACATGCTCTACCTGTGTAAACATATTATCCTAAGCTTTCAATAGCAGCAAAAACTAATTGTAGAATTGTAACTTGTTTGGTAAAGCAATACTGAATTTTATTAAGAATTATAGCTCAAGCCCATACCAAATCACAATTTTACTTTAATATGGTAAGATACAGCTCAGTAGTACAGCATTAATTTTATGTTTTCTTCATAAAAGACATAGAATGTGTAAGTTGTGAAGAATTTTTAATGCGTTAATGCTGAGTTTTCAGGTCACAGCTTACACTGAAACATAATTTCCTACTTTGCTTGCACCCTAATGTTGCTTGCAGCTTCCGATGCCTTGAGTAGAAGGCATTTGAAACTTCCTGTGGTTTCACAGAAGGCAGGATGCAATTTGATGTTTGGGCATTTAATAGCGTCTGAAGGCAGGTTAAGGTCATGTTTTGGCAGTAAAGAAGCTTTTCTTCCTCTTCTTGTGAAATCAACTATAAATTGGTTTACGCTTCTGTAAACACTAGAAACATTCTAGTCACATTGAACTACCAAGCTTTGCTAGAAACAGCTGTCACATTGCGGTAGCTTATGTTGCACTCATTATTTGGTGCAATAATATTCGTAAGTACTAGATCTGTATCTCTCTACGTGAGAGTGACTGGCTGTCAAACAGCATTGGCATTTAAGTAAAGAAAATTTAGCCAACATTCACATGAATAGGCATGCTGTTCCTAGCAAGAGAAGTATTTTAAACTATTCATAGTCATGAAAACAGAAATGTTTTGACTTAAGTT
Source organism: Cnemophilus loriae (assembly GCA_013397755.1). NCBI lineage: Eukaryota > Metazoa > Chordata > Aves > Passeriformes > Corvidae > Cnemophilus > Cnemophilus loriae. The sequence goes on from VZTF01002078.1 coordinate 242,082, forward strand.
TCAGAAACTTCCCTTGCATTCAGATATCTACCAACTGCAAGTACAGTAGTAAAGATAGTGCAGTCACTACCAGCAGTTTGTAGAGTGTTTGTGTTCTATTTCCAGAAGAAGGAAAGAAGTGATATGTTTTCAGAATTAGTATCATGTAGAACAACTTTAGTAGAGAGTAGCAGGGTTGAGAGTTGAACAACTGTAATGATCAGGGGATTAAAGCATTTGACAGCTTCTGGTAAGCAAAGGTCGTGGTATTTATCTTAGATAAGTAGAGTGTTAGGGATTGTGTAAATTGCTTTTTCCTTGGCTGATTTAATAGTTCTCACATGCAAATTTTTGAATGTCTAGTATATGTATTTGTAGTCTATAATACTACTTACATTAACTTCACTCTTTAAGGTATTCGAAATAATACAGATGACATATATGTAAATTCTCAAGACACCATATTTAATAGATTTCTGGTTTGTATATGAACTGATTTAGGTATCTTTCTCTTGTACATGAGCACAAAAATTCAACAAATCTTGTTCTTCCTTCCAGAATACTTACCTGTAAAGTCATCTGTATTTTCTTTTTTCTCCTTTTTTTACTGTTTATTTACTTCCACAATAGCAGGTTAATGTCTTCTCTCCCTTTGTACTATCTGTAGTTTGGCTAACCCTCCCCACCCCCCCAAGTCATAGTATGCCTGATATATAGAATTTAGCAGTGCTTCAAAGTACTAAAATCTGATGAACAGCTCATATATTTTCTGATTTTTTAGAGCAACACCTGAGAAAACACATTATTTCTTACTCAGTCTGTTTACACATATACTCGCAATCTTCTTTCAGAGGGAAGAAAATTTTCAGTGCCTGTTCTAGACACTTCCACAGGCCTAGCAATTGAGAACAGGAGCCTGAGACTCACCTTGCTTTGCACCTGCAGTGATGAGCTGGAGTTACACAACTAGTTGATCAACTTCTGAAACCAGTAGAAACTTGAAATAGTCCCATAACTATGCTTGATTTGTAGCCTTATCTGAGGCTGTTAGGTGCAGGAAGGAAAGATTTTTAACTCTCTCTTCCCTACCTTCTTTTGATTTCCTGTTTCCCTTTCTCATAAGAGGGGAAAAAAGTAAAATCCTTCCTGGTCTATACATAGGTTTCAAGAATCTATTAGATAGCTTTAGAAGAACTGAGCATTATTTTTAGATATGTGGAGGAGATGCCCTATATATATGTAATCCAATGCAAAGAAAACAGTTGTGCCAGTTTCCATTACTTGGTTTTTATCTTGGAACAGGCTGCCCAAGGAGGTGTAATACCACTGTCTCTGGAGGTATTTAAAAGTCATGTAGATGTGGCACTTTTGGGACATGGTTTAGTGGTGGACTTGGCAGTGCTGGGTTTATAAGTTGGACTCAATCATCTTAAAGGCTTTTTCCAACTTAAATGATTCCATGATTCACAGTCTGGGCCTTTCCTGTTTCAGAGAAGAGACTATGTGAGTAAACCAGAAAGCATCCTGCACAAAATTGTGTTTTGGTGATTCTGTCAATAAAAATATGACAACTTATTATGTATGATTCATTTTCTACACATTCTGGAATCCCGCTAATAGGATCGTGCCTAAGTTCTACTTAAAAAGAAAAAAATCCCCAAAAACTTACAATGTAAGCATTACATTAATCGTAATATAAATACAGATGCAAAACGGAATGGAAGGGAGCAAGAGCGAACTATAGAACTTGGGTAGTTTCATTTTCTTTATTCTTTGCAGTCACTGTGGCAAGAATAGCTTCAAATAGAATCTAAAGCACTGTAGTGAGTGGGAAGGAGAATTAAACCTCAGCTGATGCAGGAAGTCAGAGGGCCACATACAACTTGAGAGGAGTGTGCACCTGGCCTTTTTCTATATTTTTCTTTATGCTCTGCTTTCAGCCTGTGTTGGAGACAGGATAGTGGACCAGAAGATTCTTTGGTCACGCTAAGTATGGCTGCTATTTCACTCACATTTTGAAAGAGACCTCTTTTCCCAAGCATGAATGTAGCACTGTGTGTGGGAGACAACATAATAGTGCTTGTTTGAAAACTGAAACATGTGAGTAGATAAATTACAAGCTTTGATCACTGTTTTGAAGAGTGGACTCTGAAACCATTGGTTAGATGAATTTGGATCAACTTTGTAAAATGGAATTAAAGATCAGATCTGAAAGCATCTCAAAGATTTTTTCCAGAATAAAGGAAAGAAGGAGAACATTTTAAATGTATGCATAAAGAGATGTGTAAATAATTCTGACTTTTGTTTTTTACCAGATCCAGTATGACACTTTTTTCTTTATGCTTCATTCCTTTAAGTTTTTAGAGTGATCATTTGCTAGTAAGAAAGCAGATTCTTCAAGAAAAGTTCTTTTGTGTCTGCTCAGCATATGGATTCTGATTTTTGAAGTCTGAAGGAAGTGATTATTTTTAGTGGTATTCCTGATACCAAGAACTTGCGAAGGGGTGTGCAAATATCTTTACCATGTTCATTGTCCCTAGAAATGCCGTCTTCTGTTAAGTGTTCTTCATGTTGCTCCACTCACAGTTGTTTACTGAGATAAGACTGGTGCTTATCTCTGTTTCTCTGCTAGTTCTCAAAGTAAAGTATGACGTATTTCTGTTTGGTCTGTACTTTTTTTTTTCCTTTAAAAAAAGATAGGAATATGATTAACACAATGGAAATTGGAATAGAAAGTGTCACAGATATTGTGGTGTCATCTATTGTGTTTTGAGAGCTGGTTAAATATTGACAAAAAATGTCGGACACGAACAGATCAGGAATAAAATTAAAATCGTGAAAGAGTTCTTACTGAAAAAAGTATTTATAGCTTCACATGCTTCTATAATTCCTCTGAAGGGTATTATCAGCTATTCTAATACTTTTTCCACCTTCTCTTCCTTTTTTTTGTTGATTTTCTTTTGTTTTGTTTTTTCTTGTTTTAATGTAGTAGGAACGTTCCCTAACGTTGATCATCAGATACACCCTTTAAAGTTGTCCCATACGTTCCACATCAAATGTGGATGTTTTGCATACAGTTTTTTGATTTGCTTTTGAGATAAAATTCCTGATTTGGTAGTCACAAAAGGCAGCTATATTTATCCATTTCACTTTTGAAGACAATTTCTCCGTATTTCTAACATTAAAATGGAATAAATTAGGCATGTTTATATGAATGTTATATTAGCTGCCTTACTATCTTATGTAATGTATTGATTTATATTTGCAATGAAGTTATAAATTTGAAAAAAAACCTTGCTTTTATATATACAGTTTTGTTTTCTAATAAGTCGTGCAGTTGAAATTTTGTAGTTGGCTGGTTAGTCATGTAAGTTACACTTTATGATTGAAATACAATTGTTGTGTAACAGCAGTGTAGTTTCCACCTTTGTTACATCTGTAATAATTGTCTTTGACAGGAGGCTGACTGAAAATTTAATTAATTTGTGCTCCTTTCTACAGTTTCCTTCAGATTTCAGTTCCCCAGTACAGAAGTGTAAATTTTTTGATAAAGACCATTATTTTTCAATATTTTTTAAAAGGCTTTTTAAAAATTGTTAAGTTATTGTTATATGATAAAATCTTTTATTTTAATAGAATATAAACTAAGGTTTCATATTTCAAATAAAATATTTTGACTTAAAGTAGTACTAATTTTTTGTGTTATAAGTCAAGAAAAGTGTATTGGTATGGAATTTTACATTTATTTCCTTTTGACCAGTGAATTCCAAAATTTGATCTCTATATGGCCTTACGAGCTGTGAAAGACCTTTTTTATACTTTTCATTAGTTTACATGCATTTATTTAATATGTCCCTTTTACAGGTGACTGGTTTTTTTGCACAGTGTCCCAATCAGTATCTAATAGTATGATAATAAATGTAGTCTAGTAAAGTCAGAATCCCATATCCTATTTAGCAGTAGACAAAACTAAGTGGTCTGAGTATATTTCATCTAAAACCATTTGCAGAATGTGTTATATACTTCCTGATATTTCTTTCTTTGTTTCTTAATTCTGTAATTTATTTCTTACTTTGTTACATATCTGACAGACTTACAGGATCTTTTTATTTAATTATTTTTTCTAGATAAGGAGAGGTCACGCTTGGAGGCAGCAGTAACTTTCTAGAGGGTTCAGCAAAATTGTAATTAATTTCCTGTGAAGCAGAGACTCACTTAAAACAGATTAACAACCCTATCTTACAGCAGAGGTAATGCTTCTTAAAAAAATAAAAATAAACAGAACGATGCTATTAACTGTATGTTGTATTTTCACAGGTATCCAAATTATGAATTTATCAGTGATAACTCCATATCCTGGTCAGCAGGACTCCATAACCGATACACTGAAAACTCCCTAAGAGGTGTCATTCTGGATATTCACTTTTTGTCTCAGGCAGACTTCCTGGTCTGTACATTTTCATCCCAGGTAAAGTGCGGTGCAGAGACAATGTAGATTATATGTATCAGTTCCAAATCTTATTTTCTTCCTGCTTCTGTTTATAAAAATCTGTTTTAAGATTAAAAGCACGGCAAAAAGTCACCAAGCAGTATTTTGTGACTAATGTGATGATCCACCTAATTCATGTATGGCAAGATATGATTTCTGTCAGATTGAATGTTTTTTACTTGCTGTTGTTGTTATTCTCTTACATCACACATGTACTATTAGATGGAAGTGGACACAAAACTCAAAAGTTAAAATTCTCTTAGAAACTAAATGTTTTCCACAGCCTCAAATGTAAATTTTCTGTTGCACTGTAATGACAAATAGGTAACAAGCACAATATTAATATTAACAGATGGTCAGTACAGTGGTATATTGACCTTGACAGGCAGAATTCTTAATAAAATTGCTGTAGCAAGAAGACAGCAAAACTACCAAAAGTATAGAAAAGCCTCTTATCCCTCGATCCTGCTTGTGCATACACTTTATTTACCATTCACCACATCCTGTACAGAGAATGGCATTTTATAGCATATTTGGAAGGTTATTAATATTGGCTGTTTCAGACCAAAGTAAAATCCAAAGTAAAAGTCCTCACTAAGAAGAGCTGTGAGGAGCCATCCGCTTTAATAATAATGTTTCATTTAGCTGAAGTGCATCCACCGAATGCATATCACAGTGAAAGAGGTGAAACCTACGGCTGTATGTCTTAAATGCCACGTGTGCATTGGTGTAGAGACAGTTCATAGTCTGAAGGAAGAATTATATAGTCTTGGATAAAAACTTAATGAAAAATCTTTAACGTTTTCTGCTATTATTATATTCAGATAGCTGTGTTAAAAGTGATAAATGTTTGCTTTAAATAAAACTCCTAGTATAAGCATAGTTTAAATAAAGCTGCAAATGGCTTGGACAGGATATATTGTAATTGAATTTTAAGTGTTGGAGTCATTTTAAAAGAAGAATATGTGTTTAAAATACATCAACACAGTTAAGGTGATACAGGTTGATGGAGACCTCTGGAGGGCACCTGATGCAACCCCCTTTGAGGGTACCTTTCTGGTACATGGTGTCTTTGAGCTCAACTCTCATTCTCTTGCACCATGCATTTGACAATAGACTTGTTTATTGGACAGCATACTTGGTTTTCCAGAGTTGCAGAAAATTCTACTGAAGTATAGGAAATCCAGTATTAATTAGACTGTTACTGTCAATAGCTGGACTATGAATTTGGTCCAGTAATTTACTTAATTTATTCTAGGCAATTTCTTGTGCTTTAATAATTCAAACTCCTCAAAAATCATTTAATACCAGTTTTTCTGGGCATGCAACAATGTGAATCTCCACAGAATCTTCATATATTGGGCTTTTCTAAGGTCTGTTGCAAGTTTTCCCACTACTCATAAAGTTTCCTGTAAGAGGTTTAAAATTTAATTCTCTTGTCTCTAACGTTTGATTGCTATCCCTGTCCTTTCATCAGTTAAATAAACTATTTGGTAGTTACTTTGGCATTGAAGGTAAGCAAAATTAAGCTGTTAATGACCATCTTTTGTCCGATAGGTATGAAGAGAAAGTAAGGTTAAAAAATGTATCCTTATTTATTTCCATTGTGGTTTTGGGCTTTCTCATTAATCAATTCTATGCTGACTTTTTTTTCCATTTTGCCAAAAAGACTCTAAACTTCATTGCAGAGGTATTAAGAGAAAATGACACTATATGTGAATAGAATCAGGAATTTCCCTGTAATAATTGGGTTTTATGGTGCCGAAACTTAAGAGAACACTGGTATAAGTTGAAGAATAGGTATTTCCTTAAAATACTGTTGTTAGGGAATTATTCTCATCAAGTAATGGAAAGTCAGGGGAAACAACCTACCTTGGCACTATATTTCAGCAATGTCACATTAATTGAATAGATTATTTTAATTTTATAGAAAAGCCACATGGTAGTTACAGAAATCATAACACAGTAGGAGAATTAAGATTACACATTAGAATAAAGCCGTTTTTGTCTCTTCAGTCTTCATTTAGAGGAAATCATAGCTCCCTCTGACTGATGTATTTTTCTTAATAACTTAATTTCCTTCCAGAATTTATTAGTCTTTGTATTTTTCATTGTACATGTAAGTATACAGGCTGCAGAACAAGGGATCTGGGAATAAAGAAATAGGAAGCTGGCTTTACTTATATTTCTGTATGTGGATATTTTGTCTGCTGTCCTCAACAGTTTACAGTTTAGTTACCCAGGTTTGGTGCTACAAAGAAAACAATTACTGAGAGGAGATGTTGAATGTTTTGTGTTAGATATGCAGGACACACTTGCCAAAAGCATTTCTACTGAAAAGATTTAAAATCTTTATAGTGTGTATTATGTGTATCTGCTTCCTGGGGTACACATGCATCCAGAGAACAAAACAAAAACAGTCATAGAAGCTCTAAAATAAATAGCCTTTTGCAAATATATGGGTAATCAAATTAGTTTCTATGTTATGGTGTGTAACAGGTACTTGGAAATAATTAACTTCAGCCTGATCTTCTGAAAGGGGTTTCTTAAAAGTTATTTTAAAGTTCAGATGCAGAGGGATAAAAGGAAATCTATTACATTTTTAAAGCAAATGCCTCTCTCAAAGGAGCTAGGAAAGTACAAATACGTCTGGTATGACTGATCAAAGTTCTATTCACTGTATCTTCAAAGGCAGAAAATAAAAGTAAAATCAAGCTTTACTATATTAACATAGACTGAAAATTATGAAAAAGCTCAAATGCTTCTTCATGTTGAAGAAATCTACTGTATTGTTAATCAGCCTTTATCAAACTTACGCCAAATCGGAGAAAGATACAGTAATGGAGGTCAGAAGTCAGAAAACCCACAGCAGCCAAGTCAGACACCTGACAGAGAAGAGCTTTCTAGCCAGTTGTTGAAAAGAGCTTTTTTAAATATAGTGGTAGCCTTTTGTGTTTCTGGCAACTCTTGAGAAATACAGCAGAATTCTGATGTGGGAACGTGTGTTCAGTCTGAAGAAAATTCCCTTCATAAAATGGGATACAATGACAAGTAAAAATTCATCTTTCTTCTCACCAACATAATTATTGTCTTGGTGGAATTCAGTCTTTACTGTCTTCTAAGTTGCCAGCAGTCACAATTCTATCACTGTTCTAATATAAACAGCATTTTAAGGCCTTGGACTTATGTAACTGGTTGTGAAAATTTGAACTTCCTTTAGAAAAGTAAATGCAAGGCCTCATTATTGCAGGATAAATTTTAAAAATGTAAATTCTAAAGGTTCAAAGGGAAGTAAAATACAATTTTTAGTAGTAGTAGTAGAAAAAGAAAATGAATTTGCTTTTACATTTGCTTGGCTACAGATCATTCATTTTAAAAAGCAGAATTGCTAGTGTTCACATCGATGTTTTCATTTTATACTGACGAGTAGACTGTACTAATTATTTATCTATTTATTTATTTATTTGTTTACCAAATCTGATCACTGGAGGCCTAATTAAGATTCTGCAAAATTTCATGCTTTTTAGTAGTAAATATGCAGGAATTCGGTGGGTTTTTGGTGGGTTTTTTGGTTTGGTTTTGTTTGGTTTTTGATTTTTTGGGGGCTATTTTTGATTGGTTAGTTGGTTAGTTGTTTGTTTTTTTTTAACCCGGACATTCCAGAACCTGATCTTCTTGGGAAATATTACTATACATTGGTTGTTGATTTCTGTGGTGTATTTCAGTCACACACAATATTAATGACTTCTGTTTTTATTTCTAAGGTTTGTCGAGTTGCCTATGAAATTATGCAGACGTTGCATCCAGATGCTTCAGCGTATTTCCATTCTTTGGATGATATCTACTACTTTGGGGGACAGAATGCTCACAACCAGATTGCTATTTATGCCCATCATCCACGAACTGCTGATGAAATTCCTATGGAACCTGGAGATATAATTGGAGTAGCTGGAAACCACTGGGATGGTTATTCAAAAGGCATCAATAGGAAATTAGGAAGAACAGGCCTGTACCCATCCTATAAAGTTAAGGAGAAAATTGAGACAGTCAAGTATCCTACATACCCAGAGGCTGACAAGTAGATTAAAAGGAAGACATTCAGCAGTTATTATTAAAAAAACTCAATTTTGATTGGTTCAAACCAGTCAACAACGCACTAACTATTGGTTTCTATGGGATTTGAATTTGCATTTTATCATGCGGTTAAAATCAAAGCCTTTGCAATGAAACTGGATAAGAAGCTGAGAACAACTGGATGGGCTATTATCTGAACTTACTCTTAGACATTTTTGTTATATGCACTCTCACACATGCACACACAAACCCACGTACAGCAGGAAAACTTGTTTTATACTTCTTGTATCTTTTCAGGAGTTGTCCCAGTCATTAGTCTTACGTGAGCTTTGGGCTCTTTTCTCCGCCATTAATTGACAATAATGTTCAGACTTATAACACTGCCACATTGTGTAATTTGAGTGACATGAACATATTTTGTATGTGCAAAATTTGAAACATGGTGCCTATATTTGAAAAGTTCGTGACCTTTTTAGAAGAGCCATGCCTATTTCACAATGGGCAAGAGTCAACTTTCATCTGGTGTTACCGTGACCACTGAACTTGCTTCAAACAACAGATTCAGATTTCAGACTAGATTTCTTTACAAGTTTGGGGTTTTTTTAGCATTCCATTGATTACTTCTCATCATTAATAAAATAAAGGTTACATTCAATGATAAAGTAGTCACTGTCTCTTAGGAGCTTTTGTAAACCATGCCATGAACAGATTCTTTAGTACTGGTAATTTCTGGATGTTGCCTGTGATTGAAAAAAAACAACAACACAAAATCCACAAAAGAAGGAAAAAGTAGCCGGAGTTTCATTGAATTTTGAAACACTTGTATAGTATAACAGTTGTGTAGGGCACAGTGCTGCTCAGCTTTGTGGACAGTAGGTAACAGCAGAATTACTTCAGTGGCTAAATTGCTTACATTTACCCTTTAACACTATTTTCTTACCTTTTCGTTTCTCTTCTGAAAATAATTCGGGGTTTAGGGTATTATGGATAGCCACTTGTAATTTTGGTGCTGAATGTAATTATCTTTAAGTAAAATACTTCAGGTTATCCCATTTATAGAACCTGTGAGTCTGGACTACTTTAAAAAAAGATCTAACAGCTTACCCAAAAATAGTAGGTTCGAAGAAAATATGCAAGGATGAATTTTTATGCATGTAATAAGATTGTTAGTAATTCTTAGTGTTTTGAAATCTGTTGCTAGTCAGCTCTCTATTAAGAAAAGAGATAATTTACAAAATAATTTTACAAATTCATAGATTTGATGGTTGTATATATAGATATATATATATATAAAATATGTAAGATAACAAGAGATTGTTTCCAAATAAAAAGAATATTTATTAGCATTTTATAGCTTCTAGGGCAATCCAGTTTGGATTACTGGAAGTGCAGAAAATGTTTACTGTTCAGAGACTGAGAACATGCCATGTGAGTAAAGGTTAAAACAGCGTGGCTAATTGACCTTAGCAAAGCAAAAGTATACTTAATTATGCTTATGAATAGACCAAGGACAGTGTTAACACAATGAATGGATGCACTTGACCATGAATAAATTTTAGGCTGAAAACTAAAAGGAAATTTCTGGCAATTGCAGTTCAGCAGCAGGCTTCCAATTGAAATAGTGGTGAGATGGAACTGGATTGGTATGTGAAGGAATTGCAAAGTAGTACTCTCTGACATTATTTGCAGGACTGATCCTGTAGATCCCCGCCGGTAAGGTGTTCCTCAACTGAAAAATTATTTTGTGTCTTGAAAAAGAATAACAAAATCAAAGTTGAAAAACTCTGGGGGAAAAAAGATACATTGACCATAGCATTAAATAGACATATCAGTGAAAATGATCATAGATACCAAATGAGATTTAAAGACTGATTGAAGGACTGTGGAAAATTAGTAAGAGTTTCCAAGAAGTGCTAAAGATGTTGAATTTTTGTGACAAAAGAAGCCTAGAATCATCTGGTGTTTCTGTATCTTGGAACTGCTATGGAAGCAGCTTTATGTTAGTTTCCTAAGTGATGCTGATAAATTTTCCACTAATTCACGCAAATGTGGTATTTCAGAGGTACAAATGTAGGCTAAATAATAACTTTTCTTTTTTTACTTTATTTTGAATTGTAAATATAAAGCTTCTACTACTTTCCTTTTCAGCTTGAAAAAATACCCTAAACCCATGAACATTTCTTCCTCAGCAATTAAGTCAATTTAAGTCAAATACATTTTATTTTTGGGAAAAACTAGTTTAATTGTTTCTCCACAAATACTACATTAGCTATTTGATATTTATAGATTTTGAAAATGTTTTATTTTTTAAGCTATTTACTCACAGCTTCAGAACCAGTCATTTCTAGCTCATTTCTTAAGAGTGTGATTCAGCAATAGTATTCATAAATAAATTAATATGAAAATTTTTCCATAGTTGGGTAACTCAGTAGAAAATACAATGAAAGAAGATAACAGAATATCTAAGATGAGCCTGAAGGCAAGAGCAGATCTTCTGGTGTGGTAATGAGAGAACTGAAAACACTGATGTTGTAGAAGCTATATAATGTGGCAATTCCTCAGCAGACTGTATCTGACAAAATATTGGCAAGGTACGCATGTCTCCTTACATGTTCTAAGTACCTAATGAATAATTAGGTCATGATCTTTGAGAAAACGATCATGAAATGATACAAAATTACAGCATTACTGTTAATAATTCAGAAATGTACAAATGTAGATGCTATGATCTTATTCCCCAGGGTCATGTGATCCTCTAGTGCTTAAGGTTCAGTACTTTTCAGAGGATGAAATCTAGCAATACCCTGCTTGCTAGATGCATGTTTCTAGAGATTTGTTTCCTTTAAGACTACCAATTAGTTTTATCTTGGAATCCAGACACACTGGTACATTAAAACTGATTTTGTTTTATATTAAACAAAATGAATATTTGAGACTTTATTCTCGGTGTACAGTGGGGCCCAGGTAATATGGAAGGATCCATGGGTACATGTAAAAGAGACCCCCAGATTTTTATTGTAGCTCACAGAAAAGTGAAACAGTAGGAAATAAAAATACTGTCTTGAATAATACTTGGGAGAAAGATGAATCTTTTGAAGGCTGTGGACTCATTAAGGTACTAGCCAGAATGCTTGCGACAAAGCAGGTATACGTCATGTTTCTTCTGTTTACCTTGTAGCTCTGCAACAATCTGGTTTTGTAATTTTTGCCTCATACCAAACCACCTTCTCTGACATCCATAAAACAAGAAGCTTTCATACCCCCTTAAACAACTGCTGTTTAATTTTTTGCTCTCTAAGAAACATTGGGGGGTGTGTGTGTGTGTGTGTATGCATGTTGCATACATAAAACCCAATATGAACAGCACTCTTGTGTTCTTTGCTATTTTGCATTATCGCTGTCATGTTCTCTGTAACTTGCCAGGTAAATGTAATTTTTGGAAACTTCATATTCTACATGCTGCTTGGAAGCTAAGAAATTTATTCTGAGTAGTAGTTAACTGATCTTCTATGACATTGGTGTACCACCAACCTGAGTTCTGTCCGTGATTTTCAGCCCAGCCCACGGTCAAATGTGTGGGATTTACAAGCTGTCTCTACCAACATCCTGCCCATGTGAACTGCTGAGTATTATGGATTTGTTCATGAAGGATGATGTTTTATTTCAAAGCTTTTACATATTTCTAAATGTGTACCTTCAGATAAGTCTTTTGTTTACCCCTTCTATCACTGAATTTTAAGAAAACTTCAAGGAAAACAGATTTTTCTCCTTTACCAATTTTCTGAAAGGAGAACTGATGATACCTTTTTTTACAGAGAGATATTCACAATGTAAATGTTTCCTTCGTAATGGGTTTTATGTTTCTTTCATTTGCAATTATAAAACAAGGGTCTTCTAAGCTAGGAACATAATAGAAAATAAGCGGAAAATTTTCATGAGAAATTCTTAATAGAGGGAGGGAGATTTTTCTTCATGCCAGTGGAGTAGCACCTACCATTTGGAACCTTTTCATAACAGTGAACTGAACTTGGTTTTTCCAGGTCATTAGTTTCTTCACAATGTAATCTCTGATGTGACTGAGGAACCCAGATAAAAATAATTTGCTTAGTTTGGGAAATGGGAAAGAGAGAGAGTCTAGTAAGACATGGTATTGTGCTTTTAATTTGAGTTGCTATATCATTTTATAAAGCCACAAATAAACATTTCAGTACTGGGTTAAGGACCTCTGCTGGTGAAATCATACGTAGAATTTGCAACCCTCCTTTTGATTTTGCCTAATACCAGTATAAACATCATGGTTGTATTCTGACTGTTGGTTGTTATTATATTACAGTTTCATTTCTGTTTTGGTGGCATGGGAGCAGGTTGTCAAGGGGCTCAAAAGGTTGTTTGGTTTTCTTATTGTATAGAATTAAAAGTGCATTTACAGCTCACTTAAATTCTACTTCCCTAAGGTGCCCTTAGAATTGTAATTGTAGTCCCCAGACTTTTGTCAAGGTCCTCTCTATCTACCCGCAAGCTTACCTGGAGCAAGACTGAAGCAAAGAAAGTTATTTCTAAATATGAACTGCATACAGGTTGTGTTTGACTTCATAGTATCCCGTTCATTTCTAAAAAGCATGAAACGTGGCACTGCAAGATAAAAATAAGAGCATAGTAGAAAATCCCCAAGTCTGCAAAAAAGAATTGCTTTTTGCCTGCACCGCTGGTTGCAGTCACTGTGTACAAGATTATTTAGGAATCTAAGTACATAAGGCAGAGGTCTTTCAGCATTGCTACCAAATCCCTTCCACTGATGTTTGCTGGTCTTTAGCCCTCTCGGTACTGTGCACGGACAATGCTGGTGATGTTTGCTATTCAGTGGAATCCCTTTATTTTTTATGCTTGTTTCCTTTGACTCAGCTTGTCAGCAGAATCCTACTGTCACTGCAATCCAAACAAGTTTGTATTAATGCAAAGGCATATCGGTTGTTTGCGCAAAAATGTGTTTGCCATTGCTCAGAATTAATGTCACACTCAGGCTGACTCCTTGGGAGGTGCTGTTGAGGGGAGGAGCCACCTCCACTGCACCATGCTGTACATGTTTTATAACTGCCGGCATGTACACGTACTGGTTTTACTTTCAGTTCTGCATGATTTTTCCACTTTATCCAGACTCAGAGTTTCATTTCCATTTTAGTGTATTTTTGAAGGGTTTTCTGGAGGATGGCGAGATGAAGTCCCACATATCCTACATTTTCTGCAAGAAGTGTAACAGACCTCATCCCATTTCCTCTTAACTGTCTTGAAGACATCCTTCAGTTGCGCCATTTTTATAGAAGCAGCCAGATTGATGTTTCCTGAAGACTGTGGCATTTTTTTGCTCTTCTATTAGCCCTACCACCTACTTGCATCTGATCCTGATCTACCGTGGTTGTATGAACCTTCTCCAAACCTTTCAGCTTCACATATTTTGATTTTCTTACCCAGTGGTCATTACTTGACCAGGATTCCAAGGCACTAATCAGTATTTGGTTTTTCATAATAACATGTGAAATTATGTTTCTGGCAGGTCTGTGTTTTTGTTTTTATTTTTTAAAAATGCATTTTTGTATTGTCCCTCGTTAGTATAGTCAAGGGTTCAAGGAGGAAATATAATCCGATGTGCCTGATAAGTGTTTAGGTGGCTTACAAGGCATAGAAATTCCTTTAATGATAAGGTTTACAGCTCATACCATGACAAATACCTTGACCAAATGAAAGATGTATTTTCGTGGCATTCCCTATTCATTTTTGGGTGGTTCTTATTAAACAGTAATGCCTGCAGCTTAATTTGCAAGAGACACAATGTGGATGCAGTCTTTTTGCAGGGCCGTACAGAAAATTTGCTACTGTTCAGCCTTGGAATCCTTTATTTTAAATTAGTTTTAGTGTTCCTCTCTGACAAGTTTGAGGGTTTTTTTGTGTAATACAACTGCACCATTCTCAGTTAATTAGTCCACTGCAAGCAGAGCCATGAGGATATTGCAGCTCAGCTTTGAGAAGCCACTAAATGTAGAGATTGCTGTCCAATTTGGCTGTCTACAAAAGATCCATCTCTTAAAGAAGCCAAGTATATTTGCTGATACTTTTCCAAGCAGTAGCAAACTGGAAGAATGGAAGGAGACCAAAAACCAGGACATCTTACTTGCTTCTTTGTGAATGAGAAGGAATTGGGCCTGTGTTATGTTGGTGGGAGTAGTTTGCTTCAGTACTTCAGCTTATTGCTGGAGAATGTCCTGTGATGATGAGTTTCTAATTCTAAATCTCTGGTCAGTTTGTAACATTTATAAAATTTTGTTTTCACTTGAGAATAAAATTGTTATACACAATAAGTTCAGACTTGTGGAATTAAACAGACAGTTTCATTCTTGCCTCAGATGGTGTGTTAGCTTTTCTTAAAATGATGGTTGCTTATGAATAAGATTCAGTTATGCAGCAAAGACAGAAAAATCTTGTTAGGCTGGCTTGACCATTTTTTAACTTGTACATCAGCAGAGATTACACAGGAGCTAGAGAATCTTTACGTGATAGATTTAGGATTGATAGATTAGTTCCCTTAGCTGTTCCTTTTGTTTATAAACAACAGAAACATTGTTTTGTTAATATTAAAAAGTTATAGTTGCAATGTATTTCCCTGTTCAACATGTATTTCTCTAGGGCTGGTGATGTGCTATGACTGCTTTTTATTACACTGGTTCATATTAGCTCGTTTGTACGTTTCTGAGTGTATTGCTCATTCCTTTTGTCCAATGTTTAGACTATAGGATTTATGATCCAGGAGTTGCCTTTTTTTGTGTTTCCAGCTCTTTGTCCCACTGGGATTCTTCATTCAGTAGGATCCCTATACAGTACAGTAATATGAATAATAATTGTAGTCGTAAAATGGCTTAAACATTTAATCTGTAATGCTAAATTCAATATGATTTTTTAGTGTTTGCTCTTATTTATGTATCATTAATATTTTGTTTAGTTATATATATAGCTTATTTGCCATTATGTGTGTATGAAAAAAAAATACTTAACCTTCAAGGAATCCAAGTATCAGAAGTCAGATTCAGGAAGTTATCCTAGATCTTTCCTACATGCTGATGACCTTTGTCATTGATATTGTATTTACATCTTTGGTTCTGAAACAGCACAGTGATTTGAGAAATTCTCTTGTGTACTTTTTGTGCTCTCATTCCTTCAATTGGAAGTTAATAACTGACCATGTGAATGCTAAATCTATTTCACTGTGAATTGAAACAGGTTCATGTCCATGCTGATTGGTCTGATATGTATTAGTCAATGAGAATTTTGGCAGTAAGCATGAATGTGTATCCTTCATTTCTGTCCTTTTAAAATTGAGTAGGAGAGTAAGTGTAAGAGCCACTGGAATAACAGGCTTTTCTCACCTTTTGGTGAACTGTCTAGAGCTTACTCATGCCCTTTTTCATTCTTGAGATGCACACGTCATAGACAGTTATGTATGTAATACGAAGGGATAAAATCCGTTGAAGCATCTGAAGAAGCCTCGAGAAGACCAGGATGCAACCAAGGTAATGGTTGGCTTGATATGAAGATGTGTCAGTCTTGTGGTTAACTGGAGGTCTTGTTGTTCTCTTCCTGGCCTGCCCCTTCAGGATTCATTAACAGACAGACATTATTTTATTATAACTTCATGCTGGATGGGCACTGGTTCCAGAACGTCCTGTTCCTTTCTGATAAAATGCATCTTGTTAATACAGGTGCTCTGCTGTACTGTCTCTGTAGTAAAACAGTCTGGGTTTTCTCAGATGTTATCCCCTCTTCATAGTTTCTCTTAAAGGGTTTCCTTCTGGTAAAGCCACACACAGTGGTTGAAGAAAAGAAAATATCATTCTTTACTGATCAGAGTCTGATATTTTATTTCTGAAATAGCTGTAAATTGGCCTTGCTGGCGTACAAATCCACAAGGTAGATTTTAACTTCTCTCCTGTAGCAAGTAGCTTACTACTGCTAGCTGTTGCCAACAACTTGGTGCTGAAAGTAAGCTTTAAGCCTCTGAAAATACTTCTGTCTCTTATTACTGTCTGAGAAAGAGTGGTGGCCTTTCCTGACAGCAGAGGTATGGAGTCCACAAGAACTAGTTAGGGCTAATTCCATGTGATACAATTTTTTCTTCCAACATTGCCACCCTTTTGCCTAAGTCTCTTTTATCCAGCTTGAACTAATTTTAGAATTTAGAAACAAGGCAATAGTGTTGTCTTATTGAAAGGGAATTGTAAATAAGTTTTCTAAGCATGCTACTAGTACAAGGCGCAACAGCATCCGTTGCTCTCTTCATTTGTGCAATAATTTCTCCAGCAAGTTCTCTACTGCTGTTGCCAAGTTCCTTTGTTTCCAACTGATTGCCTCCCTGTCTCTGCTTATGCATAGAGTGGTCTTCTACTCCGTGCCTTTAGATCTCAGAAAACCCCTGCATTTGTACAACTGAAAACAGAAAACTAAATGCAAAGATATTATCAACACATCTGATTTTTTCATCAAGTTTTATCGTCTGTATATCACATTTTCAAATGTTAGGTTCTCAGGAGCAAAAAAAAAAAAATTTTTTTTTTGTTCAGACTTGCTAACCCTGAAACAATAGACAAAAAGGTTTCTAGGAGGAGTAAAGCTTTTCCAGAAACAGTAGATCACCTAGCCCTGGCACAAACAATGAAAAATAGAAAGCTTATTGAATTCCTGAGAGCAGAACTGCATGAAAGAGTACTGAGAGTACCAGAGTGGAAATACGTAGGATTATGATTTGCTTTTCCCCTGGTTTTCCCCTGTTGGTTTCACAGCTCATCTAAGTTGCTGCTTATTTGTGAGGAATCAGCGTTTATTTGCATCTGTGGAACTGGACTGACTCTTTAGTGTGCAGGCTGCCTGTCAGAACAACTATATGAAATTTAATCTCAAGACTTTCTTAATCTTAACACAAAATTACCTTGATATTCTCTTAGAGTATTTGGTATTTTTGTGTCTTGAGGTTTTCGGATAACCACTTTTGAGTGGTGTATAACATGAATGATAGAACTTTAAGTATATCCATCTGGAAAGTGTAGGAACAGCTGTTTATCCATAAGGCAGTACATTGATGTGTCATGTTAATTAATCATTTTCAAGTCATAGGAAGTACAGAGTGTATCACTGTTTACTGCACAGCAGTATGGCTAGCAAATGATTTGTGAAATCACTGTCCATTCTAACTGGGATGCTTTTAGTAAAGAACAGTTTCTATGACCATTTCCATATTTTGGTTGGAAGTCTCTCACTTGTTTATCATGGCACACACTCAATGACTGAGTAATCAAGAATGTGAACTACATTTTACTATTGGAGACAGATCCAAAGAGTAGTTGAGTCTCACGCAAATCACTTAAGAACAAGGTATTGGACAAAAATGCTCATATTGATTTCAGTGAAAACTCTCTGATCTGGAGTTTTCAAATTCTGTCTGGGGAGGATTTAGTTTTCCAAGCATGCATCAGAACAGTGCACTGTACCCAAGTGTTCTTATTAGTACTACTTGTCTGAGGAATTTTGTGTTGCTGATGTAATGCTTTCTCAGAATTCCTCACGTATGTCAGGATTCTATTTGTGTATGACAATATAGTAATATATACACAAGCAGATAAGGTTGCTGCAAATTCCATGAATCCTTTCTCCTTCTGTATACTTTATTATTAGTGCTCTGGAATGGATGCCTGCGAGTATCATCAGATTATCATGTCAATACTGAAGTAAAGTATCTCTAGCATGCTTGCAATTGCAGAAAATGTTTTTCCAGGAATCACAATTGGAAATTGCTTAGATGAGTGAGCCTTATTTTCAGCAGCAGTACATTTAGATACATTTAGCGATGTATAATAGATACATTTAGCGATGTATCTATTTGCAATGAAAGGCAACAAGCCTTTTATCAGAGACTGTTGGAATCCATGTTTTCCTGAGGATACGATTTTGATTCTGTTTTTGATTCCAGGGAGGTGTGCTGATAGAATCATTCCTTACAATTCTCTTTCTACTGAGACTTCTCAAAAAGTTGGCTGAAGCATTTTCTACTGGCAATTTCTTCATAGATAAGAAGAACTTAGTTCACAGGGTAGTTCAAATCATCTGAGAGCTTTGTAGGAAAGAATGGTGATTTTCTGACTGATGACAAAGTATTTGTTACATGCTGTAACCTTTTTCAGCAGCATCTAGGAAGATTACTCTTGTGTGCATTTCTGATCTATACAGGCTACATTCAAGAAAAGGTTAATCTGAATACCAGGAAAAAGATCTACCCAAAAAAAAAAAAAACTAGATAAGAAAATAAAATTGTTTGTTTAACTGCAGCTTCTGGTGGTAATGAGTGTAGTTTTCTTCAAAGTTTTCCTTGCAAGTTTTGGACCACTCCAAGGATTTATTTTGTGCCAGCAATTAGACTCTTCTGTCCCTTAAAAGGCAATATCCTTTGTCTTCTACTTTATTAAAATTTCTAAATTGTTTACTTTGCGGTGTTCTGCATGCATGTGTTGCCTTTCTTTGTTTCTTTGTGATATGTATGTATTTTTTGAGACTGCAGTAGCTAGAACAGGCTTTTGGAAGTTTTGGATCAGAAGGCCCTGAGACACATGCAAATACTCTGTTTCATCATTACAAAGTTTTCACTGAATCCTAACCAAAGCTCCTAAAAATACTGATAAATATACACAGCTCAGGTGTCATAATGACTGTAATCTTGACTTGGTTTTGAATTAAGCTGTTCAAATTTTGTGTCTTTTGAGAGTCTGGCAAGTCTTATAGTTTGTACCAGAAAATTTCAAACTAGATGTGAGTGGAGTGCGGTGCTGCGAATGGTCAAGGACAGGACTGCTCAGTGTAATCCCAACATGTCCAGAAATTTTCACCAGCTTTACTCATTGGCCAGTACAAGAAAATAACATAGACTTCTCTAAAGACCTTTTCCAAACTATTTTTAACAATTATTCTTCTGGGTATGTTTTTTATTTAGTCCTTCCTCCCATCAGTTCTGAAAAAGGACTGATTTCTTGCCTTGTTCACTGATTGTTTGGAATAAAACGTCAACTGAATAGGAATAAACAGGCCAAGAAAGAGAAAAGTGAATTGCCTCTATCTAACGTTTTTTTAAACGTAGATTTATGTTTGTAGTGTGCTGTTCCCTAATGTATTCCAGTTTTCCCAACTTTCCACTTTGCTTCGTATTTCTTTACCTCATGAACTCCGTGATGAAAAAGAAATGAGTAGAGTGTTTCCTTTACACCATGCTGAAGTCTGCTTAGGAATTGAAGGGCCTCAGTTTTCTTGATCTAGGTGCAGGAATGCCTGCCCAGCCCCAGTGGAATGCACATTATAGCAAGACATCAGGGAAAAAAAAAGATACTTTACAGGTATATATTTTTTAATTATTAGGGGTTTAATATAGAGATAGTTGTGCATCTGCTCTTCTCTCAATAGTTGTCTTAAATATTTATTCTGCTCTTCAGTATGGGGTGTCTTGGATGTTTCAGTTATCAGCCACTACACTCTTGGACTGTAATAGCTCTTTCTGAGGGTTTAGGGCAAGAAAACCAGATCAGTTCTCTGTCAGTTCTTTCCCTTACAGCCTTGTTTAAGAGATGGAATCATGAGCAATGCTTTTCCCCAAATACATAATTCCCAAATTCATAGTGACAGTTTTCTGGTTTAGCCATCACTGACTTGAGATTATTTATCCATCCTCTAGAATGTGTGTATAGATATCATTCTGTCTATGCTATTTTAGACTTTATATTTTGAGAGAATATTGTTGGGATTTTTTCCTTTATTGTCCAGGTGTTTACAAACAATGGTGACCACTCTAAATGTGCAGATAGCAGTGTAAATGATGGATGTTTTTTACCATTTAGCCTCAATCTTTTTGGTTCCCAGATCCCCCTATAGTTTTATATTTTGATCTTACCAGAATTGGAGCCTTCTCAATTATTTTCTTGAAACCAGCGTTAGTTTTCCGCCTTCTTTAAATTAGATATAATGCTCTCATGAGGCCCTAAGGAGACCTGAAATGCAGGTCTCAAGATTTTGAACTAGATAAAAAGTTTAGGTCAAGGTAAATGCAGTGATTTTAGCACTACTGCAAAGCCTTGTCTCCATTAGCACCAGCTACACACTCCATCTATTATTGCAGTGTGGTAATATCTCTGAGAGAAGTTAAAAAAGTCCTTCTCCAGCTCAGCAGAATTAAAGGATGCAAATTAGTGAAACCCAGACAGTTACCCATTTGAGAATTTAATAGCTTGGAGGTCAAAATTAGTTTAATCTTTACCCAAGTTTAGGGGACAGGTACTAAACACAACACAGCTAGCAATTTGCTTTGTTGTGCAATAAACCCCTCACATCCAGCACTGTTCCATATATTCTTGTGGTTAGAGAAGAAATCCCAGAAATTTGTTTTCCAAATGGTTATATTAATAGCCTGTGCATACATAATGCTAGAATTGTAGTCTCTTGATGGAGACTGCACTTAGACAATATGGTATCTGAAATGGTAGTTGAAATCTAGCAGTATGTTTAATATGTAATCCAAGGGTTTTGGATTTTTGTGCGTATGAAGAGGTTGATAAAAATCTAGTGTTCAGCAGTCTCACTCCAGAAAGGGAATAATGGAACAGGAGCTGAGCTGTCCCTGTAGATATGGTTGTAACCATCTACTACAGCTTGCTAATTTCTTTACTGAAGTTATAACAATCTGTCTCACATTCAGGTTGATTCACCAATTCTACGTTATCATTATTCAACTGCATTGTCATTTGCGCATACTATGGTTTTCTCTTTATTTCTCTGTTTTCAGGAGCCATGTTGGTCTCCAGAAGTTGACACTGATAAGGCTGTAATGGCTGGGAAATGTGCCTAATTTGAGCATATATATTCTGAACAATGCTAATGGTCCTGAGCATTACTCATGAAAATGTCACCAGGTGGTGATCTCTGTTTGCAGCTGCCCCGACATCATTTAGATTAGGCCAGTGGCAGGACTAGCTCAGCTTCCAGCCTACCACTGTGTAATACAACCCTTAAAATATGTGAAACATAAGAACTTCATGTTCGAGTTCATGCTGTGTCACCATTTATTAACAGTAATCGTTTAATAAGTTTTTTGTTAAACAAAATGTTACTGTTTTCTTAGTGTGGTCGTGTACCTTTTATCCATTTTCAATCCAAATAATTGACAATTTCTTGTAAAAACAAGGTAGAATTTATATACTAGGAATGAGAATGGGAAATATAGATTGAATTGCATGTGCCAAGTAAAAGCACAAGCACTTAAACTACTCTAATATGCTTGTATCCTGACTTTATAGGAAATGAAATGTGTCAAAGATGAAGAAGAGGAGGAACTCCGAACCCTGAAGATTAATGATAGTTCACTCTCTTTCAGATAAAAAACCCCTAATAATTGGTCTTAATTCTTATTTTGAAATGGCTTCAAGGGGTTCAACTCGCTTAGTTTGAAAGAGAACTTAAGTGTGTGTTTCAGCTTCCAAGACGTGTTAGCAGATTGTTGTATTATTACATTTTTCCTTTTTAATTAAAGGCACAGATACTCATTCCCATTTCAGCACATATTAAACTCCTGTTGGAGAATGATTCCCCACAGCATCACAGCTCAGAGAAGCAGGTGTTTGACTAATGTTCACTGAGGATGAAAACATTTCATGACAGATGTTCAGAGAAAAAGAAAACATAATCATTATTGCTGGGTAATTATAAATTAATTGAATTTTGCTTTAATAGTGCCTTAGTCCATAACTGCTGGAAGATGGTAAAGCTGTAGGAAAAGTCCTGTTCATCATGTCTATCCATTTCTCAGTGATCTGTTGCCAGTACTCCAGTGGGTGGTAGTCAGACATACTTCAAATAGTTTTAATACACCAGGGACGGAAACCATAGTAAAGTGAAAGTCATCATAGCCTGATTACACCTCCATTCAGTGTAACTCTAGATTAAACACACCTACACAACACTGGAGTCCTAATTGTAGATGCACTCGAAAAAAATTACTGTTAAGATGGCCAGCAGGAACTTGATAGTTGCTCTTTTGAGAATATGTCTTGATGACAAAGTTTAATGTAAGATGCTCTTTTTAAACTCCTAATGGCTATCAAGCCTAATAAAAGCAGTTTGAACCATCCAGATATGGCTACCTAGTAGTGCTTAAATACTAATTAAAGATACTTATCATCTGGAATGCGGAACCTTATTGAAGTCAGTTCACAATTTCTGCTGACAATATTCTAGAAATGATAGGTTAATTAACATATCATAGCCATGGGGGAGGTACTTTTTGCTTTGTTTGTCCTTGAAAGAAAAATGACATCTTAGCAGATGAACTTAACAAGTAGTGTTGTGTCCTGTGAAGAGATCTGAAGTCAACGTGCTCTTTGAAAAATGGAGTTTCTCAAGTCTGTTTGCTTGTGACAACTGTCTCTCTAGGAAATAAATTCTAAGGGAGGACTCAAGGACATTTATTGAATGTTTTATTTTTAACTGAATAGAATCATTCTCTATGTTTCTCCTTCAGTCTTCTGTTACTCTTCCAAGGATAAGGTGGTATAGATAAAAAGTTTTCTTTTTGTTTGCTACCTGTCATTTATGACCTGTTATGCCTTGATGGTGGATCCTTGTAAGAGAAAACTTTTTAACATGCTCCATTATCCCTGTTTCTAATTGTTTGGATGCTCACTATTTGAATAATGTTATGATTATTCTGAGAGCATGGAAACAATTTCTGCTGCAAAACAGAAAACCCTATAGAAGGAATAATTTTGTAGCTGGGGTTTTTCCCTTAGGCAAAATCTTTTCCACTTTGCCACAGAAGGGTCCGACATGCTGTTTATTTTTCCCAAGTTTTTAATTACTTATTTAATTTTTATTTAAGTAATATGGCTCTTCTGCAAAGCACTGCTATGTTACATTCCTGACAAGGACAAGATTCTTCTTTTAGTGATACTCCTTTCCATAGCATAAGTCGGGAGCCCACTGAGGTAACATAATTTGAGCATGATAATTCTCTCTGCACTATTAAACACTGAGGGTTTAATTCCTGATCATAACCTCAGTCCAGAAGAAATGACAGTGCTAATCAATTTTCCTCCCTTAGTCTGATTGACTCAAATGGTATTGCAGTGAATGTGTTCCAGAAGGTTCGCTGAGGCTGTGTTGCAGTTTCTGACCATTGTATTCGTCATTCAGATTGATCTGGCATAAAGCAGGATTAGCAAAGTCCCATCCAAGGTTAATTCAGGCACCTCCTGTGAGTATTGGTATCTTCAGTCATCTTTGGCAGGAACAGCAAAGCCACATCTTCTTGCATTTAAAATGGAAACGTGTTGAGTGAGACTGGTATCTCTCACTGGTCTCTCAGACCAGTGGGAAAGTCTAGGGCAAGGAAGACTTACCCTTGGTGGAGGAGAGTTAGTTTAGGGAAGATTTAAACAAACTGGGCATACACAAGTCCTTGAGCAGACCTGACAGCAAGCACTGATGGAATTGGCTGATGTCATTGCAAGGTCACTCTTAATTGGTTTTGAGCAGTCATTGTGTTTGGGGGAGATTCCTAAGAGCTAGAAGAAAGCAAATGTCATTCTTACTCTCGAGGAAAAGGATCTTGGGAGCTACAAACTGGCCAGCGTTGCTTCAGTCCCTGGGAATCCATGGAGCTGATAACCAGGGAAACAATTTCTAAACATATTAAAGACAGAAGGTGATTTGGAGGTGACATGCAGAGCTGACAAAAGGACTTTCTTCCTCAATCTGCCTGACAGCCTGCAAGGTTGACTGGCTCAGCAGATGAGAGGAGAGTTATGAATGTTGTTTATCTTGGTCTTAGGAAGGCTTTTGATAGAGTCTGAAATGCATCTTCAAGTTGAACTTACAAAGTAAGTTATGACTAGAGAAGCGGAGAGTGAGGTGGAGTGAAAGTTAGCTGAGCTGCTGGTTCAAAGGTTTTTCAGCAGCAGCACAAAGTCCAGCTGGAGTCCAATCACTACTGGTGTAACCCAGAGCTGATAGGACCAATACTGTTTAGCATCCTTATGGAAGACTTGGATGATGGGGGCAGAGTGCACCTCAATTTTACACCTTGATATTCAAAGAGACTCTCTCAGGCCAGAGAATGAGCTGACAGGAATCTGGTGGAGTTCAACAGAGGGAAGGGCCAAGTTCTGCACCTGGGGAGGAACAACCCCATGCACTAGAGCAGCACTGGAAACCAAGCGGCTCAAAAAGAGCTTGGCAAAAAAAGACCATGGGGTCCTGCTGGATGCTAAGCTGCATGAATCAGCAACAAATGTTAACATTTGCCTTAGGCTGCATCAGGAAAGTATTCCCAGCAGGTAAGGAAAAGTGATTATTCCCTTCTACTTAGCACTGGTGGGGGCACATCTGAAATGCTATATTTTGTTCTGGGCTCAACAGTACAAGAAAAATGTGAACTTGGAAGGAGTTCAGGGAAGGGCCATGAAGAAGATTAAGGGATTGAAAAATCGGCCATGCTGAATCAGCTGGAATTGTTCATCCTGGGAAGACTTGGAGGGAAGGAAACCTATCAGATATTTTAAAGCAAAAAGAGTATCCTCCTTAACCAAGGACACACACTGAGGCCTGCCTGTGCAGGTATAAGCAAGACCTTGACTATCTGAAAGGTCTTGCAAAAATAGGCTGGAAAAGTTGCTGAATCATCATAGCACATTTGTTGAGAGCAATGTTAGTGGTAGCTTCTCCTGCTCTGTAAGCATGGCAGCTCACTGCAAGCCCTTGTGTTTCAGAAAAAAGGTTATTTAAGAGATCTAGCTTTTGAAGCTCTCTTTGATGGCAGCCAGCCTAGAAGAAATTGTTACTGATGAAGGCTTGCATAACACAGTCCCCAGTATAGTCCTGAAAAGTAGTCAGGTAGTAAAAATTATGGTCTGTATCCATGGTCTTGGAAAGGCATCAGCCAACCAAAGAAATTGTGTATAGCCAAATTGGTTTTACAATTTGTGTAGCTTGATCACACATTAACTGTAGATACTTCCACATTAGGTTGCTTCTGAATTTAGCTGAATGATGCAGCTGACGGGCATGCTGGGGGTGTGCAGTGTTTTTTATGCTGACTGATACTCCTGACCACAGGAGTATTGCCCTAAATTTCCTTGTGTACTGAACATAATGCATCTGAGAGAAGAGATTTAAACAATTCTGACATTCCTTGTTGCATATTTTTTTGCTTCCCTGAGCCAGAAATGCTAAGTTCTTGGATCATTATCTAGAGCCACCGTCTACATAGACTCATGGAGCTGCTTCTTTCCTTCCACTTCACAAATTTTTCGTCTTCAACGGTATTAACATACGCACTCATCTCGCTATTTGAGTCAGAGTCAATGTTCCAGCACTAACTATCTTCTTCCTGTCTGCTCTCAGCTAAAACTTAAACTGGTCATGTAAAAAGAAACAGAGAGCTCTTGACCGTGCATTTCAGAGTCTAAGGGATTTTCTTTAAACTACCACTTGGAATTTAATTTGAAAACTTCCAGTGTACTTGTTTTTTCCTGTAATAGGAGTCAGAGCAATTGCTATTTTCGATGGATATCTAGAGAAACAACATATTAATAGATGGTGATAATGGCATTTTGTGAGATTACTGAAGGGAAAAGGGAAGGCTTTGTGTGATAGCTACGTTTGTTCAAAGAGCTCACCAAGCACAGGTTCTTAAAAGTTTATTTTGCCCTTGTAGGACCACCTAGAAGCTTGGCTTAGGGTTTTAGTATCTGTATGCACATGCAACAAAAATATATCAATGCTTTAAAAGATTTTAGCTCATTCAAAGAAATCTCAAATAAACTTCATCAATAAGTATAAAATAACAGTTTCAGAATAGACGTAATTTTGTTGGACAGCTATAAGGACTGAAAGCTTATTTATTACACTATATTGAAAAGCCTGAGTTCTTTTTACGTGTACTGTAAGCTTGTACATATGCTAGTAGTTGAAAATGTACATATTTTGATAAGACCTCTAAAGGACTTTCAATTTTTTTTTTGCTTCAAGGGAAGAATAGACCTCATTAGGTAGAAATAAAAAATGAACAGTGAACTACTAATTTAGTTATGAAAAAAACAAAATAAGAAATATGGAATAATTATTAGGAGCACTGATACTGAACCATCTCTTTAAATTTCCTTGCATTTTCCATTATGTTAGATTTTTGTAGTATGTTACGTTTTTTTTCCTCAAAACTTAATACCTTATTATTTTCACCAATGTTTAAAATTTTCCAGGCTCAAAGACCTGCAGCAGGAGACAGGTCTTTTGTAAATACTTCAAAATTCTCCTTGAATTATAAAATGTTACAAATTACTACTTCCCTTACTTAGTTTGCATTTCAGAAGGAGATTTTTGTAGGTTGCCAAAATGACTGAATATAAAGGCTACAAGTCCATGCTGCTGCTGTGATATGATAATAAACTATTATTACAAACTTCTGCAAGTAATTAGATAAAAAAAGTCAGGATCTTAAATTTAGTCAGTGTAAATGATAAGTGCAGTACTTGGAAATTTTTTTAAGAAGTAAACACAGCTATGTAGTAATAATTTTATGCTTCTTATTTTAAAGTGTTTTCAATGGGATACTTGCATGAAAATAGACAATTTTTTTTTTCTGTTAACCCACAGCTACAAAACATAGAAGACTGAGACCCTGACTGCTAAGGGTGGAGAATTCTCAGAAGGTAGGTGCTGTCACTGGGAGGGAACAGTTTGTGATGATGTCTGAGACTCTGATCTTCAACTCTCATTGATATTAGTGTTTATGAAATAGAGAATGCAAGCGAAGCAGTGGGCAAACCCAGTCAGGATTCCCATATTTACTTACTGGATCATATTTGGCAGCCTAGTAATGAAAGATGGTGAAACGCCCGATAGAGTCTTATCAGAGAAAACATACATATGGAGAGGTTTGGTGTAATACACTGTCTGCACTAATTAAGGCAAATTTACATTTACCTCTAATTTTGACACAGATGCCGTGAAGGCTGAATAATTGATGCATAAATTCTTTCTGTTATGCAGCTCAGAATGTGAATGATAAAGAATTTATGACAATGACCTGAAACTATATTACCGCACTGTCTTATTCAGCCTTCAGTCTCTATTGAGAACTTTGGAGGAAATATGGCCCTAAAAATAGACAATGTTTGAGGGGAAAAATATGGGGGTATTTTAAGTTTTGTTAATAATGCATAATGCATAATGTAAATAACAGCAAGTTATGAAAAAATGCACACTGTGCTGACACTGATTGGGTAATCATTTGGAATGCACTTTGGTGAGAAGCAAAATCACAAGCTGCAGAAATGCCAATGATGCACATTTTTCTCCTTTTCTGGGGACTATATGTTTTCTAAGTTTATTCTGAAATATATAGAAGGTATGACATGATTACATTTGCAAGTAGGTAAACGGACTAAACCCTCTTCCTGATGCAGTTAGTAATTTAAAGCAAGAAAGTTGTCTGGTTAGTCAGGGAGATGTGCAATTAGGCCTTGCACATGCTGAGCACAGCTGCTTTTACCTCAGCTGGGTTTGTTCTGCTCTCTACAGCTTGGTCAGGCGTAACTGAACCAACTCTGAGCCGTACAGGAAAGGAACTGGACAACGGGGGCCTGCAGATGCAAAGAATGCAGGCTACACTAATGACCTAAGAATTTGAAGAGATCCTTAAGTGGGATTTTAGTCATACAATTTATATCAGATTTTTTTTTTGTCCTCAGCGATAGCAAAGGCCAATTGTTTTGGAGTTTTATTGATTCTCGTTTATTAATGCACTGATGTTAATACAGAGCTGTTGATGATTTTCTGCCTCTGAGAATCATCAAGTCATCTGTTACAACTGACTTACAAGTTCTGTAATAATCCTGTTACCTGGATATTAGTGTGCCATGGAGTAAAGCTGTGTGTATAGCTTTCAGATGAAGAAAGTAGGATATATATGTCATTCTCTAGGTCCGTTTTCAGAGTCTCTGGGAAAATGATCTGTAAATTTCTGTCAGAACACAAGTATATGCTTTACTAGGGCTGCATCACAGATCTGTGATTTGAAACTCAAGAGGAATAAACACATGGACTATAGTAGCTTTGTAGCTCAAAATGTATTTCTGTGCTACAAAGGTTCCATAGGTTCTGCTTGTGCTTCATTCCAGCTAGCACTGTCACATAATTAGATTTTCTAAGTCTGTTCTTTTCAGAAAAGTAATCTATTTGGCTTGTTCATGTCAAAAAACAAACCCAAACAAAACCAACCAATCAAAAAAACCCCTGGAAACCAATCCTGCTAATTTTAAACAGATTATATTTACTTTCTAAATTAAATCAAAGGTACAGATTATATTGGTATGTAAAAATGCTTGGCATGATCTCTGGCCTTAGAAAGTATAATAATTGAATATGTGAGATTGTTTAAAAATAAATAACTGTTAGGTAGCATCCCTGATGTCAGTTTTCTAAACTGCTGCTGATACAGCAGTGATTTGTATATTTCAAATTAAACTTAGTTTAGGACAGCTTCTTTTTTCATAGTCCAGATGCGTCGAGTCAGTGTAATTGTAACAGCAGTGTATTAGTGATATGATTACAATGCCTAGATTTACTTTCTCTGGAAGAAATAAATTATAAATAGACATTGAAGAAAGAAATTTTTTTAGTAGAATCCATTTAATATTCTACTTTTGGTCATCCTCACTGGTTTAAAATATAATCAATTTTTTTATTAGCATATATTGTAACAATATTGTGCACAATACATGCATAATCAACAAATATATATACACTGTGTTAGCAGTGTTCTGCTCTGTGTTTCTTGGTATCTTCCACTTGAGGATATCAGAGACAGCCATAAATGTCAGAGGAAAGCAGCCTATTTACATTTTGCAGAGCTTTTAATTTATACATGAAAATACCATATTCTGCCCACAAGGCTTCATGTAATCTCATGCAACACACAAGATATTCCTGGGCATTGTCATATGCAGATATTATATTTTCTGATGTATGAATGGGTGGAAACCTGGCTTCATTAATTCAACAGGAATATCCTGGGTGAAGCCAGGTTTTTGTTTAAATTCTCTTTCTGGATGTATTTTCAACTGCTTTGTTTGGGATACTAATAGGGATTTTTTTGCTGCATATTCCACTTAAAGTGTCAAAGATGCTTGCAAGGTTGCTTCTGATGTGAAATGATAAATAATTCCCGATAAATACCTCTGAGTAAAAATAAATATATTTTGCTTCTTCTATGCTAGAAATCTTGTAATCAAAGCTAATACATAAGATTAGGTACCTTATGCCTGGATGGGAGCTAAAATGATGATTAAATGCAGTTTTTCTTTCAGTCTCTGTATATAGGACAGCCCCAGCATTTTTTCCCAGTTGTGTGGACAGGCCTTAATCTTGAGAGTGGGTATTCTTCGTGTATCAGATTGATGTGATAAGAAAGCTTTGGTAATCTTCTGATTTTAGTTTTTCTTGGACACGTTTTAATGTGCCATTTTTGAGATTGGGCATTATCACATTAACCTTTTGTCTTTTAATCCCCCTGATTTTTGCATTCATAACATAATAAATAGCTGTCCTCTGAGCAAATGTCACTTTAATCTATGTTATTTAGACTGCAACAGCTTTGTTTTCAGATCTTGGAGGATGTAAAGCATCCTTAGTAACTGCAAAACAGAGGTCAGTTTGTTTTGTCCATGTCTGAATTGATCCTCTTCCATCTGAGACAACATAAAGGTGAAAATTTAATGAAGTGTAGAAAGACCAGCAGTACTAGAAATATCATTACCTACATATACCTGATGCATCTTCTCTGTTCTTGTTGCAAAACTGTTTTTTTCTGAAGTAGACTAGAAGTTTTTAGTGAGTGAGTTGAAGAAAAGTCAGAAAGTAGCAATGTTGATTCCAACAGCCTGGATCGTATACAAAGGCTCTGTTAAGTACCTACAATAGTGGAGTAGTGCCAAAATATTTCTGACCTTTTCAAGTTAATTGTTTTGAAAGTCACTGGTATTCTGTTTTTATTACTAAAGCTTTTCCCTTGCAGTGTTCATAATTTAAATGTTTTCTGAGTCATGTAGTTTAAAAAGTTAGAAATTGCACAATGTAATAAAATAAAAAGAACCTTGATATGAAGCAAAGGAAGGATTAGGTGATGTCAGGTTACCTTTCTTTTCTTCTGACTGATCTGTTTTCTGATTTTTTTGTTCTATTACCTCCCTTCTTAAAAATGTAAGTAATAGTCTGTTCTACCAGGGCTGTGATCTTGTTAAAACAACAGCTATATCTTAAAATGCCGGGAAAAATGGATCCAATGCAGATCCAGATGCTGTCATTCTTAGTTTCAAGGGGGCATTGCTGTCTCATGGTTAACTGTCCCTTCACCAGGAAACTCAGATCCTTTTCTGCAAAGCTGTTTTCCAGCTGCATAACATGTACTGGTGCATGGGGTTGTTTTTCCTGCAGTGCAGGACTGGACACTTTCCTCTGTTGGACTCCATCAGATTCCTGTCAGACATTTCCCTGGCCTGTTGAGGTCCCTCTGAATAGCAGCCCAATCCTCTGGTTTATCAGCCACTTCTCTCAGTTTGTGTCATCAGCAAAGTTGCTGAGAGTGCACTCTACCCCATCATCCAGATCGTTAATGAAGACATCAAACAGTTTTGGACCCAAAACTTATTTGCGACAGTTATTGCCACTTATACACTTGTAAAAGTCTTCGCTGGGTTCGGCATCCACCGGACTTTGGCTTTTCTAACTGTCTCTGCATGCTTGGGCCAGTGTCTCTCTATTCCTGCCAGGTTACCTGTCCCTGTTTTCACCTTCTGTATGCTTCTTTTAGTCCAGGGCTGTGATCTTGCTTCTTTCCAGTCTTTCCTCCCAGGATCCTAAACTCCAGCATCTCGTGGTCTCTGTGGGCGAGGCAGCCTTCACCCTTCACACACTCTTCTGCCTCAGCCTTCACCTTATTTGTAAACAGGGTCCAGCAGAGCACCCTGTTTGCAAACAATGCCTGTATCAACGCCACCAAGCCGTAATTTTGAGATGTCTGTGTAGTTCACATGGGTGCCTAATAAATACATGTCCAGCAGGATATCAGTTGACCAGTCAGAGATCAAGTACATCTTCTGGCTACTCTTTCCAGAGTCATACTGAAAAGAGGTATTCTCTGGGGCTTTTAGTGCTCCCTATGTGAGAGCAGGAGAATATTAATATTTATCAGTTACATGTACACCTAAAGTTACATTTTATGTTGAATCAACTAATTACAGGATTTGTAGCTGAAAATTTTTGAGACATCTAAAAGAAGAGGAATGTGTAAATTTTTCAGAGCTCTTTTTCTGTGGAGTTTTGAGGCTACCTTGTCAGGTTGTACATAAAAGAACACTTGGCCATGGTTCTCAGGAAAGTTCAAATAAGTTAAGTATTTCCTGTATCAAGGAGAAAAGCTTATATGATGGAGCTGAGACAGACCTGCTGGGCATAATTGGAGATGTGGATGAGGAGAAAGCTGTAGCTGATAATGCAATTTAGACACTGGACAGCAAGACAATGCACGACGAACTTTGAGGAGGGCCATCTGTGTCAAATGGTGTGTGCTTGGTGAAGCTACAAGAGTGAGCAGTGTTTTGAATAACTGTTGTTTCTGCAGGATTTTTAAAATTCTTCTTATTTCCAAAACAAATTTCTCCTGAGTGGTTGATTGAATGTTACTTAGTTCAAATGTCTCACTGACAAACAAATCCTTCCAGGTTTTGGAAGACTTCCAGTTTCGTTTTTTTTAAGTGCTGCTTGCTTAGATCTGTTAACCAGTAGTATCTGCTTTACAAGACTGGATAGGATTGAGAGATTAGTACCAGTAATGGGAAAATAGGAACTGGGAAGTGAATATCAAATGGAACTTCTTTTTACTTTATAGAGGAATAAGAGTCAGACAAACAAATGTTTACCAGACTCAGTTTTCAGATTATATATTAAATAATAATAAGAAGAGTAATTCATTGATTTTCTGCCCCCTACACCCCACTGGGAAAAAGTAATAAGATCCAGAAATTTGTCTAGAAACTAATTCTTCGAAGTTTTCATCATAAAGTATATGCACAAGAAAAGGGGAAGGGAGTTCTGTTGTGGTGGTTTCTATGATATCTCTGCCAAAGGGCCTTAAGGGCCGTCAGGATGGGCAGGATATGTAGTGTTTCATTTAGCTGTTGTGAAGTTAAAATTACACAGTTCTGCACAATAAACTTTCTGACAGTCTTGGTCTACCCTGACATGCTTCTGTTGAGTAAGCACAAAACATGTTCACAGTTTTGTTTGTGAAGAATAACAAAACATATTTGAGAGAGAGGCAGCAAAGTCTCAGATATATCTGTATAATTCCTTACAATCTACAAAACAAGCAGAAGAGAATTTCTGGTGTGCTTGATTTATTGATTTTAATCTACAGTGAACTGACAGAACACTTCTGTCCTACAGCGCACCTGTTAAAAAAATATAATTGCAGAGAAATACATGAAATAGATCATGGAAATGTTTCCCTCTGGTGTTTCTTCTTGGCAGATGTGCTAAATGGTTATTCCTTTCATCATATTGTTCTCACACTGTAAAATATAACCTGCTTTTTCTCTACTACATGAGTCAGGCAAACTGCCCATGCAATAGCAGAAAAGAAATAGATGACCTTTCTGATACATTGAAATTCGTCAGGGCTTTCTAACTGGCATTTCATTTGTGTGTGCTGCAGTCACTTGAATTGGCACACTTTCTGTGACTTCACATTTCTCCTTTCTCCACATCAAATATAATTCATTTTGAAAATGAGCAGTGACATTTCATACAGAGGCTTTATTCATCTTTAAATTTATAAGATGCAGTCTCCCTTCCTCCCTTCTTCCCTTCCTTCTTCCCTTCCTTCTTCCCTTCCTTCTTCCCTTCCTTCTTCCCTTTCTTCCTCCCTTTCTTCCTCCCTTTCTTCCTCCCTTTCTTCCTCCCTTTCTTCCTCCCTTTCTTCCTCCCTTCCTTCCTCCCTTCCTTCCTCCCTTCCTTCCTCCCTTTCTTCCTCCCTTCCTTCCTCTCTTCCTTCCTCCCTCCCTCCTTTCCTTCCTCCCTCCCTCCTCTCCTTCCTCCCTTCCTTCCTCCCTCCCTCCTCAAAAGCATTGGAAGCTAATTAGAATTACACCAATAATTCTGCAGAGTGCAATGGTTCTAATTAGGAAAATTATGGGAGTGGAACATTTCTGAACAATACCAATTAACGATATGGAAAAAAACCCAAAAATAGATTGTTATGTTGGACTTGTGAAAGTCCAAATCTGGGCTAGAAATAGCAAACACACCCACATGGATGTCGTAGGGATATAGTCTTCTCCCTATCTCCTCCATCTCTGATATTTTACTGGTTTGACATAGTGATATAACTGTTTAATAAAGAAGCAGCAGTGGAAATTAAAAAAAAAAAAAAAATTACCTTGACTATATTCTTTAGAGTTTCAATTGAGGGAGCTATCTTTTTGTATCTAATTCAAGCCTGTTTCTTGCTCATTAATAGTTTGGAGATTGCAGATGAATGAACATAGGTGTAATAACTTAGAAGAGTTGGTTCTTTTAAATTAATAAGTGAGATTGTATGTGTTGTTTATGTTGTATGTGTCCTCTAAAGATCCAGCAGATCCAATAACATGAGTCTGAGTGATGACAAAATATTACTCTTTCATTATTGAAGCCAGATATTAAAAAAATATTCAAGGAAAAATATAATTAGCCCATGTTTCTGGACTGCCACATGAATGTCCTTCAGTGAAAAATTACTTATGTATTCGATATTTCTTGAATGGCTTTAATAAAGCATATAAAGCATATTAAAACAAAATTCTCTCAGAGCACTGACACATGCCAGAGAGCAGATTAATGAGAACTGGATAGCCAAGCCACCTGCCTGATTTCTGTACTGACAATTCACTGGAGTTTTAAGAAATTGTTAAATGAGTCTGTAATTTTTCATTGCCAGAAGTACAGTGTCTTAGACTTTCCTTCGGTTCCCGACCAGTGTAAAGGGTAACAAGAGAAAAGCAGTCTTGGCTGCAGAGGCGTTCGTACCACTTCTGGCTGTAATATCAATATAGCTGTCATGTTTGTCACCTGACATGGCAATTATGTGTTTCTCAAAGAGGAGGCATTTGGTTTGCCGTTGCTCCATATTCACAGGTGCTTAGTCAGTCAGAAAGAATATTATAGAAAATTGCAATTAATTACAAAATTGACACATAGCATATCACGATCAAAACTGATGTATCTCTTACTAATTTTCTGAGCTCTTGAATAGTTAATAAAGCTATGCTGGTTTTTTTTTTTTTTTTAAGAGTGGGAGAAGATCCTGATGCCCATAGTTGTTGAAAAAGCTTTGATTCATGTGAAAATACCCAGATTGTTTGCAAAAGACTGGTCCCATGCAGTAAACAGACAGATAATAGAAGTTGCCATCCCTTTGTGATTCAGTTCTACACTATGAAATCTTGGTATGCCCCCCTTCAAAAAGGGGAAATTACGCCTACAAATGGATTTAAACTCATGCAACCTTAGATACAGAGAACAGAATTGAATTGAATTAGAATATTTAGCCAACTAAAATTTGAAAGCAGTTAAAACTCAAGTAGGCTCACAGGCTGGAATAGAGTGTGCCAAAGGTTTGGTCTTCTGATTTAAGAACTATTTAGGTGTATCCCAGCTACAATTTTCCAAAAAAGAACTGGCTTCCTTATCCAAACTCTCCAGAAAAGTTCACATCATTCGCTCCTTAGGCACAGGAAATTCATAACAGGTTTTTTGCCCAGGGCTATGAGTTTGACTCCTGAATCTGGAGGACTTTTTAACTTTCTTTTCAGGATTTTCTGTGACTTTTCTTTTTTTTCCTCCTTTTGCTACCTCTACTGAATTAATCACTTGATGTGGAGCACTTGGAACTGAATAAGATGCAGGGAATTCAAACTGAATGAACTAGAGCACATTCATTCTCGCCGCAGGGCAGCGTGAGAAGCTTCCCTGATGCAGACCAGTTTTCTCTGGTCTGCATACCAGAACAAGCAATCTGCCTTCCTCTCGCCAGTCTCCTCAGAGGCCCCTCAGAAGACGAGGGTCTACTTTGCTCTCTCTACTCCTCCCATCCCCGTCACACAAGTGATGGGTGATGTGACAGCAATCCTACAAGCTGCAGTCCAGGTGATGGGTGCAGATTAGGCTATGTGAGAAGACTGGTTGCCAAGCCATGCTGTAGGAAGCCTTTCAGTGCACCAGTAGATGTGTCCCTGTTACAGGATCAACCACCATAGTCTCCATCGTGTGACCGTTGTGGAACACACGGATATTTTTAGTGTAATTGTGGCATAGCTTCACCTATGTAAGAGGGGATGGGGAGATCTGGCCCCAGCTGCTCCCATCAAAGCCTATGGGACTTGCTTGTGCCACAGATAATTCACCCCATTGTAGTATAGAAGGCGTGCAGAAAATGTGTTCTTCTTATGTTTACTGTGAGATCTGAAGGAAGTGGCTTAGAGGAAGGAAGTTTATGTCTGCTCCTCTCAGCTCAGCCGGAGAGATTGCACGTAGTTCAGTTCTTGCCTACAGAGCTTGTCTCAGGTCAATGCCTACACAAATTAAATTCCCAAATGTGACAGATGGTATTTGTTTGGTGTGCATGTTCTCAGTTGCGTGCTCTGTCCCTACATGAAGTAGCTGGAAAAGGAGAGCACTTGGAAAAGACAGCAGGGGATGGATGTTGTTTTGGGGAGAAGGTTCCAGGTCTGGCAGGAGGACAATCAGTGCAGCCTGGGAGGCTGCAGCTCATTGTGCCAGAGACCACCCTGAGGAGAACAAGCAGGACCCAGAGATAACCAAACGGACTTCCTTGGGATCAGAGGAGACTGGCAAAGTTTGCTGCAATCCAGAAAGCTGCTGAGTTCTCCAAAGCAATTCCTACAAGCAAGGATCTGTCTTCATGGTCACAATGAGAAAAGGAGAGATTAGTTTGGAAAAGTGTTTCATTTTCATTCTGTCTGATGTGGTCACTTGGAATTTTTTGCAACTTAAAAGCCGAGTTATTTATGTTTTTTTTCATATAACCTATCCCTTCTTCAATGTGAAAGCCTTTTGTCTTCTTACATTATCTTCCTATAGAATGAGATCTAGGCAGATCCAGATCAAGAAATTACTGCCTTTCTACAAATCAGTCATTTCTGGGCATTTATTGTTTTTATAGTTCCTGTATGTAAAGGACACTCTCAGCTGATCTTTGGTGTGGCTTTGTGTTGTTTTTGGTGTGATAATAGAACTGACAATAACTTCCTGCAGGTGAAACCTTTGCTTTGCAACTTCTGCTATTTGAGTGCTGCCTTCTACAACAGCACTGTGTCTGGTTCAATGTCTGACTCTGACAGAAATGTGTATCTTTTTCTTTTCTGGCCTCTGTATTTTTCTTAGCTACTCTTCTGCTTATGTGTTTAGGTCTGTAAAGCATTTGATGACTCAGCTTCTTTGAAATGTGTAGTTCTTTGCGGTGCAAGTAGGAAGAGACCTAAGTAAAATAGTTGACTTTGACAGATTGTGGGCAGCAGGACTCTTCCTGTGCTTCATAAAATCTGCTAGGATGCGTGGATTGTGAGAGGAAATGGCGTGTAGTGTCTTCTCACCATATATGGGACTGGAGAGGTATTTATATTGTCACTTAGAGCTAAGATGAATTTATTCCCTGTTCATTCCAGTTCTTGCAGCTCAGCTCTGTTTTTTTTCACACCTACTCATATCGGTCACAGACTTGCACAAGCACACACAAATTTGACAATCTGCATGAAAAATTAATAGTAGATTTGAAGATCATGATATTATTTAGCACTTTAAGGAACGTGGTACAGTGAACTTGTCATGCAGGAAGTGCATCTTATCAAGCAGGTGCCCTTGCCATGTTCAGCAAAAGATACTTCTACATTTTCCTTGGCAGGTGGTCTCAGAGCTACAAGTGTTCAGTGCACCTGCCCCCAGTGCTCGGGGACTGCATCAGCATAAAGACTGCCATTTCTAATTACTGCCAAATCAGAAAGTGCAGTGGGAGGATCCTTCTAGTCCTGACTTCTTCCGAGTCATGTGCTAGTCCTGAGCTGTAGCAATGTGTAATTAGCTGGTGTGTGTTTGTTGTTCTCTGCAAGGGTCCTTTCATGGGACCTTTCAAAAAAGTCTCTGCCTCATCTTTAAGTATTCTTGCTAGACTATTCTCATCTAAAGAAAATATGGCAGGAAGATAAAGAATTAGAGCTATAAAACACCCAGATAAGGAGACAAAAAGATAGGAAGTAAATCATCAGACAGGTAGGACAATATGAAGAGAGAGTGCTTCACAGTCATTATCAGGCTTGATGTTGAAAGTCCTTAAGCCGAAGGTATAAAAGGCACATCCAAACATTAGACCATAATCTCCAGTGTAAGAAGGCCCTGGAAGACATTATGAGCTCTGGAGAACTGCTGTCCTTGTCCATCATGGCTAGGCTACTTAGTGCTTGTGAATACATGGATATGAAAGAATGATTGTAAAAGAATGGATGAGTTAAAACCATGAGAGAAGGAGAGTGACTGGCTGAAATTAATTTTGACTGAAATAAAATTCCCTTTCTTTCCTTTATGGTCTCTCACCAAGTTTAGTCACAATAGTTGTGTAACACCGGTGCCATCAGTTAAAGTCAGAAACACATAACCAATTTTACATTGTGTTAGTGATATTATAACATTTAGAGGAGGTAGGAGAAGAGGCTCATAATATTTTGGTATTGAGTATGTGTAATTCAAAACTTAAGAATGAAAAAACAGGAGGACAGCATTATTGTTCCTTTCCTTGACGTGTGAGTAGGTAGGTAAGGAGGCCATGTCACTACTAATTCAATATTAAAAATGTATGTTCTGTTGAGAACTGTCTGCTTTTATTAACAGCAAATAGAATTGCCAGGTTCATTTTTCAAGGAAAGCAATGCTGCTACCGGCACTGAATGTACTCCTCAACATTTCCAAAAGTGCATTATTACATACGTTGCTTGTATAGCATTTATTCCCATTGTTTGCTATGTTTCTCTATGTGATCATAGTGTTAGACTGCACTGTTGAATTCACAGTTCCCAGTTTGCTTTTGGGTCAAACACTGGTGTAAAGTACATCATTCAGCCAGAGCCATAGAGCACTGATTAGCATTTGTTGAAGCTCTAAGTTTGGGTTATTTGTAGGAAGAAAAGGAGACGTTCTTCTGTTCACACGCTGAAGACACAAATGAGAAATGGGGTCATGAACTGGGAAACACGAGGGTTTTATATCTCAACCACTGTCTGGATGCATTTCCCTTGGGGATGTGAGCTTTGGGGAAACTCTGATGCTGGTGCATTTCCCCTAAACTCAGTGGGAAGGACACTGCTGTGTCGCTTAGCACTGGCTTTATAAAGTGCCATGTGCTCTTTACAGTGTCACGGACCCCTCTGTGCCAATGGGAATTTCGCCTGCTATGAGCCATTAATACTGAGGTCACCATCTGCTTCTTTCTGCTTCTGAGTGCAGACAAGGACTGTCTTTTTTTTTTTTTTTTNTGCAGTGAATCTGCAGCCAATGTTTGGGTTTTAATATCTTTAGTAAAGGAAGAGAAAGAGATACATCAAATGAATAATTATCCTAGAGGCTTTGCGTGCATTAGATACACAGGAAAAGCTGTCAGACTGCAATCCTGAAACCAATATGGGAGTTTATAGTATTTGAAAAGGTGGCAGCCCAGACTCTGCTTCTGTATTATGACTCTGTGAATGTGCTGATGTGGTTTTACACATGAAAGTATTGCTCTCGAAATTTTAGTCCTGACACTGGTGTAGTATCTTCTACAACACAAAACATAATACTGCTTTCTGATATAAAAATATTTTTCTCTATATGGTCATTTGCACTCTTCTTGCAGAGTTTAAAACACAACCAGTTTTATTTGTTAATGTTGCATCTTATTTGTGCAGGACCACTAATTACAAAAGATACAGAGCAGTGGAGAATGAGCTCATCTGAGTCAAAATGTCAGTGAAGATCATCAGCTTGGAGAAACATGCAGTCTCCATTAAAGTATCATTAACCTTTGGTTGAATCCAGGACCAAAAGCTCTCAAAATGGACATTAACAGGGAGTTTGGAAAATGAGAGGCTGGAAAGATCAGTAAAGAACCAACCCAGTGCATTGATCAAGCTAATTTTCAGGGCATTTAGTAGAACAGTGTCGTTAGGGAATAATGGGCACTTTTATTGGTAAACTGAGCACTTTTAGTATAGGTAACGAGACACAGTAAGCATGCAGATTCCTCATACCGTTTTTCTTACCACTTTTCAGACTAAATTGGCAGCATAACATCTTTCTTCTATATTTTAATGTAATGTTTAATTTAAGTTTGAGCACCGCTTTGAGATACATTTTGCATGAAAGATCTTTCACAGAATAACATTGCTGTGTTTTTACACTGTCAGGTACAAGAAGCAAATGGAGACACAGGAGATATATAACAGAGGTTATTTGAGGTGAGAGCTGAATAAGGTAGGTAGCAGATCCAGTATTCAGTCACTTGAATGAAAAGAATACGATGCCTGGGACAAAAACTGCGGAAGTGTATTTTTGTTTGAGTGCTGTGTGTTGCACTCCCAGTGTTAACCTAATCTTTCCTACTGCAGTTTCTGCTTGTTTAAAGAACTGTCTAGTTGAAGTTTTAATGTGCCCCCTACTCCTTTTCATATGAATGTTTATTGACTCATTACAGAAATTTTACAAGTAAAAGCAATGTTGGGGATTATTTGCTTTTTTTCATCATGTTCTAAAACTGCCTAAGTGATCAACAAATAAATTTTGATACTTCAGCTGACATTTAGCTTTTGAATGCTGTCACGAAGCAACCAAATATTTCTTCTAATGACTTGTCTGAGAATCCCATGTAAATAAAGCCAGGGATAAAATACATTCTTCTATGTATTCTGTTTTCTTATTTGTTTAGACAGATAAAACTGAGCAGTTTAAACAACGTGCCAAGGGCCCCCCAAATCTGACTATTTTTCTTGTCTTCCAGATGTCACTTTCATAAATTTAGTACCTGTTCATTGCAGGCTGAGGTCAAGAGAAGGGTTTTTCAGTGGTATCAGACAACGCTGCACTATGCCTTTTGTGACAACAGAAATTCAGTGTAAGATGAATGCAGCACAGAATACTAAAGCTCAGTATGTCCCAGTTTTGTGGCTGACCGGAAAGCAGGGCTGTTCCAAAGTGAAGATAGGGCAGTGGGGGTTTCTTTTTGTATAAAAGTTGGGTTCTTGTTTGTCTGCCAAGTCCCAGCTATCCCCAGGAAGTGGAGCACCATTAGAGACTGTTACAAGTCACCAATACTTGAAACATCTCTGCATTGTACTATATTCCTTTCAAATACGGGAACTAACATGCAGATGATGGAAAAAATAAGCCTCTGTTGCATATTCCTACTTGACGTCTTTCAGGAGTCAAGTAATAGCTTTTCACTCATTGCTATTTTTTATGCTAATTCTGATAGCAGTAGTAGTAATATTGGGACTTACATTTTTATATTTCGTAGAATCACAGAATGGTGATGTTAGATGGGACCTCTGAAATCATCTGATCCAACCCCCTACTCAAGCACATTCGCCTTGAGGCAGTTGTTCAGGGACAATTCTGGAGAATTTTGAACGTCTCCGAGGATGGTGACTCCACAGCCTCTCTGAGTAACCCTTGCTGGTGCACAGTCACACTCACAGGAAAAAAGTGTTTCCACATGTTCAGGATCTCCCGTGTCTCAGTTTGTGCCCCTTGCCTCCTACACTGTCAAGATGCTTGAAGATGTCAGGTTGTTTTGCCCCAGCATTGACCACTGGGGTACACCATTGGTTACTGGCCTCAAACTAAATTTTGTGCCACTGGTCACCACCCTCTGGGCCTGCCATCCGGTCAGCTTTCAGTCCATGTCAGTTCTGCTTCACCTCAATTTGCTTCACATTTTCTTCATACTGAGGATAGTTTATCACTCAAATCTAAGTGCAGCTGAAGCAATCATATATCGAGAGAAACAGTTTGGTCTTAATATATTTAATTTTATGTTGTAGTGGTTTGGTAATGCAAATGAATGTTCAGATCTGTCACTATCATTTTGTTCAAAATCCTGTCAGAGTTTTCTTTTAGGTAACTCCTGGTAGGATATAAAATACTTTTGCTTCATATTTGATTTTCTTCCTTCACCTGACTGTTTCACTACTGCATAGC
Source organism: Cnemophilus loriae (assembly GCA_013397755.1). Taxonomy (NCBI): domain Eukaryota; kingdom Metazoa; phylum Chordata; class Aves; order Passeriformes; family Corvidae; genus Cnemophilus; species Cnemophilus loriae. The sequence continues at coordinate 284,026 of VZTF01002078.1, forward strand.
GTTAAATTTAATTACCTTTTCTGTTTGCTGCAGTAATAGAGAAAGTAGTTGTAGACCACCAAGTTGATATTTGCATTACCACCTGTAGAGATTAGAAAGCTTCAGCTACTCATTCTGGCTTCTCTAATTCTTCAGCTACTCACTCTTGGCTTCCCTAGCAGTTCGTGCTAGGTATGGACAGCTGGATACTTTGAGATGTCCCCAAATCACTGAATTTTGACCATTTAGCCGTTATCAGAAAACAGTTCTCTTCAGTGATAAGGTGCATTCAGAATAGTGTCCTCTTGCTTATTCCAGAAGTATTGGGCTAAGTCCTCTATTTGTTGGTGGATGGTGGTGTCCTTCATCTGAACTTTCAAATTTTTGCATCAGCTATCTTGTAATACAGAAGTGTGACTATGAACTTTGTCAAACAAAATCTGAAACCACCAATGTCCTGTACCTGTGCTTTTCAAATTAAGAGAGACTTATGATGGAATTCTAGTCAGGTAATTTTCAATTTGCTAAAATGAATTTTTTTAATTGACATAAGCCATCTCTAAAATAGGAATGTTATTTGGTCTTTGGAGGAGTTTGAAGAATAGTTGTGTAGTTTTATTCTGCTCCTAAACCTTTCATTTTCAGTGTCCCTTTTATCTATGTCTTGATGTGACAGATATTGTCAAATAATGACAGTATTTGACACCTTTTTTCCTGAGAAGTTGCTTTTATTTTTATTTGTTTGCCTTACCCTCGGTATTTCTGGCCAGAGCACAGAAGAACTTGCTTGGCATTGCAAGTCACAAAAATCCAAGATTCATCAAAATATCAAAGTTGCTTGGTGCACCATCAACCCTTTGAATCCTTTGAATTTTGTCTACAATTTATAATATATCTCAATCGCTAGACTGTGCAGGGTGTGTTCTTAAACCTTTTAATGTTGGACAGTCAATGGAAATACCACAATTAACATGACATTACTTATTTTTAGACTAATCTTTTGTCAACAAAAAATCCCTTTGAGCTGCTCATTTAACTTGTTAGTTGTCATGCCTCTTGTCCCAGGGGAAACATCCCTGGCTGATTGTGTTTGTTGTGACACTGACAGCTTTCTGCTGCAGGGAATCTTCACATATTTTCCCCAGGCAAAGAGACGGCAATATAATGTAATTTTAGCTGTTTGGGGGAACGGACACAGTAAGAAAGGCAAACACAAGAAAAGTGCATCTGTGGTGCTCACAGGATTAACAAGTAGCTGTGAGGTACCTGTATTCCGTTCCTGGCTCTGTCATTGTCTGGAGCTATTGTGACCTAGTAAATTAACCTTGTTCTGTGACCGCAGCACCATTTATAAAGTGAGAATGATAACGCTTAGCACCACAACGGGGCAGTGTAATTCTTTGCTAATTAATATTTATTAAGTGCCAGATTCTCCATAACTCTGCACCTTTGCAGTCATTTACATCTGTGCAAAATGAAGACAAAGTGGCTGAAAAGTGCTGCTGTATTTGATACCCACTCTCTGCCAGTGTGAAGGATAGTACCAGCATTGCAGCGATGGAGGATCTGTCTCAAGTAATTTTCAAGATACTTTTGCCTGCAGGCATAGACCTACTAATTCAAGAGTCAAGCACCCCTAACACGTATATCCACAACTCCTCTTCTTAGAACACGGCACAGAGCAAAGTTACTGTGATGTTAGTTAAGGTACAAACTTGCAGGACACTGCTACTTATGCGCATATTCTTAGGTCCTAAGGTAGCTTATCTGCCAGTGAAGAAGGATTAAACTATGTTATTTTCTGTGACAGTGTAAAAATTAATACCCTAGCTGAACCTTGCAATAACCCCTTCGTACCTTCAGGTATTTTGATAAGCTTACTGATCACATATTTTTTCTTTGCTGCAATATTGTAGCAAGCGTTTTAAGTATGATAAGGAACACAGGAGTTCAATGGAACGAAAGAATTAAAAACCTTTGGAGCTTGGTCCTTCGCCTGCTTTCTTTATATATGAAAGAAGGCTTTGGATGTGAGCATACCAGTAATATTTTCCTTCTGGAGATCATTCAGTTGTCCCCATCCGGTGAATAGAATCACTGCTCTGTCACGGTTCTTGGTTAGGCCGCCTGGAAGACTGCAAGACAAACTGCCACCTTAATTAATTGATGAAAATGAACAAAGAAAACAGGTAACAGAAAAACTATCAAGCTAGCACAGTGAGAAGATGGGGGTAGGGGGGTTGTCATTCGGCGAGATCTTTGCAGAATCTTTTTGGCAGGCTGATACTAATCAATGCCTGTTTGCCAAGCCTGGCCCAGCTTTTCTTGCAGCTAAATATAAAGCTCCTTTTGAAATCTGACTGCATGACATATTCTAGGCTATGAAAAAATGAATAAGGAGTGCCAGTAGTTCTGGAATTAAGAAAAAGAAATGTGTTACTTGCTAGATTTTGCATTTACTGTTCTCATAGGCTGAAGGCAGAAAGTTATTGCAGCTTTATTCCTGCTCAGTTCAGGTTTCATTTGAAAAATTATGGAAATAGAAAAATTTGTTCATTTTCTGTCCACTTGTCCTCAACGCTTTGCTTTACATACTGCAGTGGCCAGAATCATGTATATGTTAATCACAAAATTGCTTTAGTGCACATTCTTATTGCCTCTTTGATTACGGGCCTGTCACCAAGAGCTGAGCTGCTGAGAATTCTTTCTGATTAATCATGTTCTCATCAAACACTTCACTTGTAGAGTATCAGATAATGATCCTCCTCACAGAGAGTTAAAGGTTTTCCAATAAATAGAAACTGTGGCTGTTGAGAACTCCAGACAGTGTGCTATCCAATAATTAAAGTGATGGGAAACTATTCTGTCTGTGCTTGTCTCTAGAAGATTAGCACATTAAAATATTCACTCTTATGATTCCAAGCAAAAAACTAGGGTAAGAGAAACACCAGATGAGGTGATATGAAGTAAGCATGAGCATGATCAGCAAGTATGAATCTATATTAAATGAATGCCCTACCTTGCAGGCTTCATGACAATCCTCCATCTGCTGTTATTGCACAAACAGAAATGTGTTTTCTTGTGGCATCTGTTTATGTTTGTGTTTGCTCGTAGAGAGTATCATGTAGCTGAAACAGTCCAACTCATCCTATCATAAATATGAGGGCAGAGAGACCTTTATCCTGTTCAGTCTGTGTGCTTTAGCCACTGTAATATGTGCTCTAGTTCCTTGTCCAGTCTGCAGCTGAAGAAACAGGATTTTCCCTGGAGAGTCCTCTCCAGTCTGACACCATGGCTAATAGGCATTTTTTATTTTAGATTGAAATGGAGCAGTTAGAAAATAGCTCTTGATATTCTTTAGTATGGAAAGTAAAACAGGTTCCAGAAGGCAGAATTGAATGAATTAGGGAGGAAGGAGGGGAAATCTGCTTTCGTGTCTTGTCTGCTACATAAACATTTTGAAGATTCAAATATTTTTTTGTGTATCCACCTTGATTCTTACCCTCTGCAAGGCTGCAAGATGAAGTGGCATGAAAAATCTGGGGTTGCCCATTTCTGTGATGTGATGATGGGTACAGGACACGTTATATTTGTATGTACACTATATACATATACCATGTACATTTTAAATGCATATTGTATATTGGAAAGACATAAGATCTGTGATTAAAATAGAGACTACTGATAGATAAGTCGGTAATCAGTCAATATAAATAATGTCAGTAGTTTGGTAAGGGTTTTTAGGTCTTGAGCAGAGTGAGATTTACCTAATCAAAAGAAAGGCTTTATCAGGTAACCAAGTTACTGTGGTTTACCAAGCTACCACATAGAGCCTGGATTTCAGTACTGTTTATGAGTTTGCTCTTAGCTCATGGCAATAATAAAGTAAATTCAATTTACTTTAGTCAGCATTGAAGGAATCTTAAACTGAATAAGATTTCCTCGTATTGGGGGCAGAATAAGGGTAAATACACAGAGTGTGGTTTGGATGAGACATGGTAACCTGTCAGACCCCAGCAAGCTGACTCTTTGCCTTATTCCTTTTTCTGTTCCAAGTTGCAGACCACACAGGGAACAGAGAAGTGGCTTGATACAATGGCTGATGTAAAAATCCTGAATGTCAGGAGACCTTCATTTAGTCTCTGCTTTTCCACTGACTTGAAACATGACGCTGAAAAAAATCTTTACAGACCCCACACCTGAGCTCCTCCAAATGCTGGCAGTGCATAATAATTCTCATCTGCTCTTGTAAGACGTTTTCATATCCTCTGATTAAAGGTTGAATTTAAAGGTGTATCCTTCCATAAAGGCAAATTAAGTCAGGCTTTGTTATGTATCTGATTTTTATGAATAGGTCCCTTAACAGAGAAAAATTCTCTATGTTATCAAATAGCTGTCTAAAGCTAAAATGCTTTTTAATTGCAGCTTAAGTGCAGCTAACACCAGATACCCCTTTAATCAAATGAGTGAAAATTGTTAATGAGGGTGAAACTGAGCCCTATATTTCCAGGTAGTGTGAGACTTACACACTGAGTTAATTCTGTCGAGATTTAAATTTTTGCAGCACAGCGACCTCCTGAAAGGATGGTGAATCATTCCCTGCATGTTTCCCTGGCCAGAGCTAAGAGTTGCAGGGTTGGTAACCTGTTCTGCTCCAGGCACGATGTTAGCACTCCAGTCAGAGCTGATATTCCTTCACGTTAATCTGGGAAACAGCACAAATGCTTCTCTCTAATCCTTTCTGAGGGAGGTAGAAATCATGCCTGTGATTTGTTTCTGTTCTCATAGGGCATGCACAGGGAAATCTGGCCTGTTTCTCTAAATGTACACCCTCCAGTATGTTTTCCTGAGGGAAAGAAGGCTGCAGACCTGTGCCTGGCAGTCTGAGCAGAAAACGGTAAGTAATAAGTATGCCTGTGATAAGTAGGTTTCCTATTCTTTGGGTGATGGTTGCACTGTCCTATGATGATTGCTAAAAACCCTGTGCCATCTGCACTGGTGAAATGAAGTGAGCTCTTCTTGTGTCTGTGGACTGTTGGCTCTGGATTTTCTGTGGTACAGTTAGCACGGTCCCTGAGCACCTCACACGTAGGGAAAGAGTCTTGGAACATGGCCCAGTGTAGAACTAAGAAAGAGAGTGGGTCAGATGCATCGGTGGGATAACATTGTCATCTGAAAAGGAAAGAAGGGGCAACAAAATGAGAACTCAGGGGCAAAGGTTTAATTTAGAAATTATCATTGGAAGCAGCATTAATTGAAACAAATCATACGTTTTCTCTTACATATTCCCAAATTTCAGTCCAATTGCTGTAATTTGGAATTAGGCGTCTTAATTATACTAACACATTTTAATCCATTTTGTGACAATTCATTAAAGTCTTTGTATGTACAGTTGCAATTGAGTTTTACCCAAACCTCAGCAAAATTATCACTTAGCAAGTTTCTGCAGTCTGCCCACATCTGTAGAAATGAGGAAAATGTTATTTCAGCTGCTACATTTGAGGTAGGAATGGACTGAGCAAGTTTCTCAAACTCTAAGAAATAAAGAGAATTAAGAATTGGAGGTAGAACTAGATTAGTTCCTGCAAGCCTCATTAGTTCCTACCAGCCTCATTCAGCTCGTTACTCAGTCTCTCAGTATTCTACAATGAGCTGCTTCGGGGAGTTAAACTCATTAGGAAAAAATCAAAGAGTTCAGATTTCCTCTTCAGAATATAACTATTTTACAAACAGAGGACTGAGTGATCAGTGCTTGCAAGTGGGAGAGAACATGAGTGAGGGTGGAGGAGACCCAGTTCCTCTTAGCGTTAACGCTAAATTTGGGTTCCTCAGTCAAATCATGAAACCACCAGTAGCCAAATGAAGTTATTGCAGTTTTATTCACTGAAGGCAAAGTAAGAAGTATTTCAAGCCAAATGCACACTAGTTCATGAAATAATTTTGAGGTGTTCCTTTTGATGGGTTTTCTAGATAAGGTTTACACTTATGCCAAAATATTGTCATCAAGTTTTTGTTTTAATTTACCTTTGAATCAAGTCATTATTTTATAAAGTTCTGTGTTCATGGTTCAACTTTTCCACTGACATTTTTTTTCATACTCTGTAAAAAAAGTATTATTAGAAACATTTTAGTGAAACAGACCATTTAGTAAAAAAGCTGTTTCAGGATAAAATGAGGTTTGAAATGACAGAGTGTTGCAGTGGCATGATAGTATATGTGTTTGATAGAGAGAAGAACAGGTCATTTCAAATGATTTAAACCAAATAAGATGGAAGTGGTTTGTTGATTTATTAATAACATGCATCTAAAGGACAATTTATGTGAAATACATAATGTCAATAATGTGAACTACACATTCAGGAGCTATATCAATAGTACAAAACCCTATCAGGCACTTAAAAAATGTTAATGAGCATCTGCAAATGCCTACATTCTCTTCTTTAGCTATTCCTAAATGTTCTAATGCCACCTGCACATCCCGTGAAGTGTCTGGGGGCACGTGAGCTGCTGCTGCCAATGAGTGTTTTAGGTCACTCAGGTCTCATTTCTGAGATCTCAGTGTGGCCCCAGGGGGTGGGAGATGGTTGTACCACCACAGCTCTGTGGGTAACAACCCAATGTCCCTCTTTGGGCTCAGGAGTTCCCCTGCATACTCACCTCTCCTGTTGGAGAGGCTCTGCCTCTGTGTGGACCCTGCCCCTTGCAGCAGCACCCTGATGTCCACGCTGGTGAGAAAACACCTTTGAGTTCACACACAGAGACCCCACATGGGAATTTCATACTTACAATTCATACAGAAATCATCAGAAAAAAGATTACCAACCAGAAGGGACAGTCTGACAGTTAGAATCTATCCACATCACAACAAAAAGGCAAACAATCATCCAAAGTTCTAGAAATATTAAATATTTTTTTGTATTGTTCAAATTTTAATGTTTTCATATTTCAATTAATTTTATATTTATAAATTGGTAATTTCTTCTTGAAAGTAGTGTTACGTTTCCTATGTGGTTATGAAAATTATATCCTCATTGATAATAGCAGTTGAATAAACCATATTCAACCTGATGATTCATAATTGTTATTCTAACTCATGAAAGGAAAACGGAATGGTAATTGCTGTACCTTAATTTTAAATCAAAAAGTCTAGGGAGCTCTACAGATTGGTACTTCATTCTAGCAGAAAGCTTTGAGATATTCTATTTGGGACTCAAAAGGTGGTTAAAATCTTGCAGTTTCCTTAGGAAGAATTTTAATAATAGTGAATATGCTTTGCTGTCACTTTATGCATTTCTCCAGATGCATAAATGCAGCATAAAAATCAGTAAACATTGTATTTAAAATGAACTTCCTTGTGTATATCCCTTTAGGCATCTGCTTCAGGATTTTCATCTGCACCTGACCAAGAAGGTCTGGTTTTGCTGTGGTACCTGGTTTTCCTGGGTGGCAGATTGTTCGCATTTCCTCTTGTAAAAATGGTTCAGAAGAATAATAGTCCTGAAAGTGGTACTGGGCATTTCAAGCTTAGCGTTCCATCTCAGGGGAGGTGAAGAAATCATGCAGTGCTGTGTTGATAGCAAGATATTAGCATGATGCCAAGGTTGGAAAATAATTATCAACTTTAACTCTGTTGCATCTTGCATGTAAATTTGTTAATGCCTCTAAGAGCATTTAAGTCAATGTTGCTTGTGTAGGAATCCCACATGAAAAGAAACTAGAAGTCCTAAATCCTCTTTATACTCACTTTTTTCACTGTTGACTTTCTCCTCTTCATATATTTTTTTTTTTTTAACTTTTGATTCTCTAGTCACTTAAATACATGAGTGACTACATTTTTTTTCTTGTAATTATTCATTCATGTAACGTATGGCATATTAAGGAACACATGGTCAGTAATTCAATGCAACAGGAGTAGGGGCAATCTAAACTTCTGAACTGGGAAGGCAGCAGAAGGGTTGTAGACCTTGCTGCTTTTGTAGCAGTGGGAGGATGGAGGCAGATGGCTACACTGTGTTGACTTTTTTACTGGAACATCCCAGTGTCTGTTTCTCTGTGAAGCAGAGAATTTCTCCTTCTTTCTGTGAAGCAGAGAATTTCTGTGTTGAATGTTTTCCAGATTGCACAGAAGCAGGGATAACAAAATTTCAGTCAGGATGACCTGGTAGGAAAAGCACAGGGTGAGAAAATCAGAATGTGTGAGTGCTGCTCCTTACTCTGCTACAGACACCTTAAATAACCTTCAACAAGCCCACGAGTATTCTTTAGAATTTCTCCTTGCGTGATACCTAATCCAGAAAGAAAATATGAGCTTTATTATATTTGTCTTTGTAAACGCTAAGTTCTTCTGGAAAGGAGGTATTACAGAAATGCAAAGTATTAATTCTTTGACATTTTTAAAAACTAATGACAAAGGTAATATTTATTTTTTATGGTAGCATTATGTGTGCAAAATTAGATTGGTAGCAATGACTGAATCAGTACCAAAATCATCAGATCTGAGTCAGCAACTTAAAATACGATTTAATTTCCTATTTCCAGTACTTGAGATTCACTTTTATGGGGAGAAATGGATTGAGTATTTATTGAACTATACTGCAAGGAAAAACCTTTTCTTTTCTCAGCAATGAACCTTTTCTACTCTGGATATGTAACCAACTTTGCATTTTATTTTCAATAGAAGCATCAACTAAGCTTGAATAATCCATGGTTCTCTATCTTGTGTCTGATTAAAAATGATCAGTTTACTGGACCATTTTCCTATCTAGTGTTTAATCAGTAATTGGTTTCAACTCAAAAAAAATACTCCTGTCTGAAAAACCACATTAGTCTTCTAGTGTCTGATGGGAGATGAATACTGAGATTGCATATGCATAGAAACCTAATTCTCTAATTCCTGTTATTCTGCAGTCATCTCTTTTTCACAGAAAACATCCTTCAGAAGATGAAGATGAAGGAAGAAACAAATCCATGTGTTGTATAGCAGTCAGGGGGGAAGCAAAGATAGCCCGATGTGCTTAGTACCCTAATTGTAGTGTCTTGCCAGGCTTCTCTGGACAGACAGGCCTTTGCTAAAAAAACCATAAAAATAAGAAATTCCCCTTTTACTATCTCACGTTTGCTATATTCATAGACTTTAAAGGAGATTGGCCTGGTCACAGCATCTGCAGTGATGGATCTTTGTAGCTCTGGCTCTTAAAGCATTAGAGCAGCACAGGACAGTTATGAAGGATGGATGGCTGATGATTTTGGTGAAGCTCTGTAAGCATTTGCTGTTTATCTCTTTTTGGTGTAACTGCTTACCCATTTTGATCACCGATATAGACACGTTGATGGTCTGCATTTGCTGTAAGAGTAAATGTGTAATATTATAAATTATTCATTACACCTGTATGTTTCAATCAGAAGAGGAGACAATAAATGGCAAGAAAAACAGTAATAAGGGCAATGAAAGCTGTGTGAGAGTCCTTTCTTGTTAAGGTACTGGAAGACATAAGAGATTGGTCCAAGTTGCCCACACACATATTCTGCTTATTTTTATTAGGAAAAAACCCTTCCCATTAAGCAGTGCCTGTCATTGATCCCTTGTGAAGCAACTTGAGGATTGAGCAGAGATGACGCTTTTTGAATGGGACAGAGTTATACAAATGCTCCATGCCACCACTCATATTTTTTTCACTTCTAAGTCTTGCTGAATAAACTCATTCCTGCAGCCAAAATATTATCTTTATTTAGTTTTGGCAGGAGTGATTTATATAAATTAGTAGCTTACTTAAATGCAAAATATGTTTTAAAAATATATATAAGTAACATTGATTTATCAGGGCTTTTTATGCTTTAATACCAGGCTAAAAAATCTTGGCTATGCTCAAGTAAGCATCTTAATTCAGGGATCATGTTCTGTCTCGGATCCTATGACTGTCACTGCTAATGCTTATATTAACATACTCATATATCATGAGGTTACAGTCAGATCATACAGTAATCTCTGGCTTTCCTTGTTAACTTTCATAATACGAGGTTATTAACTCCAGAATTCAAATAGTGCAGAATTGGAAAAAGGAAAGAGTTTTGATATCGTGGACTTTAGTAGAATAATTGCATACAAGACTTAATGAAGAAATTAGGAGAAAAAGGACACTTTGTAGTCAAGGATAGGTACATCCTTTTTCTGATCTTGAAACACTGAAGTATCTTACTGCTTTATCAGATAAATTTAGTCTTAGTGCCAAGCCTTGCTTCACCAGAGACTTATCAGTAGAATGTATATAAAAGGATTTGGGTACAGAAGTCAGTTAAGTTTATAGTATGACAGGACAATTTGGACTGGAAAGAAGCACAGCAGATCTCCAGTCTAACCTCTTTCTGCAGTCAGGGTCAGCTATGGGGTTGGACAGGGACACTCTGCTGAGCCTTGCAGACCTCAGAGGATGCAGGCAGCACAGCCTCTCTGGGCAGCCTCTTCTGCTGTTTGACTGCCCTCATGGAGAAAGGTTTTTCCTTATATCCAGTCTGAACTTCTCTTGTTCCAGCTTATGCTCGTTGTCATCCCAGCATGCAGCACTGTGAAGAGCCAGGCTCTTTCTCACAACCTCCTAAGGGTGTAGGCAGGCTGCTGCTGTAGGTCTCCTCAAGGCCCTGCTTCTCCGTCTGAATAAGCGCAGCTTCCTCAGCCTCTCCTCCCAGGACAGGCAGCCCCCAAGCATCCTGATGACCCTCTGCTGAACTCGCTCATCGTTTTTCCTGGCAGACCAAACCTGGACACCGCCCTGGAGATGTGGTCCAACATGTGCATAGCAGAGGCAGTTCATCACTTCCCTTGATCTGTGCTGCTGCTGCTGCTGACACAGCCCAGGAAATTGTTGGCTTTCCTTGCTGGCAGCACACGCTGTTGAACAGAGTGTCCACCAAGGCTCCCAGGACCTTGGCAGCACAGCCTCTCTCCTGCTTGCCAGGAAGCACACTTCAAAGTACAGATCATGAAATGAAGATGTGGAATATTTTATTCTGATTCCCAAGAAAGATATTTTGATGTATTTTTGTTCTTTATGTTTTCTTTGAACAATTAAAGCTCAATTACATTGATCTAATTTTGCAAAGATCTAGGGTTATGACAGAACTGTACATCATTCTGTCTGCATTTCTTAAATCAGTAGTAACTGCTAATCTATCCTTTTTCTCAGGAAGATCCCAGGAAAAGTTTTAAACAATATTATTCTATTTATTGAATTCAGCTTGATTGGAACATGTTATGATTCTCATATTTTACTGATATTTTATAGGAGTGGAAAATATAATATATAAATTGACTGTGCAGGAAGAAAAATGGTCAGAAGAGGAAAAGTGAAGCAAAAATAGTATCTGCCAGACAACCAGCAGTTATTCTCTTGCAATTGACTTGCAAAACAGGAACAGGATTTGTGTGTTTCAATCATACCAGTAAACAAATAAATGAAGCCCTTATGCAGCATTTTATGCAGGATACTGTGGACTTTATAGCTTATTTTTTTTGCCATTTGTAATGAGAAAGGGCAACAGATTGGAAGAAGGCAGCATTAAACCATAAATTAATGAACTGTAATGTCTTTAAATCCCATTGTGAGCTAATGTTAGATTGTCATTGGTTAAATGCTTTCAAGGACTGATATTAATAACACTCTAAAGGGAGAGATGTCAGCTCCCTAATGGAATGGGGCCATTCAAGCAATATATTTGAAGACTGGTCAGCAAGCTAGCAAGAGCAAAGTGTATGCATGGAGACAAGGGAAAAGGAAGATCAGAGGATCATCACTTAATCCTTCCATCTTAGATTGTCAGAGATGAGAGAATAAATCAGTTTTTCACAAGAACACTTTGTCCTGCTGGGCTTGTGTGATGCTGCAGTTCCAGGAACAAAAGCGACAGGGGAAGATACTTATTACAATACTTCTCTGAAAATGAAATAAAAGAAAGTAAAAAATCCTGCTCCCTAATTACAAAACAAAGTTGTTAAAAATATCTCAGTGTCTTCCATTGTCACAGTAACATTTGTCTCACAGGGGTTTAAAGATTTTCTTCACTTCCTGTCCTTAAGAATGGGCAGTCATTTCTGCCATGTTCCACTGCAGCTGCTTAAAAAATGGAGACTGAAAATGAAGGAGAAACAAGTCTTTACATGCAAATGCAGAGGTATCGTAGTAGGACAGGATGGAATTTAGCCAGTTCCTGAAATAATAACTAGATTGATTTTTTTTTTTTTGAGAAGTAATAAGAATATACTTGAAGGCGTATACTACTAGGTCTGTACAGTGTCAGAGTATTTTTCTTTTTTTTTGTGGAGGTGGAAATCTATTTGGGTCAAAACTGTATGCTCAACAGAGACTGGGTCTCCTGTGCTATCTTTCTACTTTTATAATGTTCCCTAGGTCCAGAAGCCATTCTCTCCGGGCTGTGTCAGCTGTGATAGAAGATGAGACTGGTGCAGGGTCAGACGGCTCAGTATAACCAGTGTGCTGCACACTGGGAGAGCCAGGTGGGTGCTGGAGGCTTTAAGATTGCTGGAAAGGCATGGAGATGGCTTGTATTCATTCCTAATAGAAGGTACAAGGTGGGAGGAGAAGAAGTCTAGGTGGGAGATGAGTTGATATTTTTATTGAGAGTACTATTGGAACTTTTGCTTAGACTAGTTATAATTCTGGACATTAAAATAGCTCACGTATTTACAGGGATTGATGGCGCCTGTACCCAGGCAGCATCTTGCCATTTTCTATTACTAAAAGACTGTTCCTTTGGGAGACAGGAATGGAGAAAATGCATCTATTTTAAAATAAGAGCTGTGGAGATTACAGGGTGGGTGATCCAGGGATAACCAAAGATGTGCAAGGATGTAATTGCTGTCTGTTGAGAGCACCATATTTAAAAACAGACCAAATCCAAACCAATATTTTTCATAATGCAGGGGTTTCATCTTAACCCAGGAACATACAACAGTGCAAAGATCATTAAAGGGTTGCATCTTTTAGTTTTTGGAAAACAAGATCAGCAGATGATGATGTGCTGGTGAGCAGATAAAGAGATTTAGAGTCTGCATAAGAAGTTGGGAGACGTAGATACATCCTTTGGAACCTTTTGTCTGTGTGCCAAGGAGCACTCCCTCCTCTAGCACACAGTGTGACTGATGGTTTTAGTTATGGTTTTAAGGTCACACCCTAATATATGGGGTTGATTGCAAGATTATTCTGCCATTATTGTACCAACTGTACACTGGTATGGTACAGATTTCTTCTAAAGTGTAAAAAGAGAGTAATCTCCTATATTTCCACACTGATCTATTCTAAACCAAATAGTAAACTCACAATACCCAAAAAGGTAATAACATGAATACCCTGAAGGGTCTTGTTCCCGTTAAACTTCTGAGAGAGATGATTTGCCTTTCAAAGCATTTTATTGGTAAAATGTAATCACACAAAATAGTCCAGTCCTCACAAATTTTTAGAAGATGATATTGTGACCCATAAAAGGAATGTATTAATCTTTACCTTTATTAGCTTTTACATGAAAGACTGTCATTTTCTGTTAGAAAGAAGCATTTTTATTAGTTGTCTGAAAGCAATGGAACAGTGAATTTTTACTTTTGATTTAACAAAAATGACATTGTATACTTTTGGCAAAATATTTCTTGGGAAATGCACATTTGAAAAAAAAAAAAAAAGGGTGGGGGCTATTAAGAACACAGATGTATACACTGAGACTGGTGATAGGAGATCACATTGGAACCTAAGTGATTCTGACAGCTTTTCTCTTTTAATGGTATTCTTGTTTGAGAAAATCCTGGATAAGAACTGCTGCAAGCTTGTGCTCTTCTTGCACCTGCCTATTCTGTGTGAAGCAAAATGTTCAACAGTTCAGGTATTCCTAAATGCAGTTTGCTTGCATTTCCATCATGGAGAGAGAGCTGTGCTTGATCATGGTGACAGCAGAAGCTCTCAACAACACTGTGCCAGGCATCAGTGCAGAAGGTGGCATGTGGCTGTCATAGACAAAAGGAAAGGAAGACAGCATGGATTAAAATAGTTTTTAGGCACTTTTGAGGGTGTTTTGCACAGCACTTCAAACAGTTTGAAAATCAGTAGTGGTCCACATATTCATTTGGAAACCATCACTTCAGAGACAATCACAAGGGCTCGTGAGGTAGGGATTGTCATCCACATTTTCTGCCCGTGTGCGCAGTGAGGACTCCAGTCCCTTTTTAGAAAGACAGAGAGCAGAAACTGTGTATATGTCTGGCTGCTGGCACAACTTTGGGACTGACAGGAATGGTTTCTATTTTCCTTCCCCATATGGACTATCAGGGGAGCAGCGAAGAAAAGCAGTTATTTCTGTTTCCTGTGCTTCAATTTACTTTGCATACAGAGAAAAAATAAAATGGAAAGAAAGTCAAAAGAGTGTGCCAAATAGGAAAAGAAAGCAAAGCTGAATAGCAAGGAAGATCAATTATCAGTTGCTGACCATGAATATTGAAATATATGTCCATCCCTAAAAGATGCAATTTGTGGTGGCTACCCCACACTTTACCCTTAGCAAGTGTGAGAGATTGCTTGTGTTTACCAAGATTCCTGTCATCCTGTCTGCAGGAACTCTTCAACTCCATGTCTGTCCATCTCTAAACTATAAATTCAACTCCCAAATCCAAATCTGTCCTCTTCTGCATCTCTTCAGTCCTGTTATTTTTTTATCAGTGTTAGTGGTAATTTTTCTCTTCCCTGGCCTTGTTGTGCAGAGTGATGTCTGTGTTTTCTGTATCTGGCACAGACTGTGCAGATGAAAGGCTCACAGGATGTGTCCCCGTCACTCATCCAAGGGGAGAGGTCAGGCTTGAGGCAGAACTGCCCTGATCTGCTGCATCTCTCTCCTTTCCTCCAGCCCTTGCTCCTGGGACAACAATGTGACTCCAAAGAAGAGCTCTTTTCCCCCATTTGCAAAGGACACTTAGTCAGAAGTGCCTTCCCAAAGGAAAACTGGAATTACTGGGAGGACTGGAGAGCTGCTCAGCCAGCTGCAACCACGGTGGCGTGACTCAGAACAGCACAGGCAATGCTGTAATGACCAAGATGATGCCAACTGTTACTTCATCTGCCTTGAGAGTTTGGAAGTAAAGAAACGAGGAAAAGAAAGGAAAGTGCAGCCAAAGGCACTTAAATATCATTAGAATTATGTAAATCAGGCAAGTTAAAAAGACAGAACCTAAGTGTTATTTCCCTCCAGGGGAGTTCTGGGGATAACTGAAAGGGGGGAGCAATGTCTTAAAGAAAGATGAATTGACAATTTTTCTACATGAGATTATTTTGGGTAGACAGAAAATAACCTTATATTGATGTCTTATTTTGCAAGACTAATAAATATAAATACAGAGTTTAATCCTTTAAGAACAGTATTTATCAAAAGGTTCATACCTGGCTTTAACATTTTAACTGTGCTGGGTGTTGATGCATGAAATAGATATAATTACATTTTTTTGGTTACTCTCCCAAACGAATTAAAATAGTTTATATTTAACTGTTCATTACTCAAATTATTTTGGGTTATACATAAGAAATTCAAAGCTCAGAGTAAATAGTAAAAACACGGCTATTAAAGACCATGAAAGATAGGTATCTCCATGGTCAGGAGCCTTTACAGCTGTGACCTTAACTATTGAAAATATATTCCCTGCAAATACGTCTAGTAGCAAGGATAATGTTCAGCAGGGGTGCAGGAGGCCGGAGCAAAACATCCTGCTCTGCACAGAGCTGCTGTAATGGGCATGTGTGACTGATGAGAGCCATCAGTTCTGCTCTGTGGTTGCCCTTCAAGGGAGTTTGGCTCGGGTCAAGATGGGGCGACTCTATTTATAATTGCATGTCTCTAAATGTCCCAGATCTTTGCATAGAGGTTCAGAATTAGGAGGAATTGAGTTGTGGCAACCAGGAAAGTGTGGACAGATTACTAAAGAATTCTCTTGTCCGCGTGGCAAAGGACAGTAGCACTTGTGAAACTAGGTTGGTATTTCCTATGTTACAGATTTCAGCTCATGCCTCTTCCCAGTCACTGTATGGGTAAACAAAACTCCGCTCTGAGTTACAGTGTTAAGGATGGAGATATTAACACGCGGGACATAATTTTTTTACATGTAGCCAGCTTACTAGAGCAATGCCACCTGCAAAGAGAGAGGCTCGCTGTAATCAGAGCTCTCTGCAGTGGGCAGAGAAGGAGCAGATGAAGAGGCGGGGAATTGACATAAGAGCTGAGGAGCATCCAGCCAGAGGCAATGCTAGATTTTATGGAGAATAAGAGCATGCACAGAGGATTCAACAGCTAACAGAACACAGACAAAGCCTGGGCTCAGTACACAAAGCATTTTTGCTTGGAACTGCCCGTACATCTGCACTGCAAAATACTGGCCCACAGAAATAGCTAAGAAAGCTGACAGTGGCTGCAGAGAATTCTGCCTGGGGTTGCTTTGCTTCTCAGGAGCATTTTGCAGACTGCCTTGTGCACCTAAGCCACCCAACATAAAGCTTCACTTTACATTCTCCGGGGTGTTGTGGTCGTATCCTGATTCACAAAGCAAAGAGGTTGAGACTGATGAAGGTTTGATGGTTGAAAAATCTGAGCATTTTTTAGGTAGCAGCTTTAGCATAATCTATGGGCACATCCCTGGCTCTTCAAATCAGGGTAAAATGAGGGATTCAGAAACTATTCATAATAAAGAGAAATATATGATAGTAAATGAGGTTGTCTTTACAATGTATCATGGCACTAAAAATGTGCGGATGTTTCTGCCATCATAAGGAGATGTGAGATTTCAAATCCTGTAAGTAATGTGCTACCATAGCTAGTCCAGGGCTTTTGGGGTTTTTTTGTCAGCCCAAAGGTATTCAGCTCTAGATATGCAGTTAAGGATTAAAGACTGGACAGAGATTTCTGGATTTGTCTGAATAGGAAGAGCAGCAAGTGAGACTGGAGCCACTGCAGTTCCTGAGAGAGGACTCTTTTTGGAAACAGCTCCTTAGTTGTGTTTTAGCGGCTACTTCACCTGAACAGTGAACGGCATCTCCAGTGCAGCTCATGTGAAAGGGAAAGAACAAGAGCTTGGAGGCATGAAAGCCTACTTGGTGTTTTGGAAGTAAAATTTTCTACTCCAGTTCTGCCCACTGAACCTGCTCAAAGTTGGATTTCTCAGCCTTTTTTTTTGCAGGAGGAGAATAATCAAATCCTGAAAGACTTAAATATGTGAAATCTCTAGAAATTACTAAATGTACTACATATGAAGAAAAAATGCCTGAATGCTGAGAGTTTTAATGACCTGTGAAAGGATTTTTTGCTTTATGTCATGTCATGGATATTGTGTACACCCCACAGTGTCCTTGAGAGTCTTCTGCTCCGGGGGCAGCAGTAATGTGACATGGGTGTTGTAAATCGTGCACCACGATCAGCCTGTCTGCTTTGCCCACTGACTCTGAGGGGACACTGCTTGAGAACGCATATTAAACTCCAGGTATTTCAACACAAATGGTTGTTCTTGATTTTTTGTGAAGTTGCATGAGGCTCTCACAGCTGCTTCACTCACCGGTAGGACAAATTTCATGTTAGGGAGAAACGTGAGACACTGCATAGAGGAGGCAGAAGATACTGTGTTTCAAGCACAGAAAAACAGACTGCAGAGAAAACCCGGTGTTTCAGCCTTATGGTAGGAGGCTGCTTTGATGATATTGCAGCAAGACTCTACTTTTCAAAAGTGTCTAACAGATGTGAGCCATAGGAAACTGCACAGGTACCTGCTAATTGGGCCACTCCACTTGAGAGGCTTTTGAAATGAGTCATAGGTGTAACCAAGTTGCAGGTTCATAACACTGTTTTATTCATAACTCTTAGCTGAGAGATACAGAGGTGAATTGTGCTTTTACATGTACAGGAGGAAATATAAGCAACGGGCTACACTTTTTAGAAACCTGAGAGTTGTACTGAAAAGATGCAAAATGATTCCCAGGTCAGCAGAACCTCATTGCAGAGCTGCAGGCTGCAGAGGTCGGCAGTGATGAGGAGACCACAGCCTTCCCCTCTAACAGGCAAGAAATGGGTAACCTAGTCAGTCTGGACTCAGCAAATGTTAGGAAATAAGAGCAGCTGCTGCTTACAGAATCGAAGTGTGATAAGAGGCAAGGACTTCCATCTGATGGTGAGTTCAGGACTCAGTCGGGTCTCACAGAGCCTGACACACAGTGGGGGAGGAATCATGTGGCTTGAACCAGCAGCAGGAGCCATCCCAGAGGCTCAGTGATTTCTCCGTTTCTCTGTTAGGGAGCCAGTGTGGCTCACCGTGCTCTCCAGCACAGTGTGGGTCCTGCTGAGTTCCTGCAGGCTTTGTAAATGGACATTTTCTGTCTGAAAAGGGAGCAGGACACTTTTGAAACCAAGGAGGGGATACTGTATGCTGTTCTACCTTAACAGTTCTGCTCCTGCCTTGGAGTGCTGTCTTACAAAGTCCTCCAGGTGAGGAACTTGGGAGATGCTCATGCCCTCTGTGGTTCAAAAAAACCCTGGATCACGGGGTTGCTACCCACAGGGCAGCAACAAATGCCAGGCTGAGGTGCACAGGACCAACTTCCTATTCCCCAGTGCTACAGATGATCAGCCTCTGCACAGTTTGTGTAGAACAGTTACCCTGCTCCAGGAGATTTTAATGGCCTCTGCCGAAATGGAAAGTTTTATCCAGAGCGGGGAATCCGAATGCATGTTGCAATCTCAGGAAAATGAGCAGGTCAGTCACCACGCAGATGTGCAGTGTACCATCCTTTAGTGTATAAATAGTCAGTGTACCACTGACCTTGACTATATTCACATGAGATGAAACTTCCTGCAAGTGTGGGGACTTTGCCTTTGAAAGCCATGAAAAATAATGGAGAGCTGGTCCCTAAAAACCATGCCTCATCTCCCTTTCCACTTTTATTTCAGTGGCCAACACTTAATGAGGCCTCAGAAACTTTTTGTACAATTCTTATTGGTACTTGAGGACCTAAAACAAGTCCTGAATATGTGGTCCCAGTTTGATTCTGCTGTGTTTGGTCAGCTTTTTAAGTTTTCTTGCTGAGAATAACCATCAGTTCCTTGATTTTTCTTTGAATTTTTTTTATCTGTCATCTTTACAGTACTCTGTAATGACACTGACCTCGTGGCACTGCCTTCTTGTCTTCAGCTCAAGCTGGAATATGCAATTTGCATAAGGCAAGTAAAAACCACCACACGCTCTGTTTAGAAATATTGGTTAGAAAGCAGAACAGTATAACATGGGAAGAGGCTGCAGATGAAAACATGTATCCCACAAAAATCATTAAAAGCAAAAGCAATATATATTTAAATTGCAAGAAAGTCTGCTCCAGGGACCCTGGAAACACAAACGCACAAATATTCTCAGATCAATATCAGGAAAGCAAATGCATAACACATCTCTCATGGAGACAGGGAGAAGACAGATCCAAGGTGCAAAATGCACCTGGAGTAGGGGGTGAGGAGGGTTCTAGTCAACCTTCAGGTGCAACGAATAAAGCCCCCTCTCCCAGCACGTGACCAGCTACCCAAAAACCAAGTGAAAATGAGAATCTGCCTTCTCTAGCCATGTCTGATGGGGGCCTCTCATTGTCTACACCTGCTTCTCATGCACCTTATGTGCATTTCTCTGCCTTCTTCAGTTCCAGACATGGGTGATCCTGAGCTCTGTCAGCACGATGAAGTTAAGCACCTGATGTGATCATGCAGCAGCTGTAATGTAAGGAAGTGCTGGTCAGTGTTTGAAGCATGGTGTTTGTTTACTGTTTATATGTTTTGCAGATAGATACTGTGTCTGTCAGCATATTCTTTTAATCAAAGTTTCTTTTCTCTTGATCCTCTGAGTGCCTTGAGGTGCTCTGTCTCCTGGGACAGGCACTTGTATGGTGATGTTACTGAAGTAGGAGTGCTAGCTCTGAATTCTTTTCTCTCTTTTAGATGCTAAGAATTTGCTAATGTGGTGCGGCTGTTTTGCACAGCTGCTGTGATGCATAATCCTGTTTTAAGTGACTATCTTGTGGCTGCTTTGCATTACAGGAGGCACTAAGCCATTGAATTTCTCTTTGGGCAGACCTGATATGTCAGTCCTGGCGAACTGGCATCTCCAGTGTTTTGTTGCATTCGTCTGACCTGGAATTCAAAGGCTTGTCTTTGAAGACAACTGTTTCTACCTTGATCAAGGGGAAGTTTATATTTTGTATGAAAAAGGTGCATATAAAAAATCATGAGAGAACCAGAAATTCTGGCTCTTTTTAGGCTCAGCTGAAAATTAAATACTGCCTTCAACAGGGCCTGAGAGTGAACCTGACTCACTGCTTAATTACTTCAAAAGGCAAAGCTTAGGGTTTCAAGTCTATTTTTTTTCCTTGCTTTTCATCTTTATTCCTCCTCCCACCTCCTTTTTCAATTTATTTCCTTAATAAAGCAGTTCTAGCTGTATTTTTCTTATACCTACCCCTAATTTTAGGCATAGGCAAAATGGAATGTGTCTGCCTAGTTGGCTCTATGCCAGTGTTAGACCTGGCCACTTCCTGCTGCCAGGAGAGGTGTTGGGATATGGAGGCTGATAGCAGCTGTTGGCTGAGGAAAAAAAAGGTAATGGAAAATCAATGGAAGAAAAATTTCTCCTTTCAAATGTTTACCTCTGCTTTTCATCCCACTTGGTAGCAATAATAACCCAGCCATATCTTCTCCTCTAGTGGTGTTTACATTGCTAAGAATGCTCAAATCAACTCTGCTTATAAGCTTTTCTCCAGTGACAGTCAAGACTAGTTTTACTGGAATTAAAGAAAAACCTGACTCTTTTGACTTGAATGCCTGTCGACCTGGTTACAGCTTGTTAGACACCTATGTCTTAATTTAGGCTCCCATCAAATAAAATACAGCCGTGGGAGTCCTCTCTGCAGGGTTCTCCAATGTCTAAAGACATTTTTGGTGATTTCATATCCAAGTCTCTCAATGCATCTCAATTGTTTTACTTTTCGGTTTCTTTCTTAGCTTAATAGGGGCAAATGGGGAGAAACTTTTAAGTGGTCTTTGGAGCCTGATTTTTGTTTAAATATTTAGAAAGCTGAAATATAAATAAAAATGATGTTACTTGCTTTTTATTAAATTGTTGTTCATATAAACCGAAATTGTTCATGCCTAACATGTAGGCTAGCTAATAGCTCCTGGGCCATGCTCCAGGCTTGTCTATCTTGTGCACTGTTATTCCTTTGGTCTTGTTGAACACATTTTGCCTTTGGTCATACTCATCTTAGTTGCTGCAATAGTGAAAGGAATGAGTTTCTCTGAAGGGGGTTGGAAGAGATTGCAAAGATGTTTGTTTAAAGATTTAGCAAGGGTCAATAGGAAGTGCATTTGTTTGCTGTTAAATTTATGATGAGTCTGCAGCATCAGTTAGTTGCATTATCTGACAAGCATTGCTTGAACAGTCTGCTGTCTTCTGGGTGGTTTTGTAAGTGATTCTGTCCTCAAAGCTTCCATGCATTTGTGAACTGTAAAGCTCTGTAGCAACATTTATGCAAGTTTATTTTTTCCTCTCAGCAAATATCAGAAGTTGCACTTAAACAGCAGCAAAATGCCTTTCACTTGCAGACTGCTCACTGGGCAAAATTAACCTCTAAAAGCAATTCTGTTAGAGGTAGGAATATGTTTTATACAGAAGAACCCCAAGTATAGTAAAACTCAAAATTACTCAAAGGAGGCATAACAAATTTCTGGCATAACCGGGATTTTAATTTGTTGACATCTTTTTTTCAAAGTTATGAGGTATTTTTTGCCCACTGGCAGCTCCTTCAAGTTGATGTGGCACTCTGAAAATCAGCCTAGACTGAGGTTCTCAGTGCAAGTGCGTCTCAGAAGCTAGGCTTATACAAATGTTTATGCTTGATGTTAAATCAGCTGCAGCCATCCTGGACCAGTTCCCTAAGGATTTTATGCAGCTTATGTTGCTTTTGCAGTTCTTGCTCTTATAACTGCGGAGCTACCACTGCCCAAATGTACTAGTTTAACCCTGCATTGGGTTGCATTATGGGCAGCCTAAACCTCTCACAGCAGAAGAATGCTTACTCAGTGTTTTGGGAACTCAGTTTACTGGAGTAGCAAGCTGCCTGTGGGATTAGGAGGCTGCCTGTCTCTGAAATCCTGTTGCTGAGAGTGTTGGTCCCTGGGTTTATCAGTCCTTGTGATTTGTGTAGTTATGAAAAACTGGTTGCAAGTGTTTACGTTAGAGATGTCATCTTCATCTCTGTGTGTAAATATGTTGCTGTTCCTGTTATTTCCCCAAACTGTCAATTGTTAATCTGTCATTTTCAATGATCACACCCACTCAACTCCAGTGTGCAATAAATTACCTTCTAATCAAAATGGGTTCATTTGCCAAATGTTGCAGGGAGGCAACCTGGCAGAATTTTATGCTTAGCGGATAA
This sequence comes from Cnemophilus loriae, assembly GCA_013397755.1. Classification (NCBI taxonomy): domain Eukaryota; kingdom Metazoa; phylum Chordata; class Aves; order Passeriformes; family Corvidae; genus Cnemophilus; species Cnemophilus loriae. Next base: position 306,495 of record VZTF01002078.1, read on the forward strand.
GAAATGTCAGAGCCAAATATTCCTATGTTAATTACCGGACCAACAATATGCTTCCATCCACAAAATTACCTCAATTAAGGACGAAAAGGATTGGTCTAGACAGATCATGTCAGGCCATTTCCACAGTTTATGACAGGATTCCTCTGCCCTTCACTCAATGACTTCCCAGGGCTTGTCCAGCTTAATTTTAATGGAATCAGGTGAGGGAAGATTTCACCATCTCTTTCTACTCTTGCAATGCTTTCTTCTGATGTTCATATTGTGTTTTATTTTCCTTAATTTCACTCACATTGATATAAAAATATAAGTGTAGAATGAGTTCCATATTCAAATACCGTGTAAATTTAAAACTTAACTGATGCACTCTGTAGATTCTGATCCTTTTTTTTTTTCTTAATTGTGATGTATGCTATCAAATATAAACTGCTGAATTGGAACCTAATGTTACCGCTCAAAGACTCTGGCTTTTTGTTGTTGTTGCTGTTGCTGTTGTTTTTTTAACAGAATCTAAGTGCTTGACTCTTTCAGACAAAAGCAAAGACAATGTGACAAAGTGACAAAGTATCTCAGTGTAACACTGTGTATTGAAAAGAGCTGTGCCAAAGAGTAGTGTGATTATTATTGCTATTACTTTGGCCATACAGATATTTCTACCAAAGTGACATATGGATAATCTAGCAATGCTCAAGAGCTCAATCAGCGCTTCACTCCTTCACAGCTAAACAGAGCCACATCCCCTGATAATTGTGCAGTCTTAGTGTTTCTGTGTATTTGTCCAGTAAACAGAACTAAATTGCCACTTTACATTTGTATTGCTATCTATCAAGTGTTAAACTGAAGGAACCTGTGTGTCTTTCTTCTGTATAAGCTTTTCAGAGGTGTGTGTGTGTTACATGTTGAAGTACAGCACCATCAATTTGTGCAACGGAATTGCTGACAGTTCAGATCATCTTTCCAAACAGTTCACTGTAAACTTAGTGGAACAAATAAGTGCGTGCGGTCTGAAGGGATGGGAATTATGTATCATCAAAGTGATGTGTGAACTGTTGTGATGTTATTAGATTTTTTTAAAGGCATGAATAGAAGCTTTAGTTGTTGTATTGCATGTTATTGTAAAAGTTGAAAGAAACCTGCAAAAAGTTCTATTTAATGATATTAAAAATGTCATTTAGGCAACAAGCATCCGGATCTTTTCTTTTACCTTTCCTTTTACTCAGACCTAATTGCCTTCTCAAACACTCTTACTTGTGTAGCTCTTGCCCTCTGCTGGAGTAAAGTAAATGCAAGCCTGTGTGTCACCACAGTGGGATTTGAAAAAAGTGTGCTTAGTTTTGCTCTTCCTTAATGGGTGAAATAAGTTTCAATTAAAGTTTGTGTTTATTTTGATCTAGAAAGCACAAAATATGCATGACTGCAATGTGCGTAATTTCTCTGCCGGCAGGAGGTTGGTTGTTTGCTTTTTGGTTACAACCTTAATGCTTGTGCCCTGTGTTGGAAAACTTTAGATTGTTCTAGTGGTTGGAGCTTGTGGAATACTTGGAACAAGGAGTCCTGTGTGAACACCCTTAGGTGATGATGGTCACCCCTAAGCTCTGTAGTTCACATTCATAGGTGCTTTTGAAACTGTGTGCTGGCTCCCTAACCAGCAGCATCTCCTCTCTGTTTTGTTAGAAGCAGAGGGAATCACTGTTCTGTGAGTGCTGACAATGTCTGCAAACCATGAAATGGGAGATAGGCATGGCGGCTTCTCTGACCTTTAGAAGATGTTGATTCTTGCTCTTAATGAATTGCAAATAACAACTCAAATTTTTGATCAAAAAAATAATTATGCTCTTGTCTATTTTTGTTGTTACTACCTGTAACCCCCAGCTCACCCCAAATCCTACAGTGGTAGGGGCTTTAGCACTTGCAGTTCCATCTTGCTTTCTCTAAATGTATCATTCCTTGGTTTTTAAATTCTATAGCATGCCCATCTAAGATGAAACTATGGACATTTGTAATATAGCCCATTTCTGGCAATGGCAATGGTGTTGGGGTGCCTCTGCAATGCTGCCTCTGGAGCAACAACGTCTTGAGCTTTTTATTGCTGTGGTTGTCTTTGCTTCTGTCACAGTACTGCTGACAACTGGCTTCACTGTTTAACCCTCTGCCTATTTTCAACTCTAGCCAGATCCTGCTAGGTAGCTAACTCCCTTGTTGATGTCCTCCTGTCCTACACAACTTCTGTCTTCTTGACCCTTCTGTCATTCTGTCTGTCTCCTCCCTCCCATGCCCCATTTTCACTTGTCCCTTTTGCTTGCTGGGCTTTGCAAGGATTCTTCCATAAATGAATGCAGAGATAGATCCCTTCCTTATCAGAAAAATCTGTAGTCCCAGCTCTCCTTTTTTGTGGGTCAGAGGTGTAAACGCTGTTGTTTTCATATGCATCTGGTTTCTGAGGCTAACGTTTTGTCTCTCTGTCTTAAGTAAGCTGTGTTCTCAAAAATGGAGAAACTTAGCCTTAGCCCTTTCAGAAATTATTCTCTCAAATCCTTCTGTGGAGAAGGAGAGGGAGGAGAAATCAATAACTTTACTGGGAAGGAGGACAGGAAATCACTGTGTAAAATCTTGCAAAATCCTATAAACAACTGCGTATTGCCAAGATAATTCTCTGTGTATCATCTGTGCTCCTCGGTAAAGAACAGGCCACAAAAGAGGCCAGGTTACCCTTCAAGCAAATAATCCTGGAATTGGGAAGCAGATGAATTTCTCTCTCTGTCACCAGAATTAGAAATTTTCGAGTCAGTCACAGAAGGGCAGGAACAGTAAATGGGCTGCATGGTAACAGTAGCTGAAACATGCAGCTAGTTAATTAATGTTAAGTAGTTCAAACATGCAGCCTAGTTAATTAATATTGTTAAGGTTGCATGGCCAAGCCTGTCTTGAGTATTTCCATCACGAAACATGGCTGTGCAGCTTTACTTCATCTGTAAGCATGTATCCTTCACAATATAATCCCTAACTGCATTTCTCATACGTGGTTCCCCAGTATGGTATTGCACCAGCCTATGCACAGCAGGTATCTAACAAAGGGATGAGACAGGAGCGCTGCTACTGCAGGCAAACAAAATGACAAATACAAGGGTATGTCTCGGGACTGGTGCTGTTTACTATCTTCAGCAATGACACAGATAGTGGGATTGAGTGCACCCTCAGCAGATTTGCAGATGACACCAAGTTGAGTGGTGTGGTTGTCACACCTGAGGGATGGGATGGCATTCAGAGGGACCTGAGAAACTCGAGAAATCAAGAAGTGGGACCATGGTAACGTCATGAGGTTCAACAAGGCCAAGTGAACGATGCTGAACCTGGGTCAGGGAAAACCCTGTTATCGATACTTGCTGGGAGTTGAAGGGATTGAGATCAGCCCTGCCAAGGTGGTACTGGTGGGTGAAAAGCTGGGCATGAGCTGGAAATGTGCACTGACAGCCCAGAAAGCCAGTTGTACCCTGGGCTGCACCTAAAGAAGCCAGCAGGTGGTCAGCAGCTCAAGGGAGGCGATTCTCTCCCTCTGCTCTGTTCTTGAGACTCCATCTGGAGTACTGCAACCAGCTGTGAGCTTTCCAGCGTAGTAAGGATAAGGACCTGTGGGAGTGAGTCTAGAGGAGGACCAGGAAGGTGATCTGAAGGCTGGAGCACCTCTCCCGTGAAGACAGGCTGGGAGGTTTGGGGTTGTTCAGCCTGGAGAAGAGAAGGCTGCAGGGAGACCTTTCAGTACCTAAAGGGAGCCTACAAAAAGAAATAGGGACAAGCAGTTTAGCAGGGCCTGTTGCAATAGAACAAGGGCTAAAGATTTTAAACTAAAAGAAACTAAGCGATAAAAGACCTTTAAGTGTCCCTTCCAACCCAAACAATTCTGTGATTCCATGGTTTAAAAACTGTCCTGGGCAACAAAATTCAACTACTGTTTCTGTGTTATACAAAGCCTTTCCTTTCAATTATGCTTCATCAGAGGTGATTAACATTTTTGTGTGTTTGTCACCTATAACTTGATTTGCGGAAGTACTGACTATATAGAGATGTAGCTGGAATTTATAGACAGATAAATTGCAAGAAAATGAAAGAGTTGGCTTGTGTCACATCGACTATACCTTTACGACTCTTAGAGATGTTTGTCTAACTTGTTCTTAAAACCTGGCGTGACAAATCCTTCAAGCAAGCAGCTTAAGCATGCTATTGAAGTGTTTATTAAAAAAAAAAAAAAATTCCAAGTGTTTTATCTTGAATATTCATCTTGCAATAATGGATAGGACAAGACAAACAGGCTTAAGAGGACATTGAGATTATACTATTGTGGGGGTTTTTGTGGGGCTAGTTTATCTTTTAGTAGCAGTCTTTTACATATTCGACGACTTTTGGCTTCCCTCAGCCTTTCGAGGCTTTACGGTGCTTATCTCTCTAATCTGCTTTTTGTAGGTGATGTGTTTTAGCTTTCTGTCATTTTCATTTCTCTCACCTACATGTTCTTTGACTGAATTTTATTACTCTAGAAGTCTCTTCCCCCAAATGAAATATTCCTAATGAGGTTTTATCAATGCTCAGTGCAATAGAAAGATAACTTCACGTGTCTTGCAGGCTCTTTACAGTGATACAGGAAAGCAGCAATTTGCATTCATATCTCATCTTGGATTTTAATAGGAACCAAACAGCTGTTCCACTGGTGGTGTTTTAAGAAATGTACGGAACAGTGTGGCTGAAAACTTCCAAAATAATTCAGCTTAAGGGGAAAAAGTGCTTTGAGCCAAGTAGTTGGATCCTGGTGATTGTAGATGAAAGGAAGGCTCAGGTAATCTTGAAATAATTTGGCCTCAACTTTACCTGTAATAAAGCTGTAAGTTACCTAGGTGTCTGTGCAGACCTTCAGGCAGATTTTCCTTACCATCCCAGGAAACATCTTCATTGAATGAGTGTGGTCAGAAAGTAGGTACAACAGCATGAACTTCATCAGCCAGTGACTTCCATGGGAAACAGATTTAGTATTCAAAGAAAAATAGTTTGCCTAGGGAATTGCCATCCTCATATCTTGCACTATAGGGTGCGGATGTGTTTTGGTTTTATTCTTTTGAGATTTACAATGTAAGCTGACTAAATGAAAATTCTCCTCACATTGGATGGAATGCTAATGGAGATATAATTTAGCATGTTACAGCTGCTTTCAACATAGTGAAGTTACGATGTGTACCTCTTTCATGTATGAGTAGTATTCTTTACTAGAAAATAAATTTTCAGTATTGGTTGGTTGCTATAAACACATCAAATATCATATCCATTATCTGCTTCCCATACTGTGAAAAGAATTTAACTCCTAGTCAACTCCTTGCTCAGGGGCTCAGTAATTCTAATGAATATTTGAAATAAAAAGCAGTGACTGCTGTCAGCTCTTTCCAAAAGGTTTTTGGGTTTGTGTTGACAGGCTGTACAGGGTGTGCACTGAGGTTATTAGCCCCTCATCAAGAATTTACAAGAATCCTTGTAATACTTTATTCTGTGGTTAAAACCTTTTCCTGTTTAATTCTTGGTGTCTGCTTCCAAGTGATTATTTACTCAAAGCTGGCATAAGAAATGGACTTATGTAAAATGTTATCCACAAATTCTGGTGTCCAATTTGTATTAAACCCCATCAAGTAAAACAGTGCATTAGTTCAGGGTTCTGGATAGCTTGTTGTGGTGGTCAGGCACTGGCAAGCCTTGGCACTGTCAGACTCATTAACAAGATTGCTCTAAGCTGCTAGAGAAACTGTTGCATTAATTGTCATCATCAATGTCAAGAGGAATAAGATTTGAGCTTTGAAAATGGTGGCAAGGAAAAATGAAGGACATAGTCTTAAAGGTGTCTTACTGCCTCATTCAGAGCAATTACCCTTCTCAGACCCAGATGCCAAGACAGACTGGATACAAATAATATAAAGATTAACATTTTTGTCTGATAAATACGTTAGACTTCCCAGTGATGCTTCTGACATCCAGAAACATGAACATCGTAGAACCAGATGCAATTCAAGTGGAAGGCTGAGTTTATCCCCTACTTATGCAAACACTCCCAAATGCTTCCTTGGGAGATCGGATCTGTGCCCACTTCCAGGGAATTTTGCAAATCTTGGATAGAACACTTCTTACAGAACGTAGCCTGAGTCTTGCTAGGTAAATGGAACATTTTCCTTCTTCATTTAATTATCTGTTATCCATATTTAGTTGCTGTCATTGACGTGACTGAGCTGAAGCCATTTATCGTGGTTCTTAGTAATCACTTATGAACTAATTAAGACAATGAAGTTCTAAAATAGCTTCAGGATAACCCCAGCAGAGAGGGAAGCCATGCTAAAACTCTTACTTTTGTAAATGAATGGCTGTCACCTATTATTCTTTTGTATTCTCTCACATCCTCGGAGCAACGGGAGTCCCTCATATTTTAAGTGGACTGCAAGCACGCACTTTGTTGACAAAACTGGATTTTACTTTGGGACAGACATTGACATTCCTCTCTTACCTTTTCCTGGGAAAATGCTAACTCAGATCATACGCAGTTGCCCGCATGCCCTAGTCATGGTTCTGCCTGAAAACTCCTGAGGATAATAGTTTAGCTGTGGGTACCCTTGCAGTATTCATGGTCCAATTCAGGAAACACTGTAGTGAGGAGCATAAACACCTCCACGGTGTCTGTATTGATTTGACAAAAACATATAATGCTTTCACTTGATCTGCTTTCAGAGAGTTGGTGTGAACGGGATTGTTCTGATGTTCTTTTAGCCCATTCTATTAATGATGGGAGAGATCCTGTGCAATAGAAAATCTTTCTTCGGTGGAGTTTAATCTTTCTTCTGTGGAACTTCTTATGAACGATGGAGTTGAGCAGGGTTATAGATCCATCTCTACTCAACTTTTCATTTCAGTACTGTGGATCTTGACTTTAGCATGTGAAATAATGAGGGTAATTTGTTCAGCCCAAGAAAATTTATTCAAATCTGAGTTTTGCGAAACCAGTCAGCAGCAGATCTATAGAATTTCACTGCTTTACAAGATCATCCAAACACTTTCACCTTGCAAGGAGGATCTAAAGACAAGGCCATATTTTGTCTTTCCAAAGCTATCTCTGAAGCCCTCTCTTTTGTTGCAGTTACAGACTCAAAATCACACCATTCTTGGTATTTTTCTCTCTCTTAATTGATGATTAAATACCTTGGTGTTCCTGGAAAGCAAGGGTTTCTTGAAAGACATTTGCAAAATTTTCTTTTGCATGAAGGAGAAAAACAATGCTCAGTGCAGATCACCAATTTAAACTTTTGACTGTGTTCACTTTGTACAGGCTAGGCACAGCACGGAGATGCAAATTCCAGAATGATGAAATATTGTAAGATGGCTTCTAAGTTAGCCTGTGCGAGGTGACAAACCACCTGAATGACAATGCAAGGACGTCCCGAAGCCCTCCCTAACAGCATGCCAGATCAATGATTGTGAGGAATAAGCTTTGAGACATCTGGAGACACACCTTTCCTCATACTAGCATAGCTCTCGATGTGAAACATGCAGTTAACTTGGAGGTCAAGCAGGAAAAGATGTTCAGAGGGGTTCTGTTGTCACTTCTCACGCATCTAAACATCACATATTCAGCTTCTAACCACGCATGTTATGTGCAGGGTTGTGAAATTAAATAAGGCCTTTTAGCAGTTAAGAAATAGAAATTAATTTATTTCCTTAATAAAACGAAAGAGAGAACTAGAGGGAATTAACCAAGTTTTAGGAGGGGGTGGGCAATTTTCTTTGATATTGCGGTATGACCAATGATATGCTGCAGTCAGTGCCCTTCTGACTGAACTGAAATGAGCTGTTCCTGACAACATTTTAAATCAATGAATGTGCTCTATTAACATAATGCATACCTACACTCTTGAGCATAATCTATAACCTCCTTAAAACCCAGAAATCTCGAGTCCAACACCCTGTGCTGAAGGACTGAACTGCCTGTAGAAACAACTTTTGTTCTCTTCTTGCCTTTTGCCCCCTCCAACTGGAGCAGCAATGTGCATGTGAGAAGCCCTATGTGTGGGTGTTATGTAGTTGTGTAGTTCAGACTCTAAACAGAGGAGTTGAGTCTCTCAAGCCACTAGTCTTTCCCTAGAGCTAAATTCATTATATATTTTATGTTTTGGAAATTGTAGTGTAAACTAACAGGCTCAAGCAAAGCTGAGAAGAAAAATATAAAAATAGAGAGGAGACATTTGCAGAGTAAAGACTGAAAAACAGTCTAATCAGATTGAAGGAGATTTTGTATCCAGTGATGCATACAGTTAATAAGATATAGCTGTATGCCTTGCTGTACTGGGACTTCATTGCACTGTGTGTGAGTTGCTATTGTATTTAAAGAATAGAGGAGGCGTGGGGAAAGGCAACAAGGATCTAATCTTTGAGAATATGCGATAGAGGCCAGCCCCGGGGAGGACACCAGACCTACTCCTCTCTTTCTCAACTTTGTAGGTCAAAGCAGCTCTGTTAATGTGGCAAAGAAAACCCCACAGATCCCTGTGCAGTGGTGCTCTCTGGGGCTGCAACAAAACCTGCCTGTGTGCCGTCACCGGCCATGAGGACCTTTATTCAGATTAAGAGATTATTGAGTGGTGCATAGTTCAGCTCAGGTTCTTGCAAATGAAACAAATCTTGAAGCTTCTTAGCTCTGGACAAACGAACTTCTTATTATTATTGGTGGTGCTGTCTGAATTCAATTTTAAAGCTTAATGGGTTTTAGATGTATGTACCAACTGGATTTCAGACAAAAAGGCAAACATCAGAAGTTGAGAGGCTGTAATGTATTAATGTATTAAAGGTATACAGGGCACTAACATGTTCTGCCAAGTGAGATCCTGTAGCTTCATCTTTACTAGAACAGGACTATTTGTGAATTAAGTTGCAGTCTTGGTGAGAGACTAGTTTTAGGGGTTTGTTTTTACTTTTTAACTCTTGGATCAACTTGAAATGTAAATGTAAAATATCAAGGGTTTGTTATTCAGCTGTTTGAGCTCTCTCAGCTCTAAAGTTTGGTCTCAGTAGTTAGACATCACCTCCAAAGGGGTGCCCTGTAACTGTGGCATCTCCCTTTTATCTTGTGCTTTCTCGGGAGGGAAGTGGAATAGGAGATGCTGTGCAGGATTTCTGGGCAGAAGAGAAGAAACAGGATCCTAGGATGGCTAAGGTCATCTGTGACTGAGGCAGCACGTTCAAACAGATGTAAATTAATGTTGAACTCATCCAAAATGGAATAGCTGATTTTATAAAAAAAAAAAAAATCAAAGTCTTTACGCCTTGTATCAGCTTGGCTCAAATTTTTTTGTTTAGGCTTTACTGAAGGAAAGTTGTAGATCTGTGTACCTTTCAAAATGTTCCTGCAGAAGATTTCTGTGAAGAAATAATTTTTTTACTGAAAAATTCTTCAGCCTGCTCTGTCACTCAAATCTAGCAACCTCAGGGCTCTGTAAAAGTGGTCAATTTCTAAGATCGACAAAGTCTAAATATATAATTAGATAAGTGGTAGAAGCTAAAAGGAGCCACTTTGCAAAGAAATTGAGCTGGCAGTGTCTGACACATCTTTGTCAGATAAACAAAACACTTCTATTTGAAATTTCACGTTGTTTTGATGAATTTCTACACTTGATTCCTGTGGTGGGCTGACCCTGGCTGGATGCAAGGTGCCCACAAAAGCCACTCTATCACACCTGTGCCCACCTAGACAGGGAGAAAAAAGGTAACGAAAGGCTTGTGGGTTGAGACAAGGGCAGGGAGAGATCACTCAGCAGTTACTATCACTGGCAAAACAGACTCAACTTGCGGAATTTAATTGAATTTATTACCGGTCAAATCAGAATAGGAGAATGAGAAGAAACCCAAATCTTAAACATGCCTTTCCCCCACCCCTTCTTTCTTCCCATTCTTAACCTTGTTTCTGATTTGTTACCTTTGCCCCACCAGCAGCACAGGAGGATGGGGAACGGGGATTATGGTCAGTTCATCACATGTCTCTGCCGCTCCTTCCTCCTCAGGGGTCCCTCCCAAGGGATGCAGTTCTTCATTAACTGCTCCAGTGTGAGTCCTCCGTGGGCTCACCAGTCCTGCCAGCAAACCTGCCCTATCATGGGCTCCTTTCAGGGGTTCAGAGGTCCTGCCAGGAGCCTGCTCCAGCTCAGGCTTCCCATGGGCTCCCTTGGGCATCCACCTGCTTCAGCGTGGGTCTCCTCCATGGGCTGCAGGTGGATCTCTGCTCCACCATGGACCTCCATGGGCTGCAGGGGCACAGCTTCTTCACCATGATCTGCACCATGGGCTGCAGGGGAATCTCTTCTCTTTCTCTTTTTTTCTTTTTCCTGAACCATGGTGTCTGCAGGGCTGTTTGTCTCATGTACTCTCACTTCTCTCCTATCTGGCTGCAATTTGGTTCTGCACAATAATGTTTTTTCTGTTAACTATTTTATCCCAGAGGTGCTGCTGCCACCGCTCATGGGCTTGGCCCTGGACAGAAGTAGGTACCCCGTGGAGCTGGCTGGTGTTGGCTCTTCTTGACATAGAGGAAGCTTCTGGCAGCTTCTCACAGAAGCCACTCCTGTAGCTTCCCTGCTACCAAAACCTTATCATGTAAGCCCAAATACAATGCCAAAGCTTTTGGGCCTGAACCAAACCCCAAAATCTCCAAAGCTTTCCTATGAGCAAAGCAGAGATGGAAATACTGAAGGAAAAGGCAGAGCAAGCCCTAATACCTCTGATTGGAGAGCCTAGGGTGAAAAACATTTCAGAGAAGTCTGTGCCTGGGTCAGGTGTAGGTCAGGATGTCCCATACAGGTGCCCCAAACAGCCACACTCTGCAATAGTCTAGGTAGTATAGCCCAGTGAAGGCTGAAGGGCAGCACAGAGGAACAAGCTGAACTGCTCTTCTCATGCTGGGATGAACTGGCCTTACAGAGACCTGTGAATGGTAATACTGCCTAGAAGGCTGAAACTGCAACTATTTTGATTTGGTGTAGCTGAGTAAAATAGACTGTGGAAGACATCTGCTTTGGAAATATATCTGGCACAACAAATAACATTTACATGACTCTTCCAGGAAATACCACTGTGACATTTACTGTTTGTTGGGGTTTTTTTTAACCTGTATCCTTACCTAACCTTTTTTGAGACTGAGATATCAGCTGCTTCAGAGAGATAGTTGATACTTGCCTTTCCTCCTCTGAGCAGTGGTTTTATTTTTATCACGGGTGCTACAGAAGACATATGGCATTTCACAGGCACTTCCATATCGTTACTCAAAGGGATTTATAATTTGATCCCTGATCCAACACTGAGTTTTTCAAGAACCATCCATTGAGTCTTGCAGAGCCATGGCAAAGACAGTGAAATGCCCTGAGGTTTTAGGGTTTAAGTACATGTAGTACAGCAAGGGAAAACAAGAATAGGAAATACATTCCACACTTTAGCCCCCACCAAAGGACCTGAGCAGGTAAGAAAAAAGCAGTTAAGTGTGCATGAAATGCTTATTGTTACCTTGGTGTCTTTTTACTCCTTCGTTTAAACAGAACACATATGTAACACAAACTAATTCCTTTGTAGGCTAAAATCTAGAAAGAGTGGGATAAAGAGCCTTGTGAAGATGAATGGTAGAAAGCAGATTTCCAAGAATAAAATAGAGGAATGAGAATCCAAAGTTTTGGTTTTGGATTATATCTATGTAACATGAACAATAGAAATTCACATAAATTTTAGTGTTGCTTTTACACACTATTTTGGCAGTGATCTTGACATTTTAATTGAGTCATGCAAATGTATAATAATCTTGTATGTTTTTTGGGTTTTTTATTTAATGTAAACTATTTGACGTAACAGTTGAAAAAATGACATCCTGAAGAAGAAAAACGTGGGCAACAAATAAGAGCCCTAAATTAAATGTAGTGATCTCTTGAGGGAGTTGTGCTCATGATTTTTGGCCATGTGACTTGCAACATTGGGAAGTTATTCAAGAAAGTAATTGCTGCATTTTGTAGTTGCAATATTCTCCTCCACCAAAGGACCTTGAGATGAAATTAACCTAAAAATAATAAATATGTACGAGGAAAAGATCATTGTAATGGAAGAAACCAGTTGAAAAGAAAAAAAATTAGTAGATGTGGATATAAGTTTCCTGCTAAGTGTGCGTACAAAAAAACCAGTAACCTGCAGAATGCTATTCCCTGCTTTCTTATCAGCTTTGGAGCTATTGTTTTATTCCTTCCTTCACAGCTTCTGGTCTGCTCTTTTCCTAGCTTTTCTGTTCTGTCTTCGCTGGAGTGCATGCCCTTGCCTGTCAGTGACTTGTTGTTAAAACAAAACTATTGTCTGTGAGGTTCTTGTGTGAATTCCATTGAGAAAAACCTTCAGCACAAGAGAAGAGCCCATCATCCTCAACGCACGTTTCCAACACTTATTGGTATAAACAGCCACTTGCCATCCTTAAGATTTCTTAAATCTTTGTAGCCTTTCCATCATCTCTGGTTTCCTGTTTCCCATTAATATCAGCTACTTTGTGCTGCTGCTAGACTATGTGTGACCTTCCTATGCTACCTCCATCTCCTCTGAGCAGAAATTCTCCTTCTGCAAAAGGCTGATATTCAAATCAGCACCAAGTGACAATGATGACAACTTGATGTCATCGTAACAGCAAAGTGAACCTTTCCATCTTTGTATGCTTGATATGGGTGTGAGCAGGATATATACTCACCTATTGCTGAACTTACACAGCATCAACCTCTTCTCTGTTTCTCATGCTGCTCTGCCAGTGAGTAGGCTGGGAGGGCACAAGAAGCTGGGAGAGTACACTGCCATGACAGCAGGCTCGAGCTGGCCAGAGGGGTATTCCCAGCCATATAACATCACGCTTCGCAATGAAATATCACAGAAAGGAGGAGGAAAGGTGGATTTTCCCCCTCAAGTTGTTGTTACACGTGCCCAGGCTTTGCTTTTTGGGAAGGTACGTAGATATCTGCCCACCAGTTGGAAATAGTGAATAAATTCCATTTTTTGCTTCACTTGCATGTTCATCTTCGCTTCACATATTAAGGTGTCTTTATCTCAACACCCAAAACTTCTCACTGTTGACCGTCAGGTTCTCTCCCCTATCCTTCTTGTGGGGAGTGAGTGAGTGGCTGTGGGAGGCTGTCTAACCCACCATAACACCTCGTGTCCAGATATATGCATACTGATCAGCAAAGGACTTGGGACACTACATATGCATGGTAAAATGGAGAATAGGAATCCTTTTCTCCATAGTGATTTTTGTTTTCTTGGAATGCTTGGAATTGCACAGCATGTTGCCTTAACTCTTACCAGTTCTCCTCCTTCTTCCCTTCTGTCCGTTTACCTAAACTTACTCGTGGCAAATAATTTTGTGGGGATTTTAACCACTTCAGGATTTTCTCTTCTTTCCGTCACTACCCTTTCCACTTCCTTCCCACACCTTTCCTTTCATTTTTTCAGTAAAGGAAAATATCATGTGGAGATACATTATACTGTCAGGTAATATTTAGTTATCCTCCTTTCTCAGTGAAGAACCAAAGGTGGTTGATGAGCATAGACTGTGTTAGGATGGAATCATACCCAGAGAACTTGTGCTTATTTTTCTAAAACTTGTAGTTAGAGGTCTGAGGTTTAGTAGCACTTCTATCATGTGGTTCATCTGAATCTTTGAGGTAATTAGGGGAAAGATATATAGAAACATTCCTTTATTTGTAAGCTTCAAACTTACTCCAGGTCAGCAATGCAGAAAACCTGCTGGTTTTAGGGCTTGTGCAGGAAAAGGATCACACCGTGTCTTGCTCCTTCTGGACAGAAATGGCTGGGATTAGGTTTGTCACAAGTGACATCCCTGACCCCTTTTAAAAGTCAGGCTAAATGTCAATGGAAATGTGAAATGAATGGTATCCTTTTTATCTTTGTGTCTGTTTCTCTGTCTACAAGTTGCCTGTATATTTTGCAAGTGTACCACAAATAACTGTGTTGTATTTCTTGCCCCGGATGAGTAAAAGAAGGTAGATCCTAGAACTGCCTACCCAGATCTTTGGGCAGGATTGTTTTGGGAGGAATGGTCAGAGAGAAGGGTGTTTTGTAAACAGTTTAGTCTCTAATTTGGTCCCTACTTTTTCCAAGATGCATCAGTCACACCTGAGCAAATGCAGTGAAAATCTTTTCAGTTACCCTGGTTGTTAGATTGGTTATCTCTCAACAGCTCCTGAGTCATGAGGCCAGTGGTTGCTGTGTTTGGAAACAGCAGTGAGGGGAAGGCTGATGACACATAAGCAATGAAGCAGCATTTGCAGAAAAAGCAGTGGCAAGTGACCTCATGGGTATCTTCCCTAAGCATAAACAGACGGGATTGTTTGTGTTGTGATTAAAACTGGCTATTTCCCCTGTATTCTTTTCCCTCTCCTGCTTCTCCCTGCAGTTGCCTTGAAAAAATATTCCATTCATCACAACTAGAAATGTCTGGGAATGTATCAGTTCTGATCAAATTTACCAAGAACATTTTCAAAACTCGGATGGATTTTAAGAGAGGATTTGAGAGAACTGACTAGAATAATTGCTTGAGTTTTCCATGCTCAGTGCATATCATAACATGTATTGACTAATTTAGAGAAGCTTCCCCTACCACTCACCCCTTTTCCTCTCCTTTTTAAAGGTCTAGTATCATCCACTTTAAAAATCTCAGAAAACGGCCTTGCAATGCCAAGAAAATTTCCCTCTCTGATCTGGCTGAGACTGGAAATCTTGCAAGAATGTGATGTGTGAGGTAGACTACATAATGCTCTCATGGGATGTGATGTTTTCAAGCTGCTTGTTCTGTGTTCAGCTAATCCATTTCCATTGGCATCATGGCTGCAGATTAAGCAGGGTCCATCTGCACATACATGTTACCTCTGGTAGGACAGAAAGAGTCCTATGGGACTGACAACCTTCTCATTTGCTGCTCTGGCCCATATAACTCTGAGTCACAAACCCATGTAAATGGATGTTGCTCATTTGGAAGAGTCAGCTTTTATGGAAGTTAATGGAAACAATACTTTAAAAATCCTATACTTTTATTTCTTTTGTGGAGAAACATCCTATATCATTAGCTTTCAACCTGTATTAGTCCAATAACGGCAATTAGTTTTCCCCATGGCAGAAGGCCTGTTCTGTATTTGGCAACTGCCCTTGGAGCATATCCTTGGAGCAGATGGCTGCTTGCTGGCCAAATAAGATACAAATTAGATTTCCAGATGATTGAGTGACGGTGGCAGGAAAGCAGCCGTTCGTCTTAACTCCTCCTCTATTGCAAATCCGGTTAATCGGTGAGAACATAACCGCTCACCGCCGGGGCATGCGCTCTGCAAGGAAAACCTGCCCGTGCATGGGCCCCACGGGGTGGAGGGGGGACAAGTTAAAAGGAAATGTTTTGCTCTCTTAAATATTTATTTACAATGAATAGCAAATCTGTCTTCTACACAAGTGAATTGCCAAGCCTGATTTAGTCCATAAGGAGGGCAAGAAATTAGTATCAACAGTCCCCATATGTGTCTCCATCAAAGTCCTGCACTGTCTTGTAACTGGGCTGAGCTCCCATGCAGCAGGAGGATAACTGTGGAGCTGTATTGTGTGGCAGATCTAATTATGATCAACTATTAGGTCCAAACACCAACTCCCCATTAGCTGCATTTGTGTATCTATCAAATGGAAGTGCACTCTTCTTGGCCCGGGAGGACAGGCAGCAGCCTAGGAACTTGTGTTTCTATGTATTATTTCTTTCTGTATTCAAAATAAGACACAACTATATATTTGAACATGATTGTTTCAATATACTCAAAGGTAAGCAGGTGATTGCTGACAGGTAAAGGTGACAGCTGGACAAAGCACTTTAGTTCCGTTCCAAAACCCTGGGAAACAACCACAGACTCACCATGCACCTATGAAGTGGAGCCAAGTTACATTTGGAACCTCATGTTCTAGCTAGATAACTGGGAAAAAAAGAACAGTGAAAACAAAATAGCTTTGGAAAAAGAGTTGAGGGAATAAATAGAAATATTTCTCTCATCGTGGAAAAATAAATTCAGTAGGACCACTACTGTGCTTGGCTACACAAATGTGTTTCCAATAAAGTTAACAGTCATGCTGGTACAGTTGTGAAGGGAGTCTGGCTTAGCACAGAAGTCAGGGACCAGACCTGTAGCTGATGCAAGTGGATGTGGTCTCTACTGAAGTCCAGGAGGCTATACTAATTTGCAAAAATGTAAGGAACTGGCTCGAGGATAACTACAGTCTAGGGACTTCTTCTGCTCTTCCATATTCCATTTGCTCTTCCATAAAATGCAGGTTTCTTGGTAGCTTTGTCTTCTCTTCCTTTCATATAAATAGCGTGGAGAGAAAGATTTGCAAACCTGAACTAATTTAATTAGGCTAATTTTTAATATTATTTTCTCTGAGATATTCTTTCTACTTGTGTAGAAAGAGTACATAGATGGTGTATCAATGAGTACACAGATGTAAAATCAACTATATTAGTGTTTCTGTAAGGCAAAAGGTAAAATATTTGTTGTAGCTGTATTTTCAGACTGTTTGTCAATGTTCCACCCTTCATTAAAAATGTATTGCCTTCTGTAGCTGTCCTTTGACCTAAGGAGACTTAGTTAAAGAAATACATACAGTGATTTAATTTTTAAAGAAGAAATGTAGAGATTATGAGGCCAGACTCAGCACAAAGTTTTTCAGTAGGGTCAGCAACACTCAGGTTTTCCACCCCAAGGACAGCTGGGGAGTGGGGTGCTGAGGCTGGGTGAAGCAGTGAGGGCTCAGCAGTGCTCGAGGCGGATGCAGGATCTGGGCACAGGACAGCTGGAAGACCACTGGTGTTTTTCTCAGGAGACGGAGTTAAGAGATTATACCATCTAGGAATTAGCAAAGCCCATGGCAGGGAGGTTGGAATGAGATGATCTTTAAGGTTCCTTCCAACCCAAACTGTTCTATGATTTTATTGATAAGTCAAAATGTCAATAGTAGCTATTGACTGAATTTGATAAGGAGGAGCGAGCAGGAAGGTCTGTGAGGTTTGCGGTATGGGGGTTCTCTCTTCTTTTCTCCACAATTTTTGCTTCCCCTGCAAAGAGGGATTGTATGATGAAGTTCCACAGGAGGGCCTTGGAGAATCAATCAGGTTTTCTTCTCCTGGTGGTGCTCAGGATGGGGCTACAAATGGGGCAGCAACAGTCCCTACTGCTGCTATGGGGCTGCCTTAAACATCCCTTAGAAAAGCAGAGCTCTGTCAGCAAGAGACCTGTTGTGACAGTCACAGAATAATCCCACAGTGTCAAAGCAGGGTGACTTGCCACCCCAGGCCACATGATATTTTCTGAGTGGAGGTTCTCTGGAGAAAACTTCAAAGTTCAGCTGTGCTCTGAAAAGAAGCTAGAAGGGCTTTAAAGTTTCCATGTCTCCTATTCCTCAAAAAATGTGCTCAGTTTAGAAGTAAAAGAAGGTTCGTTGTCCTGCTGTTTCTTTGAATGTTCAAGCTGAATATTTTCTCTGGCTTCCACCTGTTACAAAGGCATACTGCCCTAGATTTAGACCCTCTAAAGATACAAGTACATTGGTTGAACAGCTATGAGGTTTTCTCCTAGTTTCACCTAATTTTTGTTTATGTTAAAAGCTCAAAGTAGACGAAGTGGTTACCAGTTCAGGTGCATTTATCTAGCTGAGAGAAATCCACAGATAGTCCAGTGTTAATTCTCAATAGTTCTTCTGTGGAAAATATATTGCCAGCAATGCACTAGAGATTTAGAAGAAACTTAAAAACTCTGATACTCTGAAAAGACCTTTTTTTTTTTTTTTGCTGGTAAAAGCAGCAGCAGTGGTACACCAGTGTCACTCCATTGCCTGAAAGCAAACAACCATATTGATTTAGTGTGAAAAAGAACTCACTTTAATTTACCTCCCTTAGCTGTATTGGCTTTGAATTGGTATCACAATAGAAGCCAGTGGTAGCCTAAAATGAATAAGCCTGAAAATCACTAAAATCAGTGCACTAAAATCAATAAGCCTAATAGTCACTACACAAAGAAAATACGTCTAAAAGCTAAGCCTGTGTCCTCAGAGAATCATGTTCAGCATGGAAATAGTGGATATTTTTTCTAGTTTGGAAGGTTGGTAAGATGTTATTTGGTTTTTGGTTTTAATTAGTTGATGGAGAAACTGAGGCATAAACAGTAGAAGTCACATCTGTTGTAGTGCATTGTCTGTGTCACTGGTAGTATTTGAATTAAATCTTCTGGAATTTTTATTTTTACCTTTCAATAGCATCTCTAGTATCTAAGACCTGAAATAGGAAATGTCTTGGCATATGCATCAGTATGTGCATCTCTATACACTGCCAATAAAATCTGTCTTGAGAGCAGCATACAGGCAATATGTAGACAAGGAAGGGAAATTTTTCAGCAGAGCTACTTTTCAGAAATCCTGTGGACCCTTTAATCTTCCATGAACTTTATTTATTTATTCATTCATTCACTATTTCATTTTAACTCTCCCTCTCTTTTGAGGCAAGAATCTTATACATCTAAATGATACACTTGGAAAGCCTGACACGGACTACCAGGCTGAATTGGTGCTATGTACAAAACTGTATGAATATTCAGAGATGGTGGATGGGCTGTAGTGGGACAGACCCTGGATGCTCCCTCTGTAGAGAAGTCTAGCACCAAAAACAACTGGGAGGGGGATGGCAAATATTTTATTAAATAATTATTTCTTTCTCTTCTTTGTTATGAGTCAAGTGAGTATGATTTACTAAATGGTTCTAGGACATACTGTGCCTCCTTGGGACTGAGGACCTGATTATAGTTAGACTAGATGCTGGAGTTTATCCACAACTGTTCGTGCTCATAAATCAGAGCTTCACTGTGCACCTAACCCTTTAGTTACCTTCTCTCCAACAGCAGATTTCTCATGTCAGTGCTGAGCTTTCCTCCCAGACTCCCTCCCTCCTCTCTGCTCCATTTGTTAACCCTTATTAGAATGAATCTGCCCTAGTGGACCTGTTCTGGCCAATGTATTTGTACTTCAAGCAGTCTCAGATCTATTTTAATTACTCTGCTTTTGGTAATTACTGTCTCTGCCTTCACGCTATTTTATTCTTCTTTCCCCACTTTGAAAGCCTTTGAAAGAGGTTTTGCAATTTTGCAACATCAGATAGAATTCTGCTGAATAACTAATATAATTTCTAATACAATTTCAACTCCTTGGTAAATTGCAGTTTCTCTCTTCAGTTATCAAGGTAAGCAAGAAAACGTCACATTTTGTATTACAGCAATATTGCCCAACAGTTCACAGTATCCATCACTTCCACCTATTTACGAAAGTTAGGCCTCTGTCATTTTGATAGGGAACAATAAGAAAGGACAGATGATAAGCACATCTCAGTAGAAGTTTATCATCAAAATTAAAGTCTAAATTATACAGAAGTATTTTTCTTATGTTTTCACAGCCACTGTATTCCTAAAAAATCCCTAAAGTAATAAATAAGCAAAAATGCAGCACACATTCTTCCCCCTCCTTGTGCCCCTCCACTTAATGAGAAGATTTGAAAATTTTAGCTGTTGAATCAAAATCTAAAAATAGTCTCTGAAAAGGTGGATGTTTGGTGTTTTGGTCTAATTTCAGTTAAAATTGAATCAAATGAGACTGGATAGATAATTGGAGAGAATGCCAGACTAACAAAATATGGAGTAGATGCCATAAATAATCTTAACTGTTCTGCTTCCTATCTTCATGTGGTATGAATTGTATATAAGTATTCCATTATAAACTTCTTGGCAGAGTTAATCATGTAACCAGAATGATGTCTAAGCTATGATGCTACTTGTGGCATTTTTATGGTTAAGAAGTGAGGAACTATGATTTGTTGTATGTAGATTGTGGTTAAAATGGGTAAATGTTTGCAGGGATGGCCCTTACGTGATTTGTGGGGAAAATGCTGATGACATTTTCAGTTTCTTGCAGAACTGGAACTTACACAACTGTAACACTAGACGTGCTGTAAATTATTTTCTTCAGAGCTTTGTGTTTGCTTGATGACTCTCTGATCTGTGATCTACTATTAGGATTTCTTACAGGAGCCTAAATTAAAAATATCAATTCAAGATAAAAAAGAAACCTGTATAGCCTATTGAGCTGGGCATTTTATTGCTGTATCCATAATGTGCTGTAATTAAAAAGAAAATAGAGGATTTGGGAGAAGTAGAGCAAAGACAGAAGGCTTCGATTCATGCTTATGTTTCTGCTGCTCTTATTGCTAATTGTCAACCAGACCCTGTAGATGGTAGCTAGTCTAAACCTGTTCTTAATTATGAGGGAGTAGGCTGAGATTTGCATCAGGGATGGATAATCTCATATCTGGTTACTAAAATTTTTATATTTTTTTGATCTTCTTCCTTCAACGTTCAGCATTGCTGTTTCTCAGCTATAGGATACCAAGCTAGGTAAACCAAAAGCTTGAATCATGTACAAAAAATAGCAGCTAATCGATAAATGTTTTTCCTTGAACAGTACTGGTCCCTGCTTCATATTGCTCTCTATAGAAGAGCATCCATTTCATGCTCTTTGAAGCCTCTAAACAGAGGAGGGAGTTAATCTTATTCTCAACGGTTTGCTTTTTTAAAAATTATTTTTCTTTAATTCAGCCATAAGTTTCTGGTTAAATGCTTCTCCTAAATGGTACCGAGAAAAAGTCTATTTCCACCTTGCACAGATTTTCACTCTGATTAATAATTTTAATTCTGTGTCTAGCATGATGTAGAAAGCAGATGCGAGCAGCTACTCCAATTGCACTGTTCCACTCCTGTTTAAAGACCAGCCTTTTTTCTCGGTTATACCATTTCAGATTTTACTGCTGAAGTATTTGTGCTGTTCCTTTGTTTCTTCAAAAGACTTTTTGTAGTCTTGGTCACTTCTGTGCTAATGCAGTTGTCCGTAGCTAGTTGTCTTAAAAGATAACTTTCTTCACCAAGAAATGCAAAGTTTGCACAGATTGGTTGTTCTTTCTTTGAATATTGAATACTGCATCTGTTTACAGATGCAATATCTCCAGAGGGCTAACAGCTGAACACAATTTGCGAAGGGAGGAGGAGTGACTTTGGTTTTGACCGTATAAGTTGCAAGATTTGGACATCAGCAAATGTCACAGTGAATGGTATTTTGTCTGGTATTTATTTGTTTGATTTTTTTTCTATATTTTTATATTTCTTTGCTATTTTTTTTTGTTGTGAATAACTTCAATTTTTGTTGTTGTTGTTTTGTTTTTGTTTCTGTTCCTTCACACCAAAAAAATGGAAATTTTCCTTTAGTTACTCTGCTACAAAAAATCGTACCGTTCCTATTGAAACACTTCTGGAAGTCAGTATAATCCCAGTGGTATTCAGAACAACTGATGTGTGCTAAATGGGATTGCAAAGAGAGCCACTCTTCATAAAACTCTACATGCCAAAATCCATTTAATGCTTCCTTTTAAGAGCCCCAGCTGAGAAAGCGTGGAGTTTTGTTAAGCTTGACAAAGTAACATCTCGCTCCTGAAGCAAATGCAGCTAAGGTGGATGGGTTTTAACAACATTGTAGGGAAGAGAATTTTGATATGCTTAGCAGTTGCAAGCTTAAATGCTTGTTTTCTTCAGAATATGCAGAAACCTACACTCTGCCCTGCTGCCTGCAGGTTTGATGTGTTACTGTCCATACTTTTTGACCTCTGCAGGAAAATTAAGTTATATGCACTTAAAAAGGACCGTATTCGTGGATCTCATTCCCATCTGGTCAGCAGGCAAGAGTTATGGTAGAAAATCACAAGGAAATGCATAGCAAGGCTCTAGAAAAGAACAGGAGAAGTATTGATTTGGAGCAGCCTTTCCTGACTTTGCATCATTTCTACATGAAACCCCAGGCTGGAGGGATCCTAGTGACTAAAAATGGTGACTGAAGGAAGAAGGTAAGAGAACAGCTTATGGGCAGATTGAAGCTGATAAAGAAATACAAGAACGGGAAGTGCCTGTCTCACTCAACCCAAAGATGGAAGTCAGATCTCATCCAAATTATCATTAGACTGAGTTTCTGTGCATAACTTTGTACAAAGATCCTTTGTGTTAAGCTAACATTCAGAATGTAAGGATCCTTTTGATCATTGAATAAACTCTGTCTTTGAATGGAAGCTGAAGTTTTGCGCAGGTAACGTTACGGGTCCTCACAGAAAGAGGTTTAAATATGGTGTATGTATTATCTTGCTGGCCAGACCTTAACATTTGACAAATGAAACGGGACTGTGTTGTCAGGCAAGGGAGGCACAGAAGCTCTGGCTGTGGCACCCTGGTGGGTGTGCTCGAGACAGCCTGAATGTGTCCAAGGTGCAGTTAGACATGTAACATCATTCCTCTTTTATTCCCCTGCTACTGCAGAGTGTGGTTTCTGTAGTGCTCACATTTCTTGCTCTTTCACCCTCCTCCTTTTCCTTTGTGTGACGCTTACTCATTGACCACAGTATCTTGGTGTGCTTTCGTGTTTTCACGGCGTGCTAGATGTTATTCCCAAGAATGTGCATCAGTCTCCTTATGCTCCTGCTTTTCAGAGAGGTTTCTTCTCTTTTTTTAATGCAGAATGAGCTTCCTAACATTTATTTGGGATAGGCCTCACCACAGATTTGTGCCATCACATCCATGAATGGCTAGAAATGTACAAGTTATGGGTTCCTGCTAGTATTCATAAAAATGTGTTTGTACTTTATTTTTGCTGGCTCCCAATCCACTGAAACGAATTCAATAATTTTTATTGTTCCATTCATTTGGAATTGCAGTATTAACCAAATATTGCAGTTGTTTCAGGTGCACCTGTCTATTCTGCTGCGTTCCCCCATTGTGAACACTTGGATGCACAATGACATTACTTCTAACCAAAGAGCAAAGTATTTTTGCTTCACATTTCTACTTCTTTTCTGAGTTTGTTCATTCAATATAGAAGTTCTCTCTCGCAGTACTCATGGAAAATTTTATTGTTACTGCACCGTAGTCATGATCAAGCCCATGTTTTCTATTGATTGAAATTTCAAACTTTTGAGGAAAATATATACCACTCACATTGGAGGACAGCCAATATCACTGTACAACACACCTTGATTCCTGCTAAGGCTAAGTGCTTTGGACAGACCTCAGCAGGTTTCTCACTTCTGCAGAATGCGCAGAGCATAAAGCATTTCTAGTGCTTCCTCTGTGGAAGGTTTTTTTGAGTCAGAATTTAGCACCATATATGAAAATTCATTTAATCAGTAAATTAAATGCTTTTATGTGAGCATGGGTATATTTAGAGCTTAGTTAAGAGGCTTCTAAAGTAGTTTGAGTACTTTTGTTCCCTCGTCCTATTCCTATTGTCACTAATATCTATAAATCTTAATTGAAATTACAGAGCTGAAAAAACTGTGCTAGTCTGTACTCAGCTGGGATGAGAAGGGACTCTCTGGTCATGGGCCAGCAAAGTAATCAACGCTGTTTAACCACTTCTAATTGAACAGGATCTCTGCTTTAAAGTTTGAAATAAGACTGTCATACTTCAAAGTTAAAGTTAAATACAAGTAAGGGGCCGGGGGAGTGTGAGAGAAAGTGGTGGGTTGGAAAAGTCCACTGCTCAAGACTGTGATACTCCTAGTGTATCTCTGAATGCTAACCCATTAATAGGCAAAGTGCTTTTTATTTAAATGCTTATTTCTTCTGACTATATAGTACTTCAGAACTTCTTTTCAGAGTTAACTCTTGGAAAAGGATACATCTAAAATGAGCAGCTATGTATTTAATCACAGGTTGCACAATGCTGATGTAGATGCTAGGGAACTGCAGAAAGTACTTGGTACCTAGTGAATCTCTGTAATCTTCAGGTGGGGAAATGATGTTATGTTTAATATGCTGTTGACAAGTTTGGTGGCTGAGGTACCATGGCCAAGATGAATAGTAAAATGTAGGATTAGGACTTCGTGCAGAAATTGTTTTATTCCAACACAGAAGGAAAAAAATCTGACCTGTTCACCTGATGTGATTTCAGCTGTGCCTTTTTAGCACTTTCCTTCATGCCTCCACATTCCCGTTACAATGAGTATATCTGTCCACAGCAGCAGTGTGAGATACGATCTTCATAATCTGGTTCTGAAACTCCCTTCTAATTCTTCATTGCATAACTCAGAGGTCTTTGCATGTGTCCGTGTGTGTGTTGGGGAGAGGGGGCAGTCTTGTGAAGAATTATTCCGCCCTGATTTTGGGTCACAAATGCCTTTTGGTCCAATTCTCATCTGTCCCCTAGAGCTCAATTTAATTTTTACAGCAAATACTGCCTCTGAGGTGTTTGCAGGTGTTACTGTCTCCGTGAGTCTCTGTGAAATGAGAAGGTTTGTTTCTTGTGTTACTGCTCAGTTTGAACTCTTATTGGAACACGCTGCGGGCTCCACTGACAGAAGGTGCCCTCCTCCTGCCCCTGGCTTTATCACGCACTGGGTATATTTAATCTCGCCTTCTCTGAAGTGGTCTGAGGGCTTTAGCAAGCTGTTGCCATCTTCCTGAGGGGAAAGGACTCTAGGGACAGACATGCTAGACTGATGGTGAGAAAGAGAGAGAGAGAGAGGAGGCTTTTAGATACTGTGTGCTACCTGTCAAGGAAGAAAAACACCAAGAAGTTATAATAAGCAGGAAGAGTCTCCACAGACTTGACAGCTGAACTCCTGAATGAGCTGTAAAGTGCTTTTTAGCTCTTCCGTGCATCGGAATTTAAAATGGTAACTGCTCATGGAGATAAGCACTCTCTCTGCCTTCTGCTGACTTCCACAGAAGGTGTGGGGAAAATGCAGTTGTCAGGCTTTGCTTCAAGGAATTGGGGCACTTGGGTTTGATCAGCTCGGAGACTCTGCTGCAGACAAGAGCGCTCTTTATAAGCAAACATAGAAAAAAATCTCAATCACTCTTCCATAGAGGATCGTACAATTTTGAAACAGATTCCAGAATTTAAATGATCAGTCTCAAGACTCCTTGGCAAAGTCAATGCATCTAGATTGTTCTGGTGGATGGTCCATAATTTCTGTGTAAAACATTGCATGGTGTTCCCCTATGAAAGCCTCAGCATGGGGACAGAGAGGGGCCCAGTGAAAAGACAGTGTCAGTGTAGAGATTATCAGACCTAAGAAAAAGGGAAGGTGCATACAGTATCCAATTGGTAAGACAGTGACCTTATTCCAGTCTCATTTAATCATGGAATAAAAAGGTAAAGGCAGTCATTACATCATATGAACAACACTTGTTTGAGAATTGTTGATGCATCTTGCTCAGATAAATATTTTTTGGTTATTTGGATTTGGGCTTTTTGTTGTCATTGTTGCTTGTTGTTTGTTTTCTTGAAAGTAAAACTTGTAGTATGCTTTTACTTAAAATTACTTATAATGACTAAATAATAATTGAAAATAATGACTAAATTTCAAGAGAGATTATTTTTATGTATTAATTGTGCATCTTGCGAATGCTTATAAGTCAAAAGAAAGATTTTTCTTATATGTCTTACATATTTCTTGTGTATGAAACACTTTCTTTTATGCATCAGTGTACATATTACACTAGATAGATGTAAGAAAAAGTACAGATAGATCATACAGATGAGGACAAATTAAATGTTCTTCTTGTGCCATAGCATGTAAAGATATGCTAAAAAGTAGAAGGAAGCCTTGACCAACCCAAATACCTAATTGTTTTTCTAAAATAATTATGCCCAATTATTTTTACACATACTCACTTGAGATTATAGTCTTATAAAACTATAGGATTAATTCTTCATTATCTCTTCTTACAGTACATACATAAATGCATTAGTGGAGAATTGTGTGAAAAATGTAGGTTAAGAATGGTGGTAGTATTCCTAAAGTCATACATTATTTATTCAGTGCTGCCTCTTGCATTTTGATCTGGTGTCAGCCACAGGAGATGTATAGAAAATGGACTCGACTGGTGTAGTCAGGCAATTGACTCTGCACTTGTCTCAAATTCTTATTTGCCTAAAATATTTTTTCTTGGAGGCAGCAAAGCTTGTCAGTTGGATTCCTTCTTCAAGTTCATGCTGTTATGGATCCAATTTCTCCTGTTCTGTAGAGTTTTTCCTGAAGGGGAGTTGAGTGGTTGTACTTTGTTTCTATGTTCAGGAGTCTTACCTACTTATTCAAAGTAGCCATTACCTTTCATCCTTGGTGTTTTCTAAAGACTTTCTGGTTTCATTTTATAACTTTTCCTCTGACTCTGCTTTCTGATGCCTAAGAAAAAGAATCTACTCCTGCAACCAATCTGTGCCCTTTCTGTCCCTGTAGTCAGGATCTTTTCCTTATTTGTTCTTAAAATACGCTCCATGTTTTATCTGGGCTTGACAGGATTTACTTTTTTACTTTTTATTGGTTAACTGATGTGCACACATCCAGACCTAGAATTTGCTGCGTTGTAGTTTTCTCTAATGCTGTAAGGAGGAGATCTTCCACTCACCAGTCCTGCAACAGTGAGTACAGCTATTATAAGAATGCTGAGATTATTCTGTTCAGCTACAAGGAAAACGGAGGACTCCTTTAACTGTAATCCCTTTTTTCCCCACCCCTTGCTTCTTTTTGTCATTCAGAAAGAACTCTGGAGTTCAGTTTCAGTTGGGAGCTTTGTAATAATGCAAAAGCATAATTCCTTATATGATTCAGCAACTTGTTCCTTTCAGTAATAATATGAATGCAAAATTAGAGGGTTAATATAGAGGGTTATTATGACCATCCTAATACTGTAAGATTGCTGTTATTTTTAGCTCCTTTTTATTGTTCAGGCTTTTGGTCTCACTGACTTGTTTACCGTCATAGCAGTTTTCTCTTCTGATGTCCCTTTACCGCTTCCAAATAGAGCAAAACCAGTGTTTTGTTTTGAACTCAGAGAATGTTTTACACAGCAAACTCTTGAAATATGGGGATTTTGAATATGAAGTATGCTTGGAATTTCAATAGGGTTCAATCTTCATTAAATCTGTACTAGGTGAAATCTAATGTGTTATATTCTTTCATGATTTTGCATCCTAAATCAAAGGTTACTTATGCTGAAATCTAAAACTTCAAATATTCTGTCAAATGTGACAGTAAATATATATAGATTTAGCCAGCAGTTTGGCAAATATTTATGCTGCTAGAATAAGAATTTTGAGGGTGAAAGTAGCAGTAGAATTACCCAGATTCAATAAGATTAAGGAAGCTGGAGGAACTTTTTTTACTCATTCCTTGTAAGTGATTTTGTAAGAGAACTTTTTCCTCTGCCACTGCTATCCTTGATAGATCTGTTATAGAAGTTAAAACATTTATCAAAACTGCCACAGATCCTATGACCCATAGAAGAAGGACTATCAGACTTTAATTGCAATAGCTGTGTAATTTCAGAACTTCCCTTCCCTTGTTCACCTACTCTCTGACCTTTATGTCAGCTTCTAATTTCCTTCTGTAATTGACTCTTCTTTCTAGTGCAGGAAACTGTGGCAGCAAATGCATCTTCTTAGTGCAGAGGAAGGTCCAAACAGTGCTGTCAAATGCCTATCAAATTTACTTTACAATCAAGTTTTTGGGAAAAAATAAAAAAAGCAGGTAGTTTGAACAAGTTTCAGATGAAAAAGTAATGAGTTGCCTAAATCTTGTTGTTGTGGGCATTTTGTTTTTAATACATAAAGTTAAGTAAGGACTTCAGATATTACCTTCAAGCATGTGCTGAAGACAGCTGTTTGCTCCAAGTGTTGCTCATTTCAGCAAGACATACTAATGGAAGCACACTCCAAGTTTACTTTGCTTCAGGGACAGCTAATCAATTGAGACAGGAAAGGAGAGGAGTTGGAATAGCTGCTGAGTGTACCCTGAAAAGTCTTACATATCCTCATCCAAAGTGTAGTTTCTATATCATGCATGTTTCTATATCTTTTCTATGTCACAATACCTCTCTATTTTATTTCCTTGAAGAGACTTGCATTTCAGCACTGCCTGTCTCAGCTTTCTGCGTGTTTATTGACTGATATAGGAGTGATTTGTGGATTTACTCATGAATGTCGTTATCTTACTGGTTAATCAGCAACACCAACAGTCAGTAACTGGAAACGCAAAAAAAAGCTGAGCTTAAGTTCCAGGCTACTCCAGTTGGAAGTAATATTTAAATGAATCGAAGTCTCTGTTAGTACGATTATGTTGTCGTCAGTTAGAACAATTGGATTCTGATGAACTATGTACTTCTTTTACACACCTAGTGGCCACAAACTTAAAAAATAAAAACAGTTCATCTTGTCAAACTATAACTAAACAGACCCATCTACAGCTTTACCGGACACAGAAGGAAGTGCAATAACATGAAAAGAATACTTATAATTTTTCATGTCCTGTTTATTCCTGGGTTAGGGAAGCAAACCACAATACAGTATATTTGCTACAGACATTGTACTGACTTGTAGTCCATAAACCTTTCCTGCTGTCTATGTCTTTTGTTGCTTGTTATTAAAATTTTTAGGACACTGGGGAGTAGAGGGCCAACCCCACATCTTTACCTGGGTGCTTGAATCACAACATTAATGTATCTGTATAATCCTATTCAGAATTCAAGAACAAAATAGCTTATATATGTTATTATGCATAGCTCTCAGTAGGGACTGAGTAGTCTGCATAACCAAAATGAATAAACCCAACCAAACTCAAATCTTATACTCAAAACAACCTCCTCCTTCCCCCGGTGAAATGTTTTCTAGAACTTGGTCTTCCACAGCCAGAGAGAACCTATGGTGCTATGAGGGGGAATGGCACAGAGAATGGATGTGTGTAGGGAAAAGGACAAGCCTGCAAATACTGTGTAGTCCTAGGGCACCCACTAAGGGCAGAAATTAATAATTTGCCTTAATTCTCTCTACTTTGTTTTTAAAAATAATCTTACAACAACTGAACGGTCAGCCCTTTGCAGTGAGGAAAGAAGCAATTGTTTTTTAAAGTTTAGACGGCATACAAACTTCATATCTACACCCCCTTCTAAGGTTTTACTAATTTAGTTCCCTCTAGGGAACAAGCATGGGCCTCTGCTATCTGGTCTGCAATATCTTTTGTTTCACGTGCTATTTTAACCACTTTTGGCCTCAGTGGAGATAAGCATCCATCTAGAAAACAGTCTCCTTACCTTAACCTGTTTGTCTTGATTTCCCTTCCTTTCATGGGATTATTCGAGATCACAGTTCCTAAATTCCTTTTTGAAATCAACTGTAGCTTAAAGAACAGCTTTGGAAATCAGATATCCATCATCAATTTTATTCTCATCAACTAGATTACTTCAAGACACTCCTTGAATATTAAGATAAGTGAAAAATATACATTTACAGAATTTTCTAAAATTTCCCAAGTCAGTGAACATTTCACACTTTTCCATGTCTGGCAAGATAGAGTCCCTGTCTCTGAGACAACATTTTTAGCAAAGACCATATTTAAATAGGACTAGAAGAACAGGATTGCCATCCACATGACTTATCAATACACTAATATGCAAAATGAAAACCGTGAACATCTGCTGAGCCAAAGCTGTCATACATAAGAAAATGGCAAGCATGATCTTCACTTTCCTTGGATTAAAACTCAAGAACCACTGAGCACTAATCAGAGTGTAGTAAAAATTTGCTAGAAACCAACAATAATATCTAGATTTTTTTGATTTTATTGAGGACAATCCAGAGATCTCCTACAGTTAAATGTTATAGTGCTGAACTAAATGAAGCTCTTAATTCCTTGAAAAGGCCAAAAGGTTTCTTCCTTATTTTGTGGGGTGCCTGATTGGCTTCAGGAAAAGGAGACTCACATCCTAAAAATTTCATTATAAGTGCATTCACTTTTCATTTTTTCAGAAAAAAACTGAGTATGGAGAAGATCGGAAATATTTCAATGTGAGAAATCTGGTACTTTTATTATACATTATGAATTTGCCTCCTGGTAGTAACTCAGAGCAAAATCTTTATAGGGCCAGTGGCTCTTTGAAATTATATAATTATTTTCATTCCACTTTCTTCTAGATACTCCTTACTGACTTCTCTCCCAACTACAAATAAAACAGAATATTGAAGGTACTTCTGGAATTCTAAAGGAGAAGAATAATGACCATTCCTTTTCAAGGGCAATGACAGAACTGTTTATTCCTGTCTTTAAAGTTTCAGGTTTGCCAACTTAGAAGTCATGGTGATGAAAGGTGGCTCAGGCCGAGTGCCAGAACGATTCAAAGCAGCTGACACGCAAAGAGGTGTTCCCTCCTGTGTATATATTTCACTCACAGGAAATAGCTGCAGGTTGGTATAGAAGCAGTAACTAGATTAGCTTTGGTGGCTCAAGAGCTCAAAACCCACTTATCCCAGCCCTGTGCTGTGCTCCACAACAGCGAGTTCTCAAACAAGTGTCTTGGAAAGAGCAAGTATACTGTTTTGCAAAGATGAATGGGTTTAGTAACTACTGTACAAACAAAAAATAATACTTTGCATTATTTGGATTGACTTGGAGACCTACTCATCGTATTTCATAAGTGTTGTTTGTTAACACCTATACCAGCCACACGTAAATAGCAGAGTTCCAAGAGAAATGGATAAGATCAAGTTTTTGTGCCTACAGTGTCTGTAAACCAGTGACAGAAAACCAGGAGAAAAAAAAAAAACAAACCAAAGATAAGATAAAAAGATAAAGTAGCAAGAAATAACAGAAACTTAAATAGTAAATGTATTCTATTGTTGTATTGTAAATGTATTCTATTTTGTAATAAAACATCAGGAAGCACCGAAGGCCACTTCAGTGAGTTGGAAATGTGCATTCACATGTAAAGCCGTGAGTCAAGCAAGGTACTGCTGAAAGAACAAATTTCGTAAAAGCTCAGGTGGACGGGGAAAGAGAGAAGTAATACATGACTAACACAGAAATAGGATTCATATTTTGTCTGATATAATAACGCCTCTTTGGACTGAGTGAAAGGTAGGAATGGTAATTAGACATGGCTTGAGACATGCTGGGTAAGCTGAACAATGGGAAGTAGCAGAAGAGATTAGTTTCTCCAGGGAACACACAATGTGCACTGGTCCGGCTAGACAGCCTTGTTTCTGCATCTCCTTTGTTTATACTGCAGCTGCTCCCAGCTGTCAAACGAAACTCTGTATGATAATCTCTAGGCATATCACTATTATTACTTTGCATATATTGAGGAAAGTATGAACTGACAACCTACTCCCTGCATAAGCAGACAAGAAAAGATTTCATGTTCAGCCTAAAAGATGTTTTTGCTACTGCAGCTAATGTCCAGTCCAGAATTAGTATGTTGCTAGAGACTTCAAATTACATTTTCTCTGCATAGAAAGAAAATACTTGTCCCATCATATTATCTGAAGATAAGCAGTGATCCAAGAGAGGCAATAATGTTTACCTTTTTTTGTAGTTATATCATGTAGCTTCAAATACAGGCTAAACTTTGAATCTATCCCTTTTGTAAGGAAGAAAAATCATTGCTGTCTAAGGATAGAGAGTAAACTGATACAATACCCGCGGAAGCTCAGTGTTTTTAACTGTAGCACTGTGTGTTACCATTTCATACTGTAGCTAAAATGGTTCAGGAAAAAAGACAAAGATGTTAATTTCAGACTGATGTGAGTTGTTTTGTTTTGTTTTTTTTTTTAGCTGAGTGTTGAATTCCCTCAGTCAGCGATCATTTGTAAGGATTATTTTTTCCTTAAATCACCATTGCCAGGGACTGACTGTTATGATGGCAGATTGTGATCGTTGAATTCCCATTCTACACAATCTGGAGAGCCCCTGCAGGGACCACAAAGATGCTTGGTAGACAAAAAGAAGTCCTCAGCCAAGGGAGAACAGGTAGAGGACTTCCATTTCCTTGACTATAAATTCTTTTCTTCTACTGACTGCTCAGTTTCAGCAGATTTCCTTAAACCCTCCACCTTTTGTTCCTCTCTTCATTATTTCCTCAAGAACTTTTCTACTGAGTAGAACTCCCTTGGGATTATAATGTCTGAACCCTTTTTAAAGAGCTTTTGTTTAAATAAACTTTCCCCTTTTCATTAAAATCACTTTGCTCTTGTAAATTAAAACTAACCTTTGGAGTATAATAGTGATTATAACCCGGTCTTCTGCTCTGCACGCTGAACTGGGACACCTGTTCTAGTTCAGAGTGCTGTAAAGACTGTTATACTTTAACTACTGTTTAAACATGGTAATAAGTCTTTTTGAAATGAGGTGAACTAAACAGGCTTGTTTGAAAGCCCAACTTACTAAACATTTTGCAGTCATTTGCATGAAGTATCTGAAATATCATGCTCCAAAGAACTGGAATTAAATGTGAAACTGGTTGTAAAATCAGTGAGATGGCCCTGAAGGAAAATTTATTCTCTTAATAAATGTTTTTGCCATAAAAATACATTAATTTCCTATGTCAAGAGATTAACTGTTTTCTAGCTGATATTATTTCCATGCAAAACGAAGTGGCATAATCCTTGTGAAATGAGAATACTTCTAGGCAGAAAAAAAAAAAGTAATATATAGCCAAATTTATTATCTAGTTATACTAGACAGTCCTCTTTCTAAATATGAAAACAAGATGTAACTCATGCTTTAACACAAAACCCTACTCCTGACTTTCATTAAGACACATGTCCCAAGTCTTAGAACGCACAGAGAGGGGGAAGAAGGAAAAAACCATGCCAAAAATGCGGCAGAAATACTTACGATCCAATACTAATTTATACTGAACGAAATAACAGTACGACCTTTTATATTTTAGCTGTATGTTCAGACTCACCCTGCGTATAATCAGGCTCATCTTACCCCTAGCTATAATCAGGCTCATCTGACCCCTAGCTGAGCTCTAGGGATTCTAAGTAGCAGAATAAAAACACTGAAAGAGGAAGCTTGGTTTTGTACATTAAACAGTTTTGGCGTGCAGGGAAAGACACTTGTCTTAGGGGGTAAGGCTGGGACAGCAGGGTAGTTCTTAGTAGACAGCATCTAAATATCGTGGATCATCACCTGGTAGTGTAAGTCCAGTCAATGCAGCTGCTGCCAAATTACCTAAGTCAAGGATGCTGCCTACGGCTCTGTATTCTTCCCTCCCACCTGCCCTTCCCAAGGGTCTGAAGCAACTGACTGCTTTGGTGCAGGTGCAGAACAGGGAGGTGCAAGTCCTGGATCCCACCAACAAACGGAACAGCCTTGAGCAAACGGCCTCGGGAAGTCTCCAAAATTGTCTCACTGTGCTTGTCCCTCTAATTAAATGCAAATAATATAAACACAAAGCACTATGTTTCCAGGGTAGAAAAACTAGGAAAAAACATCTCAAAATGAGCTGGGCCATGTCTGAAAGTTTTAGAGTTCTACATTTTATGCTGAAGGAAAGACTTCTGTGTTCAGCCCTGTATTTTTTGAGAGGAGTTTTTAAGAGGCTAGCAGAAGAAAAACAAACCATGCCATGGACATAAGGGTCAGAAGGCGAAAGGAAAAGCTGCCTAAGGTGAGGTGGCTATTTAAGCTCTGTTTAAAAAGTTAAGCAAGAGCAAAAAACCCACCAAACCAAATCAAAACTTCTATCCCCCCAAACAAACAACCAAAACCTAAATGCCAGCCTAAACCCTATCAAACAAGCAAAAAGAAAAGAAACAAACCACCCCCCGAAAACCCCACAGCCTAAAACATACAAAAGAAACCCTTAACATGCAAAAAAACCCAACAAAACCACAGAAAACAACCTAACAACAGAAACCAAATGAACATAACCCCAAATCCCCTACCTTACTATTTATCTGCCACCCAGTGATTGTATTACTCTGGTTTAAGAGTGGGGTGCTAAATCCTGCTGTAATGGAATCAAACCTGCTGCTGTTCTCACATTCATGATAGATGCCAAATGCTACACAGGTACCAGGACTGGTCTCCAGCTGTAAAAATTACTGAAGAGTAGATTGCCTAATCGACTTAATCTACAGCAACCTAAGGCAGAGTTTTTTCCTTGGTGCTTCCCTCTTCCCCCTGCTACCCTCCCCTAAGTTATTAGAGTTGAGACATACACTTTAAAATTACTGACCGGTTTAAGAATCATGATTTCTGAACGATAGGAACTGATCCTATCGCTACATCTGTAACCCTGTGGTTGGAGCAAGCATCTTACTGCAATTCTTCTAACAATTCAGAACACCTCTCATGCCTAATACCATGTGACTTATTTAAAATGTCTCAATAGTAATTTTCCATACAAAATGCTCTCTACCTCCTATTTTTTAGTAGCTGCATTTTCAAAGATAGCTTTGAGCAACTAAATAATTCATCAGTTTTTAGTATAAGATAGTACTTTTAAGAGTACAGATATAGCAGAAACGGTAATGTACTTTACACCCTAGAAACGTGTTTGCAAGACATTCATATTCTTCACTGAGACTTACCAGAAAGTGCAAATATAGACCCATTTATCACACTCTCAAATTCTACATGTTTCTTTAAATGCTGATTTTTTTTTTTTGCAAAGGCTTTAATTCCCCAAATGGAGGCACTAAGCACCAGCCCATTTTGTTTCTGGCAAAACTGGAGGAAAGCCTATTTCAAATTTCTAATTAAAATTCTTTCTTGCTGCGTAAGGAGCCCTGATGGGATTCCTCAGGGTAGTTGGATGGGTTTCTGATTGAATTACAACCGGCCCAATTGCGTGAATATTTCATTTAAATGTTGTGAACTGAAAACAGCAATTAACGACAACCTGAATAATAAAAAGCACTACTTTACCTTCAATCCTCTCCTCTCCCACAGCTGATTCAATTTAAATGCTTAGTCACTGTGGAAAAAAACCCCAACAAAACAACAAAGCAAAACAAACAAAACCCTCAAACAAATTCAGAAACAAAAAGCCGAGCAAGGGTCACTGTATGGGATGAGGAGACATCTACATTCCTCATCCTGGAAGTCAGAAACATTTTGCCTGGAGATGACGGCTTTGTATGTGACATTGTTGCAGAACTGCCCTCATAAACATGACTGTGCTTCTGACCTGCTGTTTATTCAATATTCTACACTGCGGTTCCTGTCCAATCTCACCAAAGGTAATTTCAGTCTATTGTCTCACCTTTATCATTATCATCAGCAAATTTTTTTACTAGAGAACCACACTGCCCATAGATTCGCTGGGGAACATTTGCTAATCTGGTTAAAAATTCTGAAACAATCAGATTGGCCAAACCCTCCTAGCCCTGCGCATGAGCTTCTGGGTGAATTATCAACATTTACAAATTAACTTTTTAGGCCAGGGCAATTAGGAGTGATCCAGCTGTGCCTAATTGCCTGGCTGGATTATAAATATCTCCCAAAGTATACAGTAATATGAGCTGATAGTTAGGATG
The DNA here is from genome assembly GCA_013397755.1 of Cnemophilus loriae. Taxonomy (NCBI): domain Eukaryota; kingdom Metazoa; phylum Chordata; class Aves; order Passeriformes; family Corvidae; genus Cnemophilus; species Cnemophilus loriae. Next base: position 342,006 of record VZTF01002078.1, read on the forward strand.
AAAATACAACAATTTGGGGAGAATTACAGTAAAACTAAATGCTAGGATGACATGCAATTTCTTCTGATATGTTCTAGAAAACCAGTACTGTATGCACCCTGTCTTCAGAGAATCTGCTCTTCTTGCCTTTTGCAACTTTGTCAAATCTAAAAACTACAAAGCTCACGAGAACTGGTCTAAATCTGGCCCCAAATCCACTATTTCAAAAATATTCTTAGGAGCTGATGACTGATTGGACTTTGATAACCAGCAGAAAATAAGTTTATTAATTATAATCTTTACTGTTATTTATTAGTGATCTCAGTGTTTAAATTGCTGTCTTGATTATCATAATTGCATCATAGTGACTAAATCAGGAGACGTTATTAGTAGGACTAATGTGTTCCTATAACTGAGTTTTCTATGACTGTATCAATATCCATAGTTCATAATAAAACCCCTCCTTTTCTTCCCACATTAGGAATAGCTCAAGTTAAGCTAGCACAGATATACTGGGAAAAAAGCCCCAAAACCAAAACCAGAGCCACTGAAAAAGATAGGAAAGAAACCCACAACTTAATTAGTCTTCTGAAGCAGCCGAGAAGACTTCACATGTGAAATGGAGTCAGCACAAAGCACTGCATGAGGATCAATGTTACAAGCCTCAGATGCAATGATATAGCTTTATCCTGGCAGCTGCAAACTGTTGTGGCTCTGTCTGTCCCTTGTCAGCACAGAAGAATGTCTTTCACTTTGTCTTATTAGTGTGGTATTATCTCACGGGCTGATTCTTCCACAGAAAAATGAGCCACTCTACTTCATTTCAGTATTCGTCAAACTGATTCGCAGTTGGAAATACATCAATATTGCACTTACTTGCTTAATGATGCTATTTTTCTAGATTTTGGGGCTTTCTTCTTGGTGGCAAAACTCTGTAGATGATAGCAAATTTTAATAATATAATTTAATGTCTATATTCATATATGTATAGTAATATAATTTGTCAAATAAAATTTGAATCATGTTTTGCATATTACTTATTTGCAAATTTTTGTTCTTTTTCTACAGAATAAACTTCATATGTAAAAGGCATTTCCCGCCCCTTGTCCAGTTCTTCCTTTGTTTTTGAGCTACTATCCTCACACTAGGAGCAGTTCTCTCAAATGTACTCTGCCTGAATTTCACATTCTAGTCTTTGTTCCAAAAAAATCCAAATCTGAAAGCAAAACTCAGCTGAAATTCGGCTTGGATTTCAGGAAAGGTCCTCACAATAACCCATGAGGTTTTATGTTTTTGATACAAGTTTGTGAGTCAACCTTGGTACTGCTAGAGTAAGCCACAAACAGTCTTAGATGATGAAAAGAAAATGAATTTATAGCTGGAAACTGTAGCTCAGACCAAAACCTCTCACAAGTTAGGTCCATGCGTCAGTGGGCTAAACTACATTTCCAATCACCCTTCACCTCTAGCACTGGGCTTAAACTTCCACCAACATCAAAAACATTCAGACTGGATTTGGATTCTACACCTACAAACATCAGAACAATCCTGAGGAAATGTTTAGCAATGGATCCATTTTTATTTCATGCCATTTGCATTTTAAAAATGTACCTGAAAATCAGTTTGGCTCAAGGCAGGCTTTGGCTTCTAGGGAAAAGAGGAAATATAGATGGGCAGGCAGGAGGACAAATTTTAATTCTAGAGCCAAAAATAGCAAAGTGTATTTTTTCTCTGTTCTGAAATGTAAAAGAATAATGAAAATATCTGGATTTAAACTCCTTTAAAAGTGCGTGGGCCCTAAATTGATGTGAAACTTGGTGTCTGAGCTGTATGTGATAATTGGTGGCTCAGTCTGTTTAAGTGAAGATTTAATACCTGGTTTTTGCCTTTGCATGCACTGATATCAAAGTCCCAATCTGACTGTGCATTCAGATTTTGTCACTGGTAGGTTGACTGATTTTTTTTTTTTTTTCTTTTTGCGTGTGTGCTGTTTTAAACTTCGAAGAAGGGGTATTTTAATGGTACTAACAGAATCATTACCTTAAGTGTGATTTTGTTTAAGAATCATTGCCCTAGACAAGGTGGGGGCCTGGAGCCAAATCTCAGAGTAATCTACATGTGCCAAAGGTTCAAGGAAGGAGGTTGAAACTATGTTTTTCATCAGCACTAGATTGAGCTGTTGTTTAAGAGGAAGGGCATCCACTGCAAGACTGATGTTTGCAAGAACTGTGTGGGCTTCAGTCATCTGCCCTTGCACAATTTACCTTTAACCAGCCATTTATAGTTATAGTATTCAGGCTGTGTTCAGGCACGTGATCCTACATCTCTCCTCAGCACTGGTGAGGCCACAGACTGACTGATGTCTCCAGTTTCGGGTGCCCCAAAATGAGAAAGACATTGACTTCAGAAAGAAAGGTACTGGAAGAGCTGTGATACAAGGAGAGGCTGAGAGAACTGGGAATGCTAATCCTAGAGAAGAGAAGTCTCAGTGCGGATCTTATTAAATGTGTATAAATACCTGATGGGAGGGTGTTAAGATGACAGACCCAGAATCTTCTCGGTGGTGCCTAGTGGGAGCATGAGAGGCAGTGGGAACCAACTGAAAAACAGGAAAACACTTCTTTTTTAGCTGTGATGATGGCTAAACACTGGGACAGTTCTTCTCAGTACAAGAAAGATGTGGGATGTTGAAGCGAGTCCAGAGGAGGGCCACAAAAATGATCAGAGGGCTGGAGCACCTCTCCTGTGAGGACAGGCTGAGAGAATTGGGGTCATCCAGCCTGGAGAAAAGAAGTCTCTAGGGAGACCTGATTGTGGCTTTTCAATACTATAAAGGGGCCTACAAGAAAGATAGGAACAGACTTCTTAGCAGGCCCTCTTATGGTAGGACAAGCGGCAAAGATTTTAAATTAAAAGAGGGTAGATTCAGATTAGATATAAGGAAGAATTTTTTTAAGAAGAGGGCAGTGAAACACTGTAACAGGTTGCCCAGAGAGGTGGTGGATGCTCCATGTCTGGAAACACTCCAGGTCAGGTTGGACTGGGCTCTGAGCAACCTCATCTAGTAGAAGATGTCCCTGCTTACTGCAGGGGGGTAGGACTAGATGGCCTCTGAGGGTTCTTTCCAACCCAAACCATTCCAGGATTCTGTGATTCTATGACAGCTTGTCCTGAGAGACTGTGGAGTCTTCATCCTCGGAGATTTTCAAAACTCATGGACATGGCCCTGGGCAGCTTCCTTTAATTGGTCCTGATTAAGTCAGGAATGGTTGAACTAGGTGCTCTCCAGAAGTTCCTTTCATCCACAGTAATTTTGTGCTACCTGTCAATGGAATGCTAGCTGTGCATGGGCTTATGCCAACAGCTCATATTGTTATCCCTGGGATGAACATCCTGCTGTAAACTTTCCCACCAGTGAAGTTCTGTGGGTTACAAGGAGGGATGTAGGCAAGGTAGAGAGGGTAGAGACGTGCTTACCTCCCATTCCCGGAAATCATCCTGCCATCACTGCCAAACTGACTTTTTCTAGCCTGTAGTAGATGGGCTCATATACAAAGAGGCAAAATTATTTTTTGGCTAGATGGTGAAGAGCCTTGAAAATGCATTCTCACACATTACGAAAAGCTCTTGAAGTGCACCACAGGTTTTAGTTTTGCTGTGGAACTAAGTCCAAATTCCCAACCTCCACATTATTTTTCTGTTCCCTGTGGTTTTAGATATGACCTTAAAAATGTGCTGAAGAATAATGTAAGGCTAAACCCTCATTTCTAAAGAGAACTGGTTTGAAGATTTGCCAGTTTTGTTTCTCATATAGAAAACATTTTCATCAATCTTTACATTTAAGCTATTTCAAAGAAATTTCATTTTGGAAACAGAGGTGAAACATTTAAAGTATCTTGTTTGACATTTTTGAGAATAGAGCGTTTTGATTTTGGTCCAAAACAACATGTTTAAATTGAACTAATTTTAAAAGTTTCATGAAATTCGTAAGAGGTCAAATTATGGTGACAGGCTTTGATTTTAATCAAAGCCAGAATAATGTAATTTTCCAAAGACCTCAGAGCTTTCATACATGAATTTCATTTTACTGCAAATCTAAAATGTCTTCTTTTGTTTGAAAATATAAGAAAATAGATTATTTAGAGATCAAAAAACTTTCCACTAAACAAAAAGACTGCAGTTAATTCCCATTTCTTTCGTAGCAAAAGATACCACATTTATGTCATTAGACTGCTGTTTCAAAAAACTACTGTCACAAATATAAATCATCATTATTGTAACAATTCATCAGAAATATCCCATAACCGAATATATACAGGTATATCTTTTTAAAACCTGCCCTTCTCGGATCCTTCCAGGTGTTGAATAATCTAATTATTTTCTAGTAGAATTTAGAATTCTTGGAATTGCAGAATAGAAAGACCCATGATTACTCTCGAATGTCTCTCCAATTTTACATGGCTGCAGTCCTTTATCTATTCAGATTAACTTTATTCCTGCTAGCTAGAAAAATTTGTCTGCAGAGAAGCTGCAGGTTACAGGTACAAAAAAATGCAAGATGGGCAACCCCCTCTGTCTTACATGAAGGAGGAACATATCTTATTATGCTTCAGATTTTAGCATTTTTATTTGTTGAAATGAGTCAGAGCCTGCTGGATAGCTGTAATTCCAGAGCCCAGTTGGATGTTCTAGTGACAATACTTAATCTCTCTTTTCACTGTATAAATAGAAAACTAGGCAAACTGAATGTAAAAATCATATAATGATTATCATGACTTATAAAAATAAATTACACCACACTTTCATTCAATTTTTGTAAATAAGGGGATACCAGAGGAGTTAATTTAAGGGGAAAAAAATGGTCACCACACATTATTTATTTCTCTGTTTCCCTAGCATATAAAACTAGTTCAGTTAGAAGGAAAAATTATGTCAAATGCTGAACTATCAAGGCTGTAATGTGAACATTTCCAAAGTCTATAATGTCCTATCAGCTAGATTCACACGGAGACCCAACTATTTAAGTATCACTTTAAAGACATAAATTCATAGCTGAGATCTTCAACACCCCTGTCCAGCTGTCACTCTGGAGATAACTAAATTGTGTGCCACTTGTTGTTTTCCACTAGACAGGCACAATGAGTCCTGGTGGTGATTAAGATGCTTGGTGTGTAGTTCCTGGGCATCCTCAACCTGACACATTTCTCCTCCTGGCTTAAAATAAAAGACCCAATTAGACATTTGTGGTTCAACTACTCCACCTGCCTTTGACTCCCCAGAAAACATGTGCTGTGTGGGTTGTTCTCCTTTTATCCAGTATCTCCATCACTGAAGTATTCACCTGCACAATTTGGTAAACAGAACTGGTCATCTTTCTGTCAAAAAAAAAAGTATCAATCAGTAGACTTCAGATTTTTTCCCACTGTGCTCAGTAGCTACAAAAGTCAGTGTGTTTCACCTTTGTCCCATTCTCAAGACCATTTCTATTCATACCCTCTGCACACAAAGCCCTCCTCAAGGTGTACAGCCCAATACGCAAGATAATTTCTGTCCCTGAACAGCACCTACTCTGGGGTGTCAGTGAGGACTGTGTTTTGCAGCTGCTGATTTGCATATTGTATACACAGGACAATTTTTGAGAGGATGGAGACATTGGATGAGAAAAGGAAAGTCTCCTGCATCTCAGTCACATGAAGACAGTCCATACAGCATCTACTTCAAACCCCACTGTCTTCAATCTGCCAGCTGCAAAACACTCCTGAACAACCTAACACTTTACAGACAGCTAAAAGCCACAAACCCCAAAACTGCATCAGGACCAATTTCACTGAAAGGGTGGTCAGGCATTGGAACAGGCTGCCCAGGGAAGTGGGGGAATCCCATCCCTGGAAGTGTTCAAAAGTCTTGTGGATGCGGCACTTGGGACATGGTTTAGTGGTGAACACAATGGTGCTATGTTAAAAGTTGGACTCAATGATCTTAGAGGTCTTTTCCAACCTTAATGATTCTATGAGTATGATTCCCAGCCACTTGCAATAGGCAGTGCATCAGGTGACAATATCCAGACAATTCAAGGAAAATAGACCCAACCATTACACGTTAGGATGTAAACCACTAACCAAGCTTAGCAACATTTCTGTTTTTCCTTATTCTCACTAAATATGCACGTCACTATATTCTGTTTAAAGTGCCTATCGGACATACTGTAGCTCGAATGCATTTGACACAATTTATTTTATAAATGGAATTTGGAATTTCCCCAGGTAAGGATTTGGTTTCCTTCTAATTAATTTTGGAACCATTTGTGCAGGTTAAATTGTACTTACATGGATTTCATTGTTTAAAAAAGGAAAGCTATTCAATTTTAACTTGAATAACAGTATTTAATATTATACAGTCTTGCTTAGAAGTCTAAGAGGTGAAAGGAAGATAAAACCTGTTTATATGCTGGAGCGCCTTTCCCAAACCTACAGGTTTGATAATTCTTTTGGACAAGAGTAGTGAATTCATATCCCAAGGGAATGCAAACTGTTTTTCAGCATTTTCTTGACTTTTAGAAGAGGCAGAATAGAGTGGATCACAATGCACAACACTTTTTGATTTCTTAATGTTTAGATTATAAGGATTCTGTATGAAAAGTTATCACGTACCTTACATGCTGCAAATCAGCTGCTGTGTGAAGAGTATTTCAGAGGAAATAGCTCACAACCTGGAGTCTATTCAACAAAGTCCAATCAAGTCCCCTCCTGCTCCAATCCTAATCAAAAACACCCAAACCTGCTGAAACCACACTGACAATCTGAAACAGTGTGACCTGCCCCTCTGACTTTGAATAAATTGCTTTCTTAGTATGCTGTGCTGTGGTTTTCACTTCAAAAAAAGATTGGAGTATTCCCAAATAGCTTTTCAATTATAAAAGAATTCTTGGTCTAGCAGCTGGGAGACTTTGAGGTTGGAGGTTAAGAAAACACATCTATTATAGAAGACCCGAGAATGCAGTAATTAAGTGACACAACTGAATCATAACTAGATGAAATCTCAAATCAGGTTGCATACACACAACTGTATTCCCGCTCCTATAACACAATACATACTTCTGTCATAACTGAGTAATTTTGCTCCATGCCACAGCAGTTCTCATCAAAAATACTTGCAGAGAAATTATCTGGGAAACTCAATTGAAAGTGTTCACTGGTCATGGATTTTCCTGTTTGTTTTTTGCGTTTGCTTTACACTTAGAAGATGCATATCTTGCCAGCTATGCCCACAAAGACCATCACACATGAAACACTGATGTAACTGGGAAAGGAGTACAAACTGCTGATTAGGAGTCAGGAGCCAAGATATCTAGTTTTGCTCTTTTATTATTGTAGAATCACAGAATGGCTTGGGTTGGATGGGACCTTAAAGATCATGTAGTTCCAATCCCACTGCCATGGGCAGGGACACCTTCCCCCAGACCGTCCAACCTGGCCTTTGACAGTTCCAGGGATGGGGCATCCACAAGTTCTTTAGGCAACCTGTTCCAGTGTCTCACCACCCTTACAGTGAAGAATTTCATTCTAACATCCAATCTAAACCCACCTTCTTTCAGCTGAAGGCCATTCTTCCTTGTCCTGTAACTGCAGGCTCTTGTAAAAAGTCCAGCTTTCATTAACTCTCCATCTTTATAGTTAATTTTATTTATTATAATAGTTATCATGGAGCTGACCAGAAGCAAGACACCTGTTTTTGCTGAGCACTTCAACACAGAACAATGGAGGTAATTTCTTTATGGAGAAACTCAGGAGAGAGCCAAGCTGAATCTCCAAACTTTGCATTTAGTACATACTGGACAATCATATAGACAATCATTTAGAAATAAGCTTCTTTTTATTCAATTGAATTAACTCAGCCTAAGTGTACTATTGAAATATCTACCAGTTTGTTATAGCCACAAAAATCTCAAATGAAAGTACAGCATACACAACCCAAGTTCCTTCCCAAAACTAGCCTTTTTTTTTATAGCCGTGGAAATCTTACCATATTTCAAGTGAAGGACAAGTAATAGGAACATGTGGTCTACTCTTTTTTTTTCCAAATAAGAAGCAGAAGTATTAAGGTTTTGTTGCTAATACAACTCTCAGTTGCATACCATATGGCCAGTTTTAGATTGCAAGACACCATGCTAGCAAGAGTTTACAGTACAGAGGGGGCCTTATAATTTAAAATCCAATTCGAAGTTCTCCTTTCAGATGTGCTTAGAAAAAGAAGAGAACAGAGGAAAGGTACACAGGACTATGGTTCCAAATGGCAAAGCTGTTATGTCAGGTACCAGTACAATTTTTTTTTTCCACTGGTCCTGTATGTGCCTATGTCCCTCATTTTCTTTCTTTTTGATAGTGGCCCCACAGCATGACACAAATTGAGAGCTTCTCAATCTTGCTGCTAATTTCTGGTAGGAGTGTGCAATGTGTCACACTTCTCTGCAATTTTTTGGCATTCTCAGAGCACATCTTCCCCTCACAGGCAGCAGAGAAATAAAGTGCCCTACCTTAAACTTAGTATTGAAATAGAAAGTTTTCCTTCTCCACACAGGAGACACAAGTATAGGCTTGCCCAGCCTCAAGTAAAGATGTGAGTCTGGTTCTTCTACCAGTGTACTCTAAGTTTCAGGATATTCAATTGGGATCTCAACGTCTTCTGTAGAAGTTCTTCCACTTGCCATAAAATACTGAAATGTAGACTAATAAGCAATGGAATCTTCAAAACAAGTCTTGGAACAGCTGCACTAGGGTGGAATATTCCTGACTTGCTGCATCTTGTCAAATCAAACTACAGTCAGACTTAGCCAGTGACTATAAGATATTTTGGGGTAGGGTACTGTCTCCTGGGTAATGCATCTATCTCTGTATCAAATTAAGGAGAGAAAAAATTTAATTTTTGTCTCTCACCAAGAATACATATGTTTTACATGTAAGCTGTTGAATCTAAGTGTGGCACTGGTAAGCATCTCTCTTTTTTATTTGATGGAAGGGCTATGAAGCTGGGTGGGTTATTTCCCTGAACCTTGAGGTTAGATGCCTGGGCCTGGAAAGAGTGGTTCAAGAAAACGTGATCAGAAGGGTTCCTGGTGAATTTTCTAGTTCTTGTGAATCCTGTCAGTATGCTGCCTTCCTATACAATACCCTGAAAAGTTACCCTGAACTCTTAATAGGCTTACATTAAAAAAATGAAGCTCCCACAGTCACTACAAAATGACATGTCTGCATGACTAAGTAGCATTATTCTAATGGTAAAGCTGTGCAAACCAAGTGTTTCTCATAATTTGCATAAATACATAAATAAATAAATAAAACAATCAAAATCCTGATTTTTTTTCCACATTGCAGACCACAGTCTTGATTTGTAGCTATTTCATCTGGCTCAAGTTTGGTTGCTTTTGTTTTTCAGGATTGCTAGGTCAGCTCAGCAGCAAAAGGATATGTGAAAAAGTTAGTTTTTCAGTTCTTATTTGACCAGAAGAAAAATGGGGCCTGATATCTGATGGAGAACATTTGTTTTAAAGAAGAGTTATTTAATGCGGAAAATCCTCGGTGAGTGTAAGGCAGCACAGCCCCTCTGCAGCAAATGCTCGCTTGTGCCATCTGAGACTACAGACTACATAGTGTTTTTCTCTGGGCTCCTATGCTGTACCTCCCCACCTCCTGTCATGAAGGCTGCATTGATACAAGCATCAGTTGAGAACCCAGGAGAATTTGGATGTCTCGGTACGTTTAAAATTCAGTTTAATCTTAGAATGTAGATGGAGGATAAACCCAAAGCTTTGTTTGATTCTTTTAAAATCTCTGGGGACTGTGTAATTCCACCAACATTTGAACAATACTAATCTGTAGAAAAAAATCAGGGAGAAAAAAAACTCACTTTAATTCCTCCACTTCTGAGCATTGTGTTGAGAACAAGGCTTAAAGTCAGAGGCTCGAATCCAATTCATTTGAATTTCAATTGCACTGTGTCTTTCCTATCACAAACCTGACAAAGCTGAGGGTAGGTGAGGTGCAATGTTTCACACAAAAAAGAGTTTCACACAAAATACTCATACCTTCACAAATATGTGAGCAACCCTGAGGAACTCTAAATGACTGGATCTTATTTAGCCCGTGGAGAAAGAAACTCAGGAATTCTGCTCAGATACGGTGCATATTTTTCCTCAGCCTCCACGAATACATCCACTCTAATAAGATCTTTTCTCACCACTCTAAAAGAACATTTTTGTTAGCTCTTGGATATGCAGCTATTACGCACTCTGAATCCCACTCCCCTCTTAAAAGCAGTGTTAGTTTTATGTCTCAAGGAAATTATAAAATCAATCTGTCTATCCTAACAAGCAAAGAGAATAATGGAATCTCTTTGCTTCAAACTAATTTTCGTTAGCGAAGCCAACTATTCCTTTCTCTGATGTCTTAATTAAATGTATTCGTCCCTCTGATTTCACTCTAGAAAAATGAGGAATGTGGCAGTGGGACATGAACATATTTTATTTTACATAGGCACACATGCTTTAGAAAGTAGATTTCATACACACTACTGGCATTAGTGGCTTATGTTCCTGCTAATAATAATTCCAGCCCTTTTCTGGAATACTCAGCCATATTAAAATACAGTTTTAGATAGAGGACCCTGCCCAGACACATCGATTTGGGCTATTATCTGGATTTGTAGTCTAATTTTGTGGCTAAAAAGAGACTGTTAATACCTTAACCACTTCAACAAATCCATACGTGACAGAACTGAGCTGCACATATTGTCTGTCGCTGGCAGGCTTCCATAATCATCTCCCTTAAAGACAAGATTTCTCAAAATGAGACAGAAGAGAAATTGTGTCAGATGCTTACTACCTTTCAACAGAGTAACGCTGCTTATCTGCATCATGCTGTCTATTCTAAAATAAATAAAGTTATGTTATATCCAGTGTTTGAACATAAAAGGTTTCCCATTGCAAGGCTTTATGAATGGTTTTAATCTCATTACTAAATAATTCAACCCCAACTAGAGAGACATTTAGAGAATGGCCCTAGTGAAAAGTCTATATAGTCTTCTGCAGCATTACATCTATTAGACTCTGTTACTTGAAACTGTAATTACAGTTCCGTGGACTAAGGAGCACATGCTTCTGTCCCAGCAGACATCCTGCTCAGCCTTTAGAACATGCTAATGTACACTGATTTATACACAGATCAAAATGTGCTACGTGAGATCACCTGGCAATTAGCTCACAGCATGAAATAAATATAACAGAGTTTTAAAGATATTATTTTTTGTCTATAAGAAAAGTATATAAATCAGTCATCTCAAATGAAAATGGGAGGGAGAAAGAAAAGAAAAAAATCCATAACTATAACTATATATATATTTAAGTAAATATATGCCAGAACAGTTTGCGAACCAGAGAACCTGTCATAAAACACTCTTCATTTGTAATCTTCTCCTTGTTTCTCCAGTCATTGCAATTACTGGGGAGAAAACCATGGTTCATATATACTTCTCTAGTGCACACAACACTGTCTTGTTGGTATCTTTTGGATTATGACATTAGGCATGCAGTAGCTCCACTTCCAACAGCTTTTGTGGAGTGTTCTCTTTCTCAAGATGTTTTGGTGGCAACTGGCTTGTTTTAGTGGAAGCTGGTTCTAGGACCAGGGAAGCCTCCCTTATCACCTTGCTAAGGGCAGTCAGTATTCACCATGCATACATCCATTTTCAGAATTTGCTCATTAAGACCACTTCATGCCTGAATTCAAAGACTAAAAGCTAGTACAAACTTATTAGAAGCTCTTCATAAACTGCTGCAACAATTGAATGCTACTCGAGGACTCATATAGATGCACACCACTAAAAATAAAGAACAGAGTTAAACGAAGAGCAGGAGAGAGATGAATTTGGTTCATTCAGAAACAAAGTGTTGGAAACATCTATTAAATGAACCTACTTAGTGCAGCTAAGTAATGCAAAAGCCTAGAAAGTATATTAGCAGACACCCCTATCACTGACTTTATTCTTACTGAAAACTCACTATGTCATCTTCCCTTTGCCAAGCCAGAAGCTGCTGTATAAAACAGCATCTAAATTAAACACTGTATAAGAAATGTCACTAATAGCTTTTAAATATAAAATGCGTGGTAAACATCTGAGTTGATTCTTATGTTGAGAAGTGGGGAGAGAAAGAGACTGGGGTAGGAATCACAAAGAGGTTTAAACAACATTGCATTTCTTCAGGGATTACAGCTGCATTCACTCTAAGAAAATTTACAGCATTTGGAAGCCCTTCCAGTATCCAATATTGCTGTCAGAAATAATCTGAAGAAGATTTAATGATGCTGCTGTGGCAATCAGGTCTCCTGAAAGCAATTCTTTCTGGTTGTGAAGACCAAGATAAAAATCCGGTTTAGGACTATATCTAAACTTTCATATGGTAAACATAAAACTTATCAATATTTCAAGACAGAGGGAGATAACTGCCACTAACTTTCATGTGTGTTTTTAGAACAATTAACCATAAAATCTCAAATGAGTGATTTTGGGGATATATTGGGTTAGATTTCTCAAACTTCATGTGTATCTCTGTCAAGAAGTTGGAAAATTTTATCAAGCTCACATTTTCTGATGGTGTTTTGTATTTTCTGGTCCCAGAAGAATCAGGCTTGGCATTTTGTAGGTGTAAGTGAAATCATAGCGACGGTTGCTGTCACAGAAGGCAGAAGCAGGGGACCACATACCTTAAAAATAAAATTAATCCAGATTTGTTTTGAAAATTTGAGCAAGAAGTCTATCTATTTGCCTGAACCGGTTTCAACTACATTTTTTGCAAGATTCTGCAATAAAATTTTAATTTCCTCTGAAGAACCTGGTTTTTGAACTGGTTCCCCAAAACCAAGTGTTTTTCAACTCCCTCAGCTTTTTGTTTGATATAGGAGAATAGAAGTGTGACTCCATAGTTATATCCTAGGCAAATGAAAATAAGGTACATAGGTGTTTTTAAAATACCAAATCAAAGCAAGCAGTCAGCAAATTACAGCACAGAGGAAATGAAAGACTTTTCTCATTTACCAATTAATAGGAAGACCGAAAGGTGAGAGCATTTTCAGGTTATCTAGCAGTAGTTGTAACTATTTAAAGTACAAAGGAAAAGCAGGTGAAGAGGCAGGTGAAGCATGCATGGGAGAGAGGTTATAAAAATTAAAGCTGTATTAAAGTCCTTCATCTGATTAAGCACATAAACTGGTGCTGCAGATTTCATCTGAAAAAGCTAGTTCACTTAATATCAAGAGATAAAAAGGAATTTAATTGTAAAGCAAATCCCCCCCAGCCCTCCCTCCCCCAACAAAATGACCTCTCTGCAAAACTGAGCAGCTTTATCCAGATTTCTTAGCTGCTGTTCCAGCCCAGAAGGAATGAACTTGCTCTCTCACTTCTGACAGTCCCCTAGTGGGATTCTGAAAAGTAACCAGATTAAATCAACCCAAGTAGATAAAAAGTGCAAACAAAACACTGCACCCAGTCTTAGTTCCATAAAGAAGTGTACTCCAGGATCCATCCTCCCAAACATCTGTCCTAAATAGTTTTGTCAGAAACAACTTAATATTACCCATTGCCCAAAATCAAAGAAAAATCCTTCAAAAACTTGTTCTGTTTGACCTCCTTGAATAATCTCTTGTACTACCTGCTGCCTCTTGCAAAATTATTTGTCCTATCTCACACTGGTCACTTAGCGTTTTCTCCTTATGGTATTTTTGATAAAGATTTCCTCCCTCAGTCTTGGAAATGAATTAATAAAGCTGTGACCAAGTTCCATTCCTAATCTATTAAATCCTTCCTTCCTTTTCAGGGACTTATATACAGGCAGCAACTCTATTCTGTCAGAGTTTAACACTTACACATACTCTCCAAGAGATTTTTCCCTTCCGGTTATTCAACGCACTATTCAAATCTTGTATTTCCAGCATCAGTTTTAATTCAGATTGACAATAACAATCTTTCCTGAGTTCTTTGACCTTTCCCTCCAGGAACTTATCCCAGTTATCCCCAAGGCAATACAAGGGACAGGCCATTACAGAGCTGGGACAAAGTGCTTCGTTAGAGTTCAGTGCCTGAATCAGCAGTATGCCAGCTTAACGAGCTGACACAAATTATTGTGCCTTTCTGGAAACAAGTGGTCTTCTTGTCTCAGGAGACCAATGTGAAGTGACATATTGAGGCAGTACTGGCATTTCTATAATCACTGTTCCCGGGGCTTGAGCCTAAGGACAAGGGTACCGCTCATCTAAACCGTGTGCAGCATCGGTACATAAAACCATGCAAAAATTGCCAAGTCATAGCAATAAGACATCACTGTGACTCTTTTTGAGCCATGGGTTAAAGTAACTGAAGGAAGCTGTAACATGAAATCGTGTTTGTTACATAAACATTTGCATGGGGCTCTGTGTCTTCTCCCTGCGCAGGCCTGGAATTATGAAGAAAGCCAGGGAAACAAACAAAGAACGGGAAACAAACAAAGAACAGGAAGCAAAAAAGGAAATTCAGTAATTTTCTCATTTCCACCCCTGCTTGCCTTCCTTTCATCCCTTCCACCAGGTACTTTGGTACATATCTTAATCCAAGTAGAACAATGTTAGCAGAGAAAGAGATGTGTTTTTGGGCTAATAGTCCAGTCTTTGGTCGTTTCAACCCAGTGTCAGTGTCTAACACTTCCTGATCTACAAGATGCTGAGCACCTTGTACTACATCCTGTGGGTATCCCAAGCAGCACAAACTGTTGTAGTATCAGGCCTAATACGTAAAATTCACTTCAGTGTCAGAGCAATAGGAGATATAAATGAGCTGTGGGTATTCAGGTTATCTTGAGGGCCAAATGGGCAAGAATCAGCCTCCTTGTGACAAAATCTCTATTTAAAGCAAAGAAACTTTGCATACAAGTAGGAAAACCTCAGTTTAATCTACTTTGGGTTTATGCCAGTGTGCCTCCACTAGTGGGACAGAACACAGGAGAAATGGAAGGAAGCAATAGAAGTAAAATGTCTCAAATCATGACTTTTTTTTTAACATCACCTTCCATTTGGTTTTAAGGTTATTCCTTTTTCCAGTACCCCATTCCTCCCACCTTACTTCACAAAGAGAAACACATAACACCAGAACACAGAGGTTCTGCCAGACAGCTTGCTGTGTACAGCCAGAAGGTATTTGCAATCATGGGGTAAAAAAAAGACCACCGCAACAAAAAAAAAATCCCTATAGTCCAACAAATATCAGTGAGATAAGGTGAGTGGAATAGTGGAGCACTCTTGCTGCAAAGAAACAGACATTAGTGCTAGCTTTGAGTAATGTCTGTGTGCCTTCCAACAAACATAGTCCCTGCTGTGCAACACTTAGACCCTGGGAGTGTCTTCAGCATCTTGCCTTCCTCATGTTTGGTCATTTGGTGAGATACGAGCAAGGAGGCTGCTGATCCACTGAGCAATGGACAACTAAACAATTTTTATTCATCAGCTCCCTCGTTAGCCATTTCAGCTTTTTCAGCTCTCAATAGGTACTGCCAGCAGACAAGAAGGCAATTTAAAAAGCTTCAGTATGTCTTGGATAAATACAGGAAAATAATACTATATTTTAGTAGTCTAGTCAGAATTCAACTCCCAGCAAAAATGAATTTCACTGTACTCTACTGCAGTTCTTTCTGACACTGCAAACCCTACTGAAAATGGTAGGGTTCTGTCCTCCTGGTGCACTCCAACCCTCCAAGGACCCAGTGCTGACAGGTACCTCTGCATGGTTTTTTGTTCAGTAGCAAGTGCAGAATTAGTCTTTGTTATTTGCTAAATAACAATCATTCAGTTCTCTTCTGCTTGGTCCCTGCTGCCTCTGAGGTGGTGGTTCCCCAGCACTTCTCTCAAAGCGTGAGACAATAATTCTTCATTTAAAACTATGTTTGTCTCAGTCTGTTGAGCATGGTTGTTACTGTGCTGTGAGCGTACATAATACCTGGCAGAACAGGGAAATAGAAGTGTCTGTTCTGTCTGACACATAACAAGAATTTCAAAGTGTGCTAAACACAATCCCTGTTGAAACACGGGAAGCCAGAGCTGTACTCGATTTCAGTTCAGACTTTCCTCATACCTGTGCCCATACAAAGCTGTGATTCAGCTGTGTTCCGCTACACAAAGAAAGGATTTACTGACACTGAACAACTGAGTATTCAGTATCTGCACATCACCTGGTTTTCAATAACCCAGCTGGGGTATCAGGAGCAACCTCCCTCTGTTAGCTTGGCACTCTACCCAGACGCCGTGCACTGAGCTCAGCAGGCAGAGCTCAGCTCAGCGCTAACACAGCTCTGCTGCTCCTTCTGGACCAGCACAGGCAGTTCTGCTTGGCCTCTCATGAGCTGCATCAATGCACCCAGTGTGGTTCATCCATGGAGTCTGTTGCAGAATGGAATTATATCAGGCATAACTGAAGCTATATGGTTATACCGGTCCAGGATTAGCACCACAGGAGGAAGTGAGGAGAGCTAAAGTTTCATAATGCTGGTCAGAAAGTGTTTTCATGAAATGTTTCATGGAAATTCACTGATTTTCAGAGGCTCTTTGTGGGTATTTTGTTGTTTGGTTAGGGTTTTTTTAAATGTTTTTTTCTGGTTTTGTTTTTATTTTGTTTTGCGTTTTTTTTTTTGTGAGGAAGACTGCACTTCAATGTTTTTTAAATTTGCATCTTGAAAGCATTTCAAAGTAATCTAAAAACTCTTTTGACATTTTTGAAAATAAAGAATGCTCTTTCTTTTGTTTACAGAGATTGCTTTAAAACTGAAGCTGTTAAAATTTAAATAAAATATTTGACTTCAGCTGGTACTTTGCTTTAGATTTTTTTATTCAAAAAACTTCAAACAAGTCTCAGTTTGAGAATAAAGGAATATCTGATACAGTAATATCCGCAATCTCTGGCTTTGTCATCCTATACTGTTCAAACCAGTTCTGCTTGTCAAGAAAGAAACCAGATGCAGAGAGTTTGCTGAATCACTGTGCTGTGTAGAAGGATCCGTGGTCCCACACTCACACAGAGGGGGAACTGCAGCAAGAGTAAAAGAGGCTCTGAGGCAATCGCTCCTTCAAGGGAAACTTGTTCAGCCTTAAAGTGTCATAAGGATTGAAAAGTAGGTGGTTAGGTGAAAAACTGCAAGGAATGAAAGGAGTGAATATATATTGGGGAGGGGGTGGGTGGGTGTTGAAACTGGGGAGGAACACATGAAAGAAAGTTCAGGCTGAAGCTCCATGTCATTGTCCAAGGTAAGTGCAGTTCCAGCCTGTGCACTCTTTCAGAAAGGAAGACATTATACCGCAGGACAGTGCTTGACATGCTGCAGGATTACACCTTCATTTAACTTATATCCTAGTCAATGATATTCAAAGGAAACATGTCTTACAAGAAACAGTCCATAAATCCAAATATTATGGTTAGAAACTTCCTTCAACCTTCAGTACATTTAGCACTGGGTAAGAACTTGCCAAATTGATAGCCCTGAGAAATGAAGGCCTAAATTTATCAAAGAGGAAGATATGCTAGAGATGGTGTAATTGCAGACCTTCTGCATTTCTTTGGAAGTCCTGATGGAGGATATTTAAGGCTGAAGAAGGAATTCAAGGCCTCTATCTCTGCAGCATCTGTCAACAAATGATCTACTGGAGATTCTACTCCACTAGAAGATGAACAGAGTTATCATCACTGGAGCATTCACAGAGCTGCAGTGGAGATAATGGAGAATAGGTAGCCCTGCTCTGGCTTCAAACCACAGAGCTGCTGCCTGCAATCCAGTAACAGATTTTTTAAGTCAAATTGCAGAATCTGAGATGTGCTCCTGCAAACTTCAGATCATCAATGCATTAAATGAATGGAAATCCTTCCTCTACCTTGCCCCATTTTCTGAGCCCTCAGGGGAATCATTGCTGACACCCACACTCTGCAGCATTGAAGAGATTATATCTCTTTTCAAGTTTAAGGTGGAAGTAGCACATGCAATGAGATCAGCAAAGCTCTCTCAAGGCCTGTGGCCAGCCAAGGGTCACTGAGGGGCACAGGCAGATGAGGTTAGTGTGTGTCCTCTCCGCTCTTGAGAGGTACACAACAGTTTCTTGGATGAACAATTAATGCTACTCACAACTGACAGCAGCCTTTTGGAGAGTTTTCTTCTGCTTTTCCCTCCTCAGTGTTTCTCAGACTGGCAGGGTTTTCATTATAAAATATTTACTCATTTCAAGTTCTTAATTATCTAGATACCATTCCTCTTTCATTTACATTTAGGAATACATACTTTTCAACTTGCTTACTCCCAATTGTAACCTGACCAATGCCAAAAGTTGCAGAAGTCACTGCCTGATTTTTACTGGGCCTCATATTAATCTCTCCCTGCAATGCCTTCTAGATACTTCATATTCTGACAAGCCTGCCCTGGAAACACATCCTAAAACCAGGCTCTTTACATCCAATGAAATTCTGCATTAATCTTGCTGTGCCTTGTTTCCCCAGATAAACAGAGGAGCACTATCTCACTTCTACAGGTAGGATTTTATGAGAATAAATACCCCATTTTTTTAAGACTATTTTGATTCTGTAGTGATCAGAGAATGCTAAATGAACCTAGCCTAGACCAAACCAATGCATACATACATTTGATTTCCTATCTCTTCCTTTCTCACTTCCTTACAACACTTTATTCTTTACTTATGGTGGCAACATTGACGTAAAAATCCATCACAATGTGCTACTGGGGTCCAAGTACCTGTAAGAAGTAGGAGTTTGAGCAGTAAATATCTTAAGGAAAGCACTCTCTCCTCTACGAACGGGTAATGACAGGCACTGGCTGTGATGCAGACAGCAAAGTTTGTTGAGAGTAGCTGCAAACAAAACAGCTTTTAGATTCCAATTCCTTCATCAGTTGTATATAACTTATGTTTCATGTTTTCTAGGAGTGCATTAAAAGAAAACAAGCAACAGATGAAAATAAAGTTTGGAATTACCTGAAATTTGACTTCCAGAGTTCTATGATCACAGATCAATGAGGACAAAGAATCTCACACAAGTGCTTCAGCTGCAACGGGCCATCTTGAACTTGTAACAAGTTTTAATGAAAGCTCAAGCTCTCCTCACTTGAAGACTTTCAGATTCTGATTCTCAGATCATAAATTTCATATGCAAGCCACCATTGGGTTAGATTTGCTTCCCCTTATTGGTTCATCTGGTAGGACAAAAGAGGATCTTACAGCAGAACCAATAGTAGAACCACTGAGGTCACTGATGACAAATCAAAGTTATTTGCTGCACCCTTTATTTCTCATCCCTACTGTAAACCTTTTATTCATGTGTCCCACCACAGCTTCAAATCAAACAGTATGAAGTGGACATAGTTCTTTGATAGTTTATTATATTTGGGAAGAATTTCCCCTTCTTAGCCAAATACCATCATTAAGAATTTTGTCTAGAGATCATACTCCAGTTCTGTGAGGCTTTTATCTTCGGAGTGTTTTTTTGCCACAATAAGTTAAGTCCTCCTGTTGGAGCACAGAACCTGTCTTTCCTATTGGAACAAAACAATGGGATATTGTGAAATGATTCTGTCACTGAATAACTGCACATTCACAGGGGAATTATAAGAAGTCATTAAGATGCTAAACCAAGAAAAATACATCAAAAAGAATTCATACTAGTTTGGATTTTTTACACAGTATTTGAAATAGATTTTACTGCTTAATCCCAGTTAAGGATACCACTATATCCCCAGAGGGTATATTTTTTTTCATATATGGACTTTCTACTGTTTCTGTGATTTGGTTAGATTCTTTTCTGTTAAGTCATGTTGGCTAAGGTCAGTACTTTGATAAGAGATCTTGGCAGGGAGTGTGGAGATAAAAAGTCAGCTAGGTAGATATGATGACAGCATATCTGGTCACAGTGTGTTTTCTCTATTTCTTATTTCTGGAGCAACAACACCCAAGAACATTATCCAGTTAAACACTTTACTAAGATCTTATATTGTTGAAGACCGTATGATGTACCTCAAGACTGGAAGACTTGCAGTTTTCCACACAGAGCTATTATAATCATCTAGCCTAAGAATTCCAAGCAGCAACTCTGCAGGATGTTTTACTCATGATTTTTACCTAAATTTGTGTAATACTGCTATACTCTAGTATAAACTGGCTGTACTCTCTAACTGCTGTATTTTAGTGACTAAAGAAGCAATCTCTCTGGGGCCGTTGTAGGAGAAGAGCTGTATTTATAACATTTAGCTAACTCTACTTGCCTTCCAAACCATGATTCTGAAGTGCCTCACTACCTTTGGCGCATTTTCCCCTTCATATTACTGCTATGATTAGGGAGTTATTATTATGTAGATACATAAATGAGGACCTGAGGTAGAGAAAATAATGACTCATCTATAGTCACATAGACAGAGAGAGCTTGAATCAATATATTTTAGTTCCTAGAAAAATCCCTCAACAATTCTTCACTGATTCAGTAACAGTCCACTAAGGATTTAATAACAAAGCTTACAGCTAAAGCACTTGCATTCTGTTTTCAGCTGTAGGGAACTTGGAGGTCTCTGCTGCATCGACTTGTGTGTGAAACAACCCAGCATGTCATGTGTTCTGAAGAATTTTTATTTCTTCCCCAAATTGCTCAGGTTACCTAGAGTTTGAAAACCTGACTGTAATACCTGGTTACTCTTCGGCTTGAGCAGAAACAATAGCATCGTAAGCTCTTTCAGAGAAGCTCTGAGTCAGGATGGACAGATAAATTTAGTGTACTGTATTACTTGCTCTGGACTTGGTGTCCAAATTTCAGAGGGCAACAAGCAGCAGCCACCTCCTACTAGAAGGCCCTAACTCAGATCACTGATTATAAGTCAAAGAAACAGAGAGTAGGCAGTATGAACTCTTTTCCAGCCTCTGGGTTTGAGCGTAAGGGTGCTACAACAGACACTTTCCAACAAGGCTGAGTGGCCCCAGCTAGTCTCAGGACACAGCTGAGCCCACGCTGTGCAGCAGAGTGTAGCAGACTAGAATTGTTAGGCCAGGAGCATTGTACTTTCCCTGTGCCATGCTGCCTTTAAGTCCCTTGTCCTGAACACACCAGTGTCTCCATCACAATGAAACAGAAATGAAATTAATGCGTTCATCCTAAACGGATTTACATAATTTGTTTTAGACATAGTATGTCATCTCCAGATGAAGGGAATAATGTAGAGAACACATCATCTATTCTTCTTCACTGACAGAACAGCCAAACTAGAAATACAAAAGGAAGAGCAGACAGAGCAAACCGGAGCATACAAGCAAAAGAGACTTATCTAATAGTCCCTTCATTATTCTGAAAGCAAGCGTCTAGCGCGGGCTTCTGGCACAAGCTGGATACCTGCTGAGAGTGGGCACATTGAATTATTCATGCTTTTGGTTATAAATAATGCACTGCCTGCATATATCTAATTTGAATAGACCCATAAAGCCCAGTGGATTAGTGACTGCATGCTGCCTAAAAGTAACAGATCATCTAGCCAAAGTCTCTTGGCTATTAGCTGCTCTCAGCAAGGCTCTTCTGGAACATAACATTTTAAACAACTTTTTTCTGATGTTTTTGTTGATGCAGTGACAGTATTCTGTATGTAAGAGCTTAAGAAACTCAAATAGGAGTGCTGCACTGTACCAGGACACCATCTGTTTGGTACTGCTCTTGCATAATTTTCCTGTATGATCATTTGGTAACGACGGTACTGTTCTCTCTAACAAGGAGACTTTGCTTCTTATCCTGCAGACAGAGTAAAAGAGTTGGTAACTCTACCAAGAAAGGACAATTGTACCTTGTGACAGTTGTTCTTAGGCACCATTTAAGCAACAAAAAGAAAGAATGCACTCAAAGTTTGCATACCATATTGCTGAGGAATACATTTAATGCAGGTGAATGGTCAGACAGGGAAGTTTCCCTAACAGTGCTTCACAAAAACATACAGACTACATCCCTCGCTTCTCTGTACTTGGATTTTGCCCATCAGTACCCACTTCCTGAATCTTCACTGTAACTGGCACTTGTAATGGGACCGTACTGGCCTAAGAACCCTCCTGTTCTCAAGATAAGTCTCAATGTAGGCAAAAATCAAGGGAAGTTAGGGTGATTTTAATTTTGTGGTATCCCACAAGGAATGCAAGGAGTATTTGTACTCCTGAGATAACAAAGGCTTTGTAGGCTGACTGCCAGTTTTACCAGCCTCTCTGGGAGAGGTTTTTAAATTCTGACTGACGAAAAAAGTCCTGTCTTACATGAGCTCCTTTTGTGGTATCCTGAGAAGTGCTGTCTGTCTGAGCCTATGAATGCCCAATGCAAGCTCAGTTCTGGGACAGACAATCACAAGTTTCAGAACTGCATATTTCCCTCTGCCCTTCCCTCAGATCCACTCCCCCATTTCTAATATGCCAGTGCTCAAATGCAGTACATTTTCACAGAGCACCCAAAAAGCAGGCCATTTTCACCCCTGCTTCTAAAAGGATGCAGCAAGTGCACATCTCAGTTAGTGGACCAGGTCTAAATAAACATAGGTCTTGCTCTTGGTTTCTAAATAGTGAGTGCTGAAGGTCTCACCTGGTGTTTCTCCTATCAATCGTAAGAGGAATATTCTGATGAAATCAAAGTTCTGGTTTTAGTAAAATCAAATATGTTTAGAGAAATATTCTCAATATTTCTTCCCTCTACAAGTGATTTTCTTTCTTATTAGCTTGAAGAATGAAGAGGAGGGGGAGGAAAGGAGAAGAAACACCATTTTAGCTTATTTTGTCACAATTTTTCTTTTACCCAATGATTTCAGCACGAAATAGGACATAAGACATTACAAGGAGTCATGTCTCATTAAGCATTACTGACATGGTGATTACATAAAGGCTTAAATATTCTTCTCTTAATCCATAATGTTAAGTGCTATTTAGTGGTTGCTTCTGTTTTGTTTTTTTTTATTTTAGCATTTAAGGGACTGTAGCACCTCACATGAGGAAAGGCTGAGAGAGCTGGGAGTCCAGCCTGAAGAGAAGTTTTGGTGGAGGAAGGTACATCAATATCCAATGAGAGGGCTTAAAAATGGAGTCACAGTCTCAGAGAGAACTAGAGGCAGTGGGTGCAAATTATGCACATGGAATTACATATGAACACAGAACAATTTTTTTTCTGCAAAAGTGGTCTGACACTAAAACATTGCCTGTAAAGTCTCCATCCTCAGAGATGTTCATAATCTTACTGCACACTGTCCTAGGCAACCTGCTCTAGTTGACTCCTCCTGAGGGAGAGAGGTTAGACTAGGCAGTCCCAAGAGGTTTGTTCCAATCTCAGCTATTCTGTAATTCTGTGAAAAGAGAGAATGGCTAATAAATACCTGAGGTAAGGGTGTTCTTTGCCTATCTAACACTGAATTTGTGATTTAGAAGTCTAAAGGAAAACCTCAGCTTTCAATTTAAAACAAAAACACAAACGAAAAACTTCTTTGTAAGTTAACCAATAAAATGAAATCTAAGTTAATAGCCAGGCTGTTTATTTCCCGTTTTCCACAGCACTGTAGTTAATGTCTCTTGTGAATTCTGGAGGCTGCTGCTGGGGACAGAGAGAATCCTCTCTGGTCAGAATGGCCACATATATATTTGTGGCTAAAAGGACAGGACCCTCCAACTCTCCTCCATCAATACCAGCTGAACAGGATTCCTGCCTCTGCAGCTTGACTTTTAGTCATGATTTCAGCTATGTTGCAGGCCATACAACCTACCTCAAGAGGCTTGGAGACCCAATAGGAAGTTCAGCATTCGTCTTTGAAACAGCTTCTTCATTTGCCAAGAAGCAGCAAAGCCCCTTCCTGCTCTTGTAGCAAATTGGAGACATGGGACAGTCAGTGTGCATACAACCGCTGTGTCCATTAGCACTGAGTCCTACACGTTCACAGCAATCTGCTCTTAGAGACACAGGGGCTTCAAGAGCATCAGGGATCAACTTTTCCCTGAACAAAAAGTATGAGGTAAATCTTATCAGCAGACAGTGGATTAATTTCTTATTGAATCACTATTAGCTGTGTCTGCTTCTTTTCTTTAGAGTCTAAGGGATTCTCAGCTGCCCTTTTTCTGACTGGTCACACAACACACCATGGCTTGGTGTTCAGGAGATGGACAGGAGAAAAATCTTGGTTTGTGAGCATCTCCAAAGCCTAAGATCAGAATTATGCTGCATAATTCTACTACATTTCTGTTCTCAAAAAAGAACCTGCAAAACCCCCAAAGAGTATACCCTAAAAGTAAAGCCATATAGCTTAATGGAAGGAAAAAAAAATCAGTGCTGGCTTTAGGAAATAAAATATCCTGCAAAAAGTTCAGAAACAGTCCTCTCCAAACAGAGTAATCAAAGCCTCCTAATGAGAAGTAAAAAACCCACCCCCCACAACCAGTACTAATGGTGTGATAGTGGAGAAGGGTACTGAAAATTGATGATGAATTGGATTATTGTCAGGCCAGCCCTTCCTAATCCAACATTGTACTTGGCGACTTTTAAACTTGCACAACAGACGAGGCATTGCAGGACAGCACAATGTACAATAGCCAATGCACCAAAAGAAATTACTCGAATGGAAAATAATGTGGCAAATGAATAATTAGGCAGAACATCCTTACCGCTGTTCTGGCAAGGGTTTGAAGGAAAAAGAATAATGCAAAGTATTATTTGCATCATGGTTGGACATTTGTTTGATAGCCGTTACCTATGATGCTTCAAAACTGATCCAGTGGAAAACTAAAGAAAATCTCTCATCGTAGCACATAGTTGTTATCTCACTTGACAGGTAGTTATTTTCGTCTTGATAGCTTTATATGTAGAGTTCTCCTCTTCTTCACCATCTACATTCTCACAGTGAAAATCTAAACCACTCAGAACGTTAACAGAAGTTGCAGGTTGCTGCTTGGCGCTTCCCAGCAATCCCAGCACAGAGATTGCAGGCTTTGATTTACTACCAACCTTCATTTCATGTTTTCTGACACCCATCTGCTAATAGGAATTTCAGCATTTGCACATGTCCACTCAACCCACTGTATTTAAAATAAAAATGAATTTTGTAGAGTTTAGAAGTAAACTCTGCACTTGGTAGTAATGGATTCACTCTAGACACAATGATCAACAAGATTGCCGAAGATTTATGCTGATTCTGCAGAACCTTGACATCTGGCCTGCCAGATGTGTGCTTTTTTGGCATACAAACAAAGAGGCGCCACCATCCACCCCAGCACAGTGCTTACAGCATGATTTCTTTCTTCAGGAAAGAAATGTAAGTACTGAATGTTGGTATGAGAGTTTATCTGCATGTTAGACTGGAGTACCAACCAGTTCACTCACTCTCAGTCACATCACATACGTGTTTTAGCCCACGTGTTCTGGAACACACTGTTTTCTCTTCTTCGTGAAGTCATGCACACCCTTACTCAATCTGATCAAGAACTAGGAGGCATCAGGAAAGAAAGCCATGCACAGTTTGGAAGATATTTCCCAGAAGAGATATACCACATGCACTTCCTATGTCTAACTTCCAGTCCTCAGGAGAGCAGGTGGCACACCGAGAAAAGAGTTGACAGAAAGTTTGAGTGGGAAGGAAAAGAAAATCTTGCCTGAGGCAGGATCATCATACCATCCTGCTGAAAACATTGTATCGTCTCTGAAGCATTCCTCTCTATATCCTAAGGGCAGCCAGTTGGCAGATGACACCGTTTTGGGAAATCTACTTTATAAAGATGAAAGTGTCCTCTAAGGCTAGCATGTGGAAAACTTGGAAGAAAAGGTTTTCTGATGGGCTCCTTCCTTAGCCCTCCTAGAGGCCAATAGTTTTTGGTATAAATGGACACACAGATTCCCAGATGAACAAGTTCCTCTGGATCCAATTTATATAGATTAGTAATATTTCATCATCTCGACACCATAAAGCTGGCTTTACTTTAGCTTAGTTACTCAAAACCAAACCAAACAACTAAACAAACCAAAACGTGCTAAACAAACAAAACATAAATGCAGAGAATTCAAAATCTTTCAGATTTTCTTAGTGGAAATGTATCCTGTTAATCTCATCAATTGTTAGCATACAGAATATAAATTCTCACTTTCCCCGAGGATTTCAGCGCACTATGGTGAACCCATCCAGCTTTCGGGGTGTGAAATGTTTCTCTCACATAATGCTCCTCTCTTACTTTCAGTTTTTCAGAAATGTCTGAATCCTTGCAAACCAGATATTACCACCTTCATCAACAAGTCACTTGTGGATGACCATTAGATAACAGAAATCACTGTCTCCAGAAGAAGCTACAGGTGTCTAACCTACTACTCCTACCTCCCTCCACCCTCAACAGAAACTCAGCACAACACAAACAATCCTTCAAAAGAAATCTTGCTAAAAGAAGATATTGATCTTTTCCTCCCTTTCCTTTAGCCTCCAGTTTTCTCTCCTTATTAGAAATGGAGTTAGTTTACCCTATTCCTCACCCAGACTGCAAACATTAATAATACAGAATAAGATTCGCACTTGCCTGAAGCAATTTTATTTTCCACTAGCTGCCCACTAAATAGCAGTTAGAAGCTATTCCAGCAAATGGAGTTCTCCATGGCCTAGGGGGATGACATGCCACATTCTCCTTCACAGTCATTGCTTTAGTTCCCCTGCAGATTATCTAAATTATCCACAATACAGCCTTCTTCATTACAGCTATAGGAATGAAGCAGGACTATGTGAAATTTTAACATTTCTACAATGCATCACTAACTCCATCATCAGCTCAATATATTTATTAATATTTGGAATATTCAGAAGCAGAAGTTGGATAAATTTGCTGGTCCATTATAATGCTATTTTTGAGAAGAAAACATATCCAAGGTTTCCACAAACAAATTATCACAGAACTGAGGATGTTTTTGCTGTATGAGATTTCTTCAGCAAAATATTAAACACGAAACCCACTTTCAAATGTTTTTGACTGCGACAACTTATCTCTCCCCAATGTTAAAGCAAAAGTCAACCTTTTGTGATTGAAATGTATCTTTTCCTTTGAGATATCTATTTGATATAGATGCAGTGTGAAGCCAGTACAAATTTATCTGAAGCACAAAACTACAAAAGTCTATTTTCTTCAATTTATAACAACACCTAGTTACATATCTGAAAAAAGCCTGCACAAGAGGGATGGACTTCATCTGAACTGCAGGGGGACCAAGCTGCAGTGCTTTAAACAAAGACCATGAGTGAACTTTGAAACTAGTGACTGAGGAAAAGCCAAATGAATACAAAGAACACACTTTTCAGAGTAGTGTTTCTTAGTATGTAAACGCAAAAATTATTTACCTTATGCGAATCATAGGACAAAGGATGAAAATCAAATGAGAAACAGAAAGCAATTTCCACTAGGTAGAATTAGTGGGCAACTACAAAGATACAACCTCCTTAGATCTATGTATCAGACACGGATACCAGCACAGGCTCTGTAGAGGGAATTCTTGTATTTCATCAAATTATAAGGTTTGGTTCATTGGCGGTTTTCTAGTTTTGCTTTTTTTTTTTTTTTTTTTTTTTTTTTTTTTTTTTTTTTTTTTTTTTTTTTTTTACAAATTCTCTTACCATAGGCTTTTAAAACAAATAAGCAGCAATAGAGTAAGTGGAAAATGTCCAGGAACGAGTAAGCAACTGGCTAAAAGATGGAACGTGGAGGAGGCATGATATGGATAATTGGTCAGTATTGCAGTGGAGGAAAGTAATTAGGGGAAACTGTTGAGTTCGTGCTATTCATTTTATTAATCTTAACCTTGAAAGCAGTGTTAGTGGCAAGGCGAGGAAGAGTGCCAGTGGTAGAAAGAGCATTCAAAGGAGTAAGGATGAGAAAGGACTGTGAAACCTGAAGGACCTCACAAAACCATTCAATAAAAGGGCAGGTGAAACCCAGTAGAAATAAGCATAAAGCAAATAAAATGACTCCTAGTTTTATACATGAAACAATGGATATTACCAGAGAAAGAACTGGAGGTTCCAGTAGTTGGTTCCACAAAGTAACAAGCGAGCACTCAATAGCAGTGAAAAAGATAAGGAAATATTTGGAATTAGCAAGAGAAGGATAGACAGAACATGTCACTATGCCACTGTTTAAATCAACACTTCACCTTACTGAAGATAAATATGTAAGAATGGTGTGTATATGGCTGAATCCCTTGGCTTGAAAATTATCTGTTATTAGAAAACCAAAAACCTTCAGAAGAGGCAACAGGGAATAAAAAAAGTCAAAACCGTAAAAAAAATGAGTGGCTTCCCTATGAGGGGAAAGGGTAGGCAAAATATTTCAGGCAGTGGCAGGGATTTAAGCAGAATATAACAGGTATACAAAATCATAAGTGACATGGAGAGGCTGGAGAGGGATAGATGGTCTTTTCGAGGAAGTCCAGTAAATGAAACTACAGGGAACCATGTTCAAAGTAGCAAGGAAGGCACATGGTAGCATAAACCTGAAATACCTTGATGAAGAAAGTTGTGAATACAAAAATGTTTATATGGGTTCAAGGAAAAAAGGGACAAATGTTTAGAGGATCAGTACGTTTAGCATTACCAGACAGACAAACTACAACAGAACTGGAAAATCCACTGTACTGAATAAAGTGGGAGGTTTAGAGAACATGCACACATATGTGTTAAGCCTTGTACATGCTTGCCCCATTTTTACTCTTCCTCAGGTATTTGTATATGGCTACTGTTCATTTTTGTTGTCTTAGTGATTAGCTGTTTCACTTCAGAAAATTGCTTTTGAACACCCTGACCGCAATATAAACTGTTCCTCTCCCTCTGCACTGTAATACTTTCCCCAGGGGAAGTCAGAGCCCCATTTCCTACCCCATGCACTTCAATATCTGTGCTTTCAATCTAGAGTTGCACTGAAACTAACAAAGAAGTTTCCATATTTCCAGTATCATTTCCTTTAAAAATTAGCATCATCATTACTTTAAATATAACTCCCCCTCCCCAAGACAAAGCAAATTCTTTTGGTATTTTTACGTTTATATTATGTATATACAGTCTCAACAGGGCTTTTTTCTTCTTTCTGCCTCACTAAAGTATCATGAGTTCTGCTCTCCATCATTATCATTCCATTGAGGTGGGCAGTTAAATTAGTATAAAAATAATGAAAAGAAGAAGGGACTTTAGCCCATGCTATACATTAATTACCTCATCCACCACAGTGAATTTATAATGCGACCTGCAGTTTAATAGTCAAGAGGAGAACAACTACACAGTTTATAAAGAGGGAATTAGAGGAAGCAGAACACTTGCCTACACTGAAATTTAGCTGCAAACACAACAAATAAAGACTCTTGCTCTTGGGAAAACAGCATTATGTTCTTCTGTTCAGGATATTGGCACTGTCAAGGTAGCTCAGTCAATTCTGTTGGATGACATTTTCTTTAAACATATTTTAAAAAGGAAAAAGTTATATATAAATAGTTTTACCTGAATTTCATCTAGATATAGAAATTATTTTTTTAAAGAGCTTTCCTTGTTGCTTAAAAAACAGTGATAAAAGTACAAGAGGAGGAGAGAAAATAAAAAGACAGACTTCTAGGGACAAAAAGAATAATGTAACCTTTGAAAATTTGCTAAGGCTTAAGATTTGTCTACTCAGACACTGCTTTCTACCTCCATTTAATTAGATTTTAATTTTCTTTTTACAACCTTTTCCTCTATAGATTCTGAGAAGTAATTATTTCAATATCAATTGATTTGAAGGAACAGTCCCAAGTCTGAATTAAGCAGCTTATGGAAGTTTGTCTTGTCCCTGGTTAAACATTCCTGCTATGCAGCTGGGTAAGCTGCTTGCAGTAATAAAATCCAGATGAAATAATGGAATTGTGCTTGTGAGACCAGGCTTGGTCTGGCTAAGGGGAACTTCTCAAATGTCTCTTATCAATGTCAGGGATTTAGAGAAAGCCTTCCCAAATAATCAAGCAGAGACAAAAACAAAGTATAAGCTCAATTTTTTCCCTCCAGTGTGCCTTTCATCAAAACAATATCAAATTTTACATGTTTATAAGCAGCACATAATGCAAGCAGTTCATCTTCTGCCTATATTGTAATAGACAGTTAACTTCACAAACATGAGGTCTTCACATTTCATATACAAAATGCCAGTGTAAAGAGACCTTCAAACTGGCAGTTTTTACTTTCAGCTGTAAGTTCAGAAAACTTAGAAAACCAGAAATAAAAATACTTAAAACAATAATTTAAATTAAAAAAAAAATTAAAACCCACACCAAAAAAACCCACAAGACAAAACAGTGGATATCTTTGAGGTGTTTGTTACAACCTTAACCTTTTGCTTTTCTTCTCTTTTACCTTTTTACTTACAGCCAAGAAAGTAGAGAAGGGGGAAAAAAGCATAAGAGCACAAATTTTAATAACATTAGTTACTAAAGTAGGTATAAGTAGCGTCAATAGTGGAAAAAAAAACCCCAAACACCAAAAAACAATACCTCTGTAACGCTTGTGAACTGTTACATTCCCCTTTTGTGATTCCTGCAAGTCAGTCGGCACACACCCTGCAGCAGCAGGGTCCTATCAGCCTCTCCTTCCTACCAAGTGGAAATGGCTGCTCAGATTAGAAAATGAACAGCACATGGGGCACCCACCACTCCTCTGGGCAACCTGTTCAAGGGTCTCACCACCCTCACAGTAAAGAATTTCCTCTTTGCTGAAAGACAGAGAGAGACTTTTTACAAGGGCATTTAGTGATAGGACATTAAATATACATAATGCGCACTCATGGAGACAGGATATTTTATTACTGAGGGGGAAATAAAATCTCTGCTCCATGGAGAGCAAAATTAGAAAACAGCATTGCACCAACAAAACCCAGAAGCATTTTTTCTATAGCCCTGGTGGACACTACTAGGATGCTTACCAGACTTCAGCAAGAATCTTCATTCTCTGGATATCTCATGCCCTTAAATTGAAAGAACTAATGAGATTCCGATGGTATCTCACAAAGTCAGCTCTTCTAATCGTGCTTTTTGGGATTCAGATATTCTCACTTTTGCTCTTTCCTGAAAATTAGCGCTCTACAGTCTGACAGTCCCTGTCCACATTGCAGTGCAATTCTTCCAGAGCCTTTTCAGAAGCAACTGCACAATCCTCCTAATTCTGGACCTGGGGGCTTTGCTTCTCACTGGTTAGAAATGATGTGAGAGATAAAGAAAGGCTTGGAGAATACTCTCAGTGGGGCTTCTAAAATAATCGTGCTTCACACATGAACACCACACACAAAATAACCAGTTATGGAAGTACACAGTCAAATGGAAATGTCTTTCAACATCTTTACCTCTTTCAGTCTGTTCATTCCTTCAGGTCCTCCCTCACTTTCCTGTGCAAGCCTCCTCATTCCTCATAAATACCTATTATTAAAGTTACTGTTATGTAAAGTTTCAGCCCACTTAGTTACCTTTTCTCCTACCCCTAGCACAAGCCAGTTGATACCTTTGTTTGGTTGCAGCCCACCTAAAATCCTAACTGTTCCACATAGGCTGCAGCTAACTTGCTAGTCAAGGACAGGGAAGCAGACTCTGCATTACAAGCTAGCACCACGCCATCCAGCAGGGAGAAATGTCCAGACGGAACCCAAGATACAGTGTCATTTATAGATCAAATCAACATTCACAAATGGAGTTTGCAGGCTGATAATATAGCCATCCAGTGTTTCAGCCTAATTTCTTAACCAGCCATCTGAGACGTACAAACTGACCATTAAACAGTTCCAAAAATAGGGCAGGATAAATCTCATAACTGTCACATTAAAGCACTGTGCAAAGAAAGCAATTTATGGCACACAAGAGGCTATTTCCTTGATCTTTTGAAAGCCTCACCTATTCCTCACTACTTTATACTTTCTTCTGAGCTGTGTTTGAAAATGGACTGTTCTAAGCACAAACACTGATTATTTAAACACAGTTCCTACTGTTGCCTGTACTTGACTTTCCTCAGGGAAGTGTCTGGCAGGGTGCCAAAATAACTGCCAGGAAAGCCACAACCACACTACAAAAGGACTTTCAGACGGATTCCTCCTGAGCCAAATTTCTCTTCAGCTTCAGCTGTACCTTCACCTTCCTCCAGAATCATGGACTTCTGCCACTGACTTGGAAAAATCTTCTGCTGATCAAAAGATCTCAAAAGTCATCACAACTTCTCACTGAGGACTTAATATATTTTTAAATTATCATGTATTTGGGTTAGATAGTAAAAGCAAGATGAAAAATCCCAGAACCCCTAAATGGTTTGGGTTGGGAGGGACCTTTAAAGGGTCATATAGTCCAAACCTTCTGCAAAAGGCAGGAACACCCTCAGGTAAAGATGAGTTACATCCATTTATCAATACTTGATGCTCGAGATCACCACACTATAACATTCACAGTCTCCCACGGCTGAGCTCTGAGACTGACATGCCTGCAGCTTCTGCACAAGATTCAGCAGTTCTCAATGTCAGTGAAGTGGAGCGGTACACACAGTGTTTGTAGCCACACTGTGCTAGCATACAAAAATTACACCCTGAGTGTTTGAGGTAAAGACATGATTGAAGTTACATAACTTATCTAGAACAGCAGGAATCGAATTTAAGATTAAATATCTTAAACTATACAAGAACTGGAAACTATCTTAGACATTAACCATGAAGTGTCACATTTCTGTGTCTTGCTCCTAGCTTGAAACAAAACCTTTCTAGTTCAGTACAAGTTAAGAACAGGATTCACACTGATAACTGCTCTGCACACACTTTCTTTGATCCTGCTTAGGGTGTTCACTGAAAGCAGGATAAGGACAGGCCTTAATAGTACAAGTGATGAAATATGATGATGATAATAAACACAAAATGAAGAACTTGACCCTGAGTGCCATGTTCTGTGGCATCAGCCAAGTAGAAAGGCATTTAAACACTAGCGCAGGAGTTTTGTTCTGGTATCTGTCAACTTCTGGAGATCCCCGCATCTTTTTAACTGTGCACTCTGGATTTTTGTTGATAGCCCATAAATTGTGTGTCTTGGAAATACTAGGCTCCTCTGCCTCCAGCTGGCTTGCATGCTCTGGATCTGCAGACCCTGGAAGGTTCTTGCAACACTTTTAGACTTCACATGTCAGATCTGTATTTGGAGTTGCAGTGCCTACAGTTTGTATACAACAGGATCTCAGCAGCCGGCTGGGAATCAAGGTGTATTTCCACACTAGAGACATCTGTCAAAATGTTTTACTTGAAACATTTCATATCCAATAAAGATTTCAACAAAATGCTGCTGAAGATTTGTCAGTCAGTTATATTCCTGAAGTCCCCTTCCAGGCTGTTAAAATAAAAAGCAAAAAACAACAGTCTACCTCCCTCTTGATTCTAACACTGCCACATAAATCATAAAAATGTTTAAGTGCTATACCTTATGAGCACATATCTATGGCACAAAATATCTCGTTCTGTGGATAAAGTAGTTCAGATACAGAATAAATAACTTATTTTCCCAAAGTGGTGACATTTCTTCAGAAAAACAAGAAAAAAAATCATACACAGCTGGTCTATTCTCCTGTCAGAGATGAAAAAATCTTGGAGTAGAAAATTTGTCTGTATCTTAAAAAACAAAAAGGACTAACAAAGCTAGAATAAGCTGGTAGTTGTATTTCACAACCTGCAATAATGTCTAATGAGCATAAAAATATCATTAAGGGGTAAAAGTGCCTTTAACTGATATGTTCCTAGATTGATGCATTCAAATATGAAAAACGCAATGATGGATTAATGCTTTTAGTGTGCACCTATCATCTGTAGGATTTGACTTCTAGATGGTGACATCCAGAATGAGGAATCTGTACTACAGTCATCAGAGATGACGTACCAGAAGGAAATGTAACCAGAAAGATGAAACTCGATTTACTATACTCAGGTATTTTAACAAATTACTTTCAGACCTAAAATGCTTGGTTAAAACATTGAAATTGCATCTCAGAGCTCCCTCTGGTAACCCTGAAGACTTATCAAAGGAATGTACTATTAGTTAGTACTGTGTTACCTGAAATAAATGTGGACTTCTAATAGATACAAATAAAGGTAGACTTAATAAATATACTATCTGACCACTTGAAATAGCCTTGTGAAATATATTGGGACATTTTATTGGTTTCCCAAGATACAATTGTAGTTGATTGCCAAAATCAACAATAAAATCATTGATTGATCATAATAAATCATAATAAATTTGTTTATACTTCACAAATGCCAGACTTGCATGTATTTGCCTTTTTTTATCTAAGTAATGATACTTTATTTTAAACTACAGAGGTAATTTTTCATGAGTGGCAAATATTTTAATCTCTTGTAACCATTTTAAGAAGTTCCCATTCCCTTCTTCACCCGTGTTACTTCATGTACGGCAATTAATTAGCATTTGTAAAAGTGAGTGGGAGGACTGTCTATGGAGAAGGCAAGAAGTGGCTTTGGGGAGGAGGAGAGCAGATGATAAATGTGCAGGGTTGAAGCAGTAGTTAACGGAACAGAAATTTTCTCTGTTGGGGCAGTGCCGTATTAGGAGACTCTGCTATTTGTTACCACTTTCTTACCAAAGTTTTCACCCCCTTACTTGTGATGGATTCCAATCCTACTCTTATGAGGCTGGGTTTTACGAGGGGAATACAGGAGAATAATTACATATATATGTGTGTGTCTCTTCTGGTTTCACATCTCCATCACTGGCTCACCAGCCAAGACAAAATAATTTTTAAAAAAGCACTTCTAAATTAAAAAGACCATGAGTCAGAATGTACCAGCGTAACTATATTTTTTTCTTAACTTGTAAAATTTTTGATGCTGAGAAATAAATCTCAATTCTGTAAGTTTCCAGGAACGTAGATACTGGTACATATCTTATGTTACATGGCCACATCACAGTGTAGACCCATTTCTCTCAGAAACACTCCCAGGTGATTTTAGAGTCAATTGAAGGGTCTAAGACAACTGAGAAAACACACTCAGCTTGCTGGTCAAACTGATGAATCCAGGACTGAGCTCTCAACTTTATGCAAATTTTCAAGATGAACTTGATGCTGAGAAACATCAACTCAGCCAAACATGTAAGCAAATGAACAATTTGAATCATGCGAATGTTCCCACTGGGATCAATAAGCCGGCCTGTGTTATTGCCACAAAGCATATTAGAATAAATGCCCTTGCTGAAAAATGAAAGGTGATACTGCAAGAAGCCCAATACAACTAATGAAATTCAGAATTAAGGTACAGAAATGAAAAATGAGAAAGAAGAAAAAATAAAAACAATAAAAAAAAACCCTTTTAGTTCAGATTCCACATTTTACAGACGTTCAAACAGTGCTTGTGAATGATGCAAGATGAGGAACATATGAAGATTTTTGTCTGTTCAGGGCAGACACGGTTGTTCTACTCTGGTTTTGGAGATAAACTCAGATCAGGCTACTACCAAAATCAACACCTAGTTCTCAGATGCCCTGACCATTTTCCAGCTCCTCTCATTGAGGATCAGGGCCATCATTTTGAGCAAAATACCTTGCCAGTCCTTTTTAAAATGTCCATTTCTCACTTTGGGGTTTTTTTCGTATTCTGAAGTATTTCAAGCTAAAATTGCTTTTATTATAATTTTCAGAGCATCAGTCTCTCTGGGAACAGAGATTTTTTTCTTTTGATCTTTACATTTATCACTAAAGAAGATAATTTTATTCCTGGCACTTTCTTGGAGAAGGTTTAAAAACTTTGTTTCTTTCCATAGTTACACTGCACTTGTCCTCTGGTGATCCCAGCAGCTACACACGCTTTCGGTGGGATAAGTGCTGACACACCACTGACTTTTCCACGAGAAGTACGGCTGCAGCTTTGGCTCCTGACCACACCAGGACGGTGGAACAAATGTAGGAACTGACAATGCCATCTTATGGTGGACATACAAACTGCAAATGCAGTCTGTAAAAGAGACACAAAAATGGCTGTTGCCCTGGCTAGGTGGAATGCTTAAGGATGCAGCTGAAACTGTGGAGATGAATGGTTGTTTGCCACTAGCCTTCTTTAGAGGCTTAAACCTAGAAGGATTAATTTGATGCCAACGCTGAAGACTTGGCTTGTGAATATAGGAAAGGAAAAAGAAAAGTGAGAGAGAAATGCTCTCACATCCTCTTCTCATTGACTTGCTTTCGTTTTCTCTTCCCACCTTTTAAGGTCCTTTAGCACAAAAACAGCACTCACTCAACACGGATGACATAGCAACTGGCCAATATACCGATGTCCTCACCAGTTTAGCTTGAGCAACAAACTTAGAACATCTGTTACATTGTTGTTAGATGTAAAGCGGCCTCACAAACAAGACCGAGAGGAGGAAATACAGCCTGCTTCAGTGCTGGACTTCCTCTCCATGCCCAAAGCATTTCCATGCACAGCAATAGCAGCAGTTTACCCTGGAAGCTGGGGTATCCAGCAGCTAGGATTGTGTCTATTAGATGGCCAGAGGTCCAGAAGATGACTGAAATAGCAGGGCACAGAGACCACCAAATGCAGTTATGTGTGTCCCTATTGGAGAGAAACTGTGAGCACCCCTGCAAGTTTCTACGGGAACCACACGGATTTTTATCATTGGACTGTCATTGTATCGGAGCTCTGACTTTAGTAACTGGTTCCTGAAAGATTCCTGGAGGAATACTGAGCCAAAAAAGGGGAAATCATTACTAGACAAAATGGATAGAAAAATCTTGGTTTTCTAACAGTGAGGTGCACAGCACAGTTGGGGTTCCTCTGCTCAGCGTGAAGGCTGCCCAGTGACATGTGTGTGGATGAGAGAAGATGGGGTTAACCCTGCTACAAATGAGGCTTCCGTGCCATGCTACCTTCATCACCTCTGTGCTTGGGAATGAGAAGCTGGATTCCAGCAAGTCCAGATTATTTGAGTTGTGACAGCTGCCATTGGGGAACCATCCTTGCACGTGGTGGGCTGTGGTTTCACTGTTGGGGTATTCCTGGTGTTCCTTCTGCTCCTTCATGACTGATTTATTTTTTTCCTTAAAACGCAGTGAAAGTTCCTACAGTAAAACAACATCATTAACATTTCAGACAAAGCTTGTCTTGTGACAGCAAAAGTATTGCAAATTTAACCTGTCCTCAGTGAATAATTGTTCAGTGAACACTCTTAAGCCTTCAGCTGGGAAAGTGTGTGAATATGCATTTTAGAACCATTTATGTAATTTACACCTTTTTTTCTTGCTTTTACTTTTGATTTTTACTTTTCTGTTGAGAAACTTAACTCAGGCAGGTGCCCTGAAAGAGAAAGAAAAGTTGCCTGGGAGGAATTGCACACATGCTGAATATTTACATAGAATGACAATGACATTTGACTTCAGGTTTTCTTTGACAAAAACAGTTCCATTCAGCTGTGACCCATATCTCTTCGTCTTGACAAGCTGAGGAAAATATAATACATTGACCAAAATTGAATGAGGCTTGAATTCTTCATTTTGGTCCCAAAAAACACTGACTTAAATTTGATACATCTTAGTGGATGAACATGTTTTAGAGTGAATTTTAAAATTTTAAAAATGTTATGCTTGCTTCTATGTTTCCATAGCACAATTTGTCAAGTGCCGTTCAAACACGTCCATAAATTTAATTCTTTTTTTCCCAATAACCTTGTTATCCAAGGAGAATGAAAATAAACTAATAAATAGACTGAGGGTAAGAAGGGTGTGATATAGTGGAAAAGTGGTTGACGTGATGATTGCTTTCTTTTTGGTAAGTCTACATGTAATAATAGTGCCTTCCTCTAGTAAAATTTGTCCTACTTTTCTAAAATATTCTAGCATATCTCCGAATTCTGCAGCTCTGCCATTGTCACAGTCCATTAGGATCTGGCTGGATCGTTTATGTGATTAGGGCAGCACTGTCAGGAAACTGGGGTAAATATGGAAAATAATATTGATGTCTTGACACATCAGGATCTGCAGCATCAAAACTTAATGAGGCCCCCTTGAGGCTGCACCCAAAATAACCTCTTCACAATTAAATGGAAAGCCGTGGTTCTGAACACATGAAAAAGCCCACTATGATCTGTAAGCCTGGGAATATTAACTTAAGTCTTGGTTAGGTCTACTGTAAAGCCCTTTAGTCTTCTCTGTGACTTTTTTGTAACTATTTAAATATCCCATTATGACAATATTGATGCTGAATACTGAGGCACTCAAGAAGCCACAGGTGTCAAAATTAAAGTAGCTTGTTCAACTTTCACTCACCACTTCATGCATAACTATTGCTTTCAAATTATAGCACACCAAATCTTGTATTATAATACAGTACTTGGAATGGAAACATTTAAATGCAATCATTTTCCTTAACAGTAAACACAGAAGTCACAATTTATTTGTAAAAGATAAAATTCATAAAAATAATTTTATGATAAATCCACATTAAATATCTGAACAAGAATGTCTTTCAGCATCCTGCTCACAGAACAGTTTTTGTTTTTCACATCAAAGTGTTCTTAGCTTAAAAATCCAAATCAAAACCTCACCCCTAGCTCAGGAATTTGAATGCAGCCTTGCCTTGCTCCTGAGCAATACATGCTACCCACTATGCTGCACAGCTGTACTACATTTTTCTTGCTCTCCTTTGGTGATGAATCTAAGCAGTCTGTGTGTTAGCTGCAAAGTCACAAGGGTCACATAAATATCTGCAAGATAGGCAGACAATGATGCTTCTGGAATTTTTGAAAAACAAGGGGAAATAACAGAAAATAAAACAACCCATCTGGAATCTAAATCAAGGGTTGTTTACCTTTTAGCACACACAACAAACCTTCCAAGGAGAACATTCTATCATTCTTGCTCTTTGCGTAATACCTCTGGGCCCTTTTATAACATGTAACTATCAGATGCCAAAAATCCCAACTCACACAGATTATTATTGCAGTGCTTGGAAAGTTATTCCTATGAATCAGACACACACACAAAAACGAAGAGAGCTATCTCTACTCATTCAAAGGCTGTCCCACAGCTGCTTAAGGTTATAGTCTGATTCACTTGGCTTCTCTAGGTTTTTCACAGCTAGCGGAGAACTTGGATGCTCTGAGACTCCTGTATGCCAATCAAAACAAATTCTTAATAAACAAAGAATTCTTGCCTTTGAAATCCAGAGAGAATCATGCTGGAAAGCAGCAGCTAATGCAATATTTTCCTCTCTGTCAAAGCAGCAGTAACCTTCTTAAAAGAATTCAGGAAATATCAAAAAATATCCTTTTCTTATGCTCCAAACTGGATTTTTGCCCCCATTGTCTTCACAGTATGAGCTGTTGGAGAATACCAGTGTTGCTTGATTTTGGCAATGAGGAGTCAACCAACTTTATGCATCATGACTATTTCAGCATCTGCCTCAGAAGAAGTTGTAGCATGGCTTCAGAGAGAAATTGCTGCAGTTTTCACTCCTTTAGAGATCTGAGGACACTCCACTTCTGCTCGTAGTATAATAAAGAGTAATAAAGATGGTAAGCTAGGGGCAAGAATAGCTTTGGTTTTCCTTTGGAGAGTTTAGTTTTACTACTAGAGCTCAAATTTTGAAACACTCACAGAAGCAAAACTGGTGATTTAGGCACTTGGAGTGTGAGGTACTCACAGTGTTTTCAAAACTCACTGATAGATGGTGAACCCTCTGAGCCCAAATGCAGAAGGCATGAGGGAGTAAGGAGAATGATTAGTTTATCTCACCTTCTACTTTCCTATGCTTGCCTATTGCAGTAATGTTTGAGACTGCTGTCAGTGCTTTCCACTGCAAAGTCTTTAGCAGATTTACAGAAAATATACTGATTTCAAATTTTAATAACCCAAGCTATAAGTCTGTGTTACCCAAAGAGCTATCATGATTCTTGTGGTTGTAGGGATACAGATGGCTCAGCTCAGAAAGGCAGTATGCTCAATTTACATCTGTCCTTTGGCTGAGATCAATACCAAAGCCTGAGAGATCTTGTTGTGTGTTAATTACAAGGGGTTCCATGTGTCCTGCAAAAAGATGCGAGCAGCATCAAGAGGCTGGTGTTTACGGTAAAGCACAGAGGGAAGAGGAGAGAGCATAGCATTATTCTTGGAGTCCAAGATGAAGAGCATCCTTTGAATAGGAGTGATAAAATCATGTTAAAGGACAATTGTAGACTGTAACAACGGTGCCTGTAGAATGAAATGCATTTGCAGGAAAGGCTTGAAAAGTCAAGAGGCTCAAACAGAGTAAAAAACATCTTTTCTCCCTCTCATCTCTCTTTCTTTTCTCTCATAAAACATGACTTCTCTCCAAGGATATTTGCTGGAAAGCAGTTATAGGGATTGGAGGGTAAGACAGGAGAGAAGTACAGGGAGCAGAGAGTTAACTCCTCCATGTGTTGGCCATGAGTTTGTGAATACCTCTTTTGATCATGGAGAAAAGAATTGCCTAATGTCCACACTCTCACACCTCTACAGCACTTTGCTTTAAAGGGGATTTGTTCTGATTCATCCAATGTCTCCTCTGAAACAACTGGCCTAAAAATGTCCCTCATCCTTTGTTTTTATCTTACCTGTTTAATCACTGTTAAAGAATAAATAATAATAAAAAAGACCCCCAAAACCGAGGAAGATAAAAATAAACCTTCAGCTTATTTTTGCAGAGCATTTCAGATTCCACGAGACTATTAAGACATTTCTGAAGCAGAAATGAAAAAATATCAATTTTTCTAGTTACTTCTTTCCCTAGCTTTGTCCACTGCTCAGCATTTCCATCAATACTGCCTTGGGGGTTACCAACAAACTCCAAAGTGTTCTGTGAGGACTCTGCTGAGTTGTGAATTGTCCACTACAGCTGCAGAGGGAAACACCACTTGGTTTTGGTGTGATACTGACCAGAAAGCTGAAAGTAAGAGTACTTTGTACAGCGTGTCCACATAAGCACATTAACAATTAATGCACTGGAACTAGTCACTAAGGAAAGCAGGGACAAATTTATAGGATGCTGCTCTGCGAAGTAACTAGTAGAGTTTGTTCTGAAAATGTTGGTTCTACATGATAGCACTTGCTAACCCCTTGAGACAGCCTCAAACACCTCTCCCATCTATGTCCGTGCTGCTGAGAGAATAATGGAAGAGCCACAGAGGGGAATGCAGATGTGCTGACTCAGCAAGCATGCACTAGGAGTCCTTCCACTGTAAAAATGCATTCCCGTATTTGACAGTGATCGACTGTGTTTAAATCAGAGCCCTCCATTCACTTTGCTGCTATTGCCGAGTCCCGGGGCCAGGATATGAGCGTGGTGCCATATTATTATTTTACTGCTGAGGATAAAGATATATGCATTTAACTTCTGGCACCTGCAACATGCCCACAGGTAGTCCTTGTTCAGTAACAGAACCAACTAAATCCTTATGTGTGACTTCTCTGCGGCTCGTTTATTTCACTTAACTTCTGCCTTAGCATGCAATACAAAGTATAAACAACCCCATTTCAGCATATAGATAGATAAATGCTCAGCCCAGTGGATTCTCACGTGCACCAAATTGTGAATTGTGCTCATTTATGGCACTGTGAAAAATGAACGTTCACACTTGACCCTTAACTGTCTCTTGTGAATTTGTAGTATAGGCACTGGTGTCAAAACAAATCATTCATTTCTTCCACAACTCCTCTCTCCCTCATGCGAAATTTCCATTTAAGTGGCTGGTGATCAGTGCTGCCTCCAGGATACCTGCTGATTTAAATAGGCTTGCACCAGTTTCTACAGCCTTGTTTCGGAGCCAAAGGGCATGATAATATACACGGGTGAAACCTGTCTGGAAAGCGGAAATAAGCAGATCTAAGAGTTTGACCATCCACAATTGCAATTTCCCCTTTGAGCAAGCAATCAACTGAGTCCTCCAAACTGCCATTCTCCTTTGTTGCCGGCACGTGTTTAACCTCATATCCCTATTCAAGGATGAAAAGGGACGTGATCTGACAGTGAGACTCATACTTTTCAAATCTAGAAAGTGGCCACAGGGGAGATGAATAATATTGATGCTGTAGCCCTGAATCCTGCTTTTTTGGTAGACAAAATTTAGCACCCACTGCGTGTGTGTGCATGGGAACACCCTTAGGTTCAGTTTCAGAAGAAAAACCCAATTTAAACTGTTTCTTTTGTGGGTGACCTCCAGTGTGCCAACTCACTGCTCTTCTCTGTATGCTACAGAAAAATGGAGGACTGGGCCCAGAGGGAGATAGCCCAAGTGAGGGCAAGGGGGATGAAAAACAGCATGAGAATAGATGAATTTGGACAGCAATCAAACCAGCCTTGTCCCCACTCCTTCCCTGCTATGTTTTTTAATTGCATGGTCTAAAATAATCTCCTCAACTTTGGGAGGAAATCTGCTTGTCTGTGAGTATTTGATCTGGCATTGACTCTGTCAATATCTGCAACCCCATTACCATGGGGAGATCCTGGGGTTCTTTAGGAAGAGAAGAGGAGATGAAATGGAATGTAATATGCTGGAGCCTGGCAAAAAGTACTGAATAGAATTGGCCAATAGCCAAATGCTTTCATTCCTAGCAGAAAGGCATTAAATGAGACTGGCTGCATTTAATTGAGCATCTTTCTGATTAAATAAATGGGTAAAGAAACCTCTGTGTATGTGCATTTGCATTATATATTTACATATAAATTTTGCCATTCTTAAATACTTTCCTGATTTCCAGCCTATTGTAGATTGCTTTAAAGATTACAATAAGGTTGAGAACACACAAAGAGCGAAAGAAGAGAACGTTCATGTCAGGATTGTTTCTTTGCTTATTCTGTGTCATCCAGGGCCAAATCCAGCACCTGTATGCACAGTAGGAATGAACCTGACCCACTGTTTTTGCAGGTCATAGATAAAAACTCTTTAAAAAAAAAAAGAAAAAAAACCCCAAGATGCAGAGAGTTCTTAATCTTACTTCTGTGGATATTTCGCGGACATTCATTCATTCATTGATCATTCTTCTAGATGACTCTCATAAATAAAAGTTTAGTTAATAAGGTGATAGAAATAGAACAGCAGTGCTGTCTTGCATAAAGGTTGTCTAACATTCTCTACTGTGACCTTCTTTCTTCAGCTGCATATAACATAAGGACGTCACCTATTTGGCCTTGTGATTTCTGTTTTATCTCAGTTGATTTATGAACGCATCAAAACCAAAGATGGCTCTGTGGCATCTCACTTGCCTCAGACACATATGCTGTGGAATCAAGCAGTAACTTATTACTGAAACTCTTCTTTGTACCTCGGGAAAACCAAAGAAAAGCTTTTGGTGTTTCAATGGCAAACTCCTCTGCAAGGCATAGAACATCTGAACATCAAGATCATTCTGATATTTTAGAATGAAGTTTCAGCTTTGGCTACGATATATATCTTTGCTAAAGATGCTGGTCATCCAGGGACATGTTATCACTTACTGAGTAACATGATAACCTTTGAAATCATGAACAGTTAAGGAAAGCCCCTGGTAAACAAGAATTGTTGAAATGGCTTGATCTCTAATGTTTGTTCCTTCCTCTAGAATTCTAAAATCTACATGTATTTTACCTAAATATCACTAGCTGTTTTTCTCCTGCAGATCTGCCAGTCCAGTTATCTCTTCTTAGTTTTGAGGTTTGTTGGTTTGTTTATTTTATTTGGTGCAATTTGTGTCCCTTTTACTACCACCATTTTCTACGTGTTTGAGTTGGGATTCCCTGTCTATATTCTCTGCTGACACAATTCCTGTGGGCC
Organism: Cnemophilus loriae; assembly: GCA_013397755.1. Lineage (NCBI taxonomy): Eukaryota > Metazoa > Chordata > Aves > Passeriformes > Corvidae > Cnemophilus > Cnemophilus loriae. The sequence goes on from VZTF01002078.1 coordinate 385,854, forward strand.
CATTTCCATCTCTGCAAAATTCATGCAAAGAGGGCATAAAAGGCTGTCAAATTAGAATTATGGCATTCACATTGATTTTTCCACTTAGAAGTGACTGTCTAAGCTGCAGAGCAGTGAATAATCAAATCCTAGGATTCTCAAGTCAGTGTGTTCGGGTGACCCATGACTGCACTGTGCTTCATAGTGCTCCACAGTTTTTTGGCATTAGAGTCATGTCTGCAGAACTCCTAATACCCTAATCACACAGTATTCCCCAGAGCTGATTTAACTCCCATTGGCTACAGGAGACAAGCATCAATACCGATCTGCAGAGAAATTTATCATATGTAAGTTCATCAGATGTTACCAGTTCAGACTGTATACTGTGTGTGTATGTGATTGAAATTAAAATCCTACTTGCTTCACTAGGAAAGTTAGTATTTAGAAAAATGGTAGTATTTTAGTTTTATCCAATGGTCTGCTGCTATAAAAAGCTTGAGTTGAAAACCAGCAGGTTTTTAGAGATAAAAATAATGCTAATAGCAGAGGTTTGCTGAGATCAGAAGTGAATTCTCTGACTGCACCTAACTGGGCGCAGTATCTGGCTTCAGAGAGCTGAGTGAAACGGAGATCATGTGGCATGAGTCTGATGAAAAACAGCGGCTTAGTTCTGTGGGACAAATCAGATTCGTTCAACTGATTTCAGAACAACTAGAATTCTATTTTAACATCTTTCATTCGCTTATCAAAGAACTGAGACCGAGGGTACTTTTAGGTGATTCATGGTGGGGTGTAACAGTTTTCATTCCCTGATCATCCGTATGCCTGTAAATTAGTTTCAGTCTAGGATTTACTCTCAGAAGAGCTAAATATTCCCTGAATTGCGAACTTTCATCTAGGGTAGAAGATATTTGCTGCTTAGCATATCTGGCTCTTGGGAAATCAAACTTCCCAGTCATGGCTTGCCAATATTTGCTGAGGAAGCAAAGGGCAGCATCCCTTTGGGGACAGACCTGTCTTTCAGCAGTGTACAGTATGTTTGCGGGGTGTATCTATGCTCCTAAACTCTACCCCGTAGCAGACCGTCCTACAGAATGTGTTATTTCATGAAGTGCCATTCTTTGTTGTGATCTGTCACCTGTGCTGCTAGCGGCAGCAGTAGGGGCATGGAGCAAGGCTAGTCAGGCAGTGTAAAGGAGAACATGAGAATGTCTCTGGGAGTTCACAGAGACCCACTGGGGCAGTTAATGCTCGTGTGTGAGGGGCAGCCCACAGAAGTGTGTGTTGCTGGGATGCAAAGGGTTCGTGACAGCGCTGCTGCTACGGTGTGCTCATGCAGATGTGTAACCTTTCCATCCCGACGGGTCAGGAGACTTCAGCAGCAGGGACACAAGCCTGGACCTTGGCTGGGATACTCACTGACATTTATCCTTTCTTGTTTCTTCTTTCATTTTCCAACAGCTCCACTTGAGTAAAATATACTTCTGTGGAATGGGAGCTTACCAAGGGTAACATTGTTAGAAGAATAAAAGGAAGCAACAGTTACAACTCCATCAATCTTCATTTTACTCCCAGTATGAGGCATTTCTTTTGAAGTACACTTTTTTTACATTATATTTTACCTAGATTATTTCCAAAGGGTTTTATTTTCTCATAAAATCACTATTTCACATTCTCCATGGCTCAATTATGTGGTGTTATTACAAAAGATAATATTTTGGCTTTTCTTTTGTAAATCTTTTGCATCTGAGTAGACCTACATTTGTAGATGGTAGATTATCCTGCCTTCCTCTCAGCATAAGGTGTTGGAAATATTTGCCTCTACATTTTTAATATCACTGGCATTCCCGTAAAAGTTGGAAATTTGTTTTGGTCAAGTTTGACTACATGAGCGAGTTGGTGTTTAAAGTAATTAGAAAGCAGTTACTTCCATCTTAGCCAGGTTCACTCATTTCATTTTGTACTTTTCCTGAAATGTCTGCACAAAACCTTTCATCTCTAGCTTTCCAATGAGTACTTAAAGATGTTCATATCCTTTATGGCAAGGAATTGATCCTGAAATACTGTAGCCATGCAGTTTTCACAGAAACAGAATGAAACTGCAGAGTTATTAAATACTTTTGGGTTTATTTATGCCTTTTCTATTCTACTTTATAGAAACACCAGATTAGGTTGGGAGTTACTAGCTGAAATAGTAAAGTTGGTGTTATCCTACCAATTAGAAACACCCTGGGTTTTGAAACTGTAAAACTAAGCCTAAACAAGTTAAGTATGGTAGAGGCTAAAACTTGACAAGTTTCATCCGACAAGAAATTTAAGAAATAATAAGAAAACTATGGATAGTAAAATAACCCAGAACTGCTTTCATTTTCCATCTTTAATGTAAAGTGGCATCCTGAAGTGACAATAGAATCTAGAAGGAGATAAATAACAGCAGAGGGAGAGGCACAGGCATAGAACACAGGAGAAAAATTGGTTGTGCCAATGTGCTCAAAAAGAAGCCACAAGAAGAGAGACTCAAAAAACCCAACTACAGCACTACTGGATTTTTCTTATGTTGTTCAATCCATCCATGGTCCTTAGATTATTTGTCAGAATATGAAAGCAGCTCTTACCACATCCCACTAACCAGAGTACCTGCATTTTGCATAGATGGCATTTTTAAATATATTTTAAAAAATTCTCAGGGTGTGAAGTATTGTTCTTCATAGTGCTTCACATTTCATAGTCATTAAGAAAGATGATTTGACTATTAAAATTATTTAGTCATGGTGAACCAAAAGGGGCTCTTCTAGAAGTAATAGAGGAAAGCTTTAGAAATTTCCAGTTTCTTTAACTGTGTAGAATGTCACCAAGACTTTTTAAACTCCAGCACCAGTAATTGCCTGTGCCCTTTTCAAACTAAACTGCTTACTTTTGATTTCAGCATTTACTGTGTCTTTCTCACACAGCTGTGCACCATGCTAATACTGTCGCTTTATCAGCTTCTCTCCAGCCTGTTCACCTCACCAGAGAAGCATTGTTCTTTGCAGAATATCCCCTGACACTTTGCCAAAGCCTAAATTTGAACAGCTTGAGTGAAGAGATTTCTAATGCTTCCCCTAAGAGGTTGATAACACTGTAATTAGTCTTTCTGTTTAGCAAATAATTCTAGCTTTTCCCCTTTCTTTGTTTTATAGCTACTTTCTTTCCTATATTCACAAGTATTACTTTTAATTTCTTTAATATTGTCCTTTCAGTATTTTCAGGGAGATTTCATATTTCTGCTTCCTCAGTTTGTAGTTATTTTATGCACACTTAATTCTTTTAACCTTTTCCTCATGAGCTTCCTTAGCTTTTGATATGCCTTTAGAGTAGCTAAAAACATTAGCTTTTCAGACAGTGTGCATGTGCAATGCTGGTCATGGTGACTTTATTAAGATTACATAAAGGGCATTACACAGAGGACATATTTTGCTAAATAATTAAATGTTACTGGAAAAGCAGCTCCTTTCAAGAAAATCTTCTGCAGCATCACCAGGCAATTCTTTGTTTCCTTAGAATTCTCCAAGGATACTTACAAGAGGAAAATCACGTTGAATTAGGGATTAAAAGCCCTGTAGTGTCCTCATGAATTTAGAAGAAAACAAAAAAAAGAAGCAGTAATATGACATTTTTGACACACATGGTATTTATGTAGATATTTCTTGAAGTATACAAGTGTTGAGTTACACGGATTATAGAATAAAACACAATTTTTGATTTAAAAGTTAATATATGAGACTGGGAAAAAAAACCAGTTAAGCCACTTTAGGGCATGTATTATTATATGATTTTAAATGGTTATTGTTATAGAAATTTTTCATTTAAAATACTACCCAGGTAGTTCAAATGTCTACTGGAGAATCATTGTGCCTATTTCAAGATCTAATTAACTTTTAGTCAATTTTCTGAAAATATTGAACAGAATAATTTGAATCTTGTGGAAATCTCAGTGCAGCCTTAACTATAAAGTTATTGCTCACATTTGCATCCTTAAAAGACCCAAAGTTTCCATATGATTTATTAGATAGGTGAAGTATTTAAATTTATTTTTCCCTTGGAGTAGTTGTGCATGTTCATGCCTTGATGTGTGAGTTCCTAAATGACAAAGGTGTTGTCAGATGTTTGCTTTGTTAAGCAGACACTTGTATAAGATATTCTAACCTATTTTATCAGTCACCAGTGCCCAAAGATTAAAAGCACCCAAAACAAAAGAAAGCAGACTTCATCTTCCAGACTGACAGTTGTAAACTCCAAACAGATACAAAGGGACACCTCAAACCAGCATCTGCTCCTGGCTAATGATTGTCCATGACTTGCTATAAAAATAGTCCCTTTGTCCATCTTAGCTGGACTCAAAATTGTATTTCGTGTCCTAAGGATAAATTCCAGCCACTTAAAAAAATGTGGCTGCAGATGACAGCATTGAACAACAGTGTCCAAAACTCATTTATTTGGGAGTCTGTGCTTCGTGATTCCAAGTTTTAGGAGATGGGTGGAAATGCTGCAAAGGACCATGTTTTTCCTGAAGAAGGCAAGAGTGAAATAAGGAGATTATTCTACCGCGCCCCATAGACAGAGAAGGATGCAGACAGAGCACACTTTTGTAGTCTACCATTACTCTTGCCCTGCATGAGTGCCTGGAATCAAACTCCACACCTGTTCCAAGAGGAGCCAGAGGCTCCAGGAAGCAGCAAGTGGTGCTGCTTTCAGAAGCAGCAGAGGCATCAGCAAATGGAGAAGCACCTCATCAGCTCCTGTCTGTATACTGCAGATGTTTTGCTTTGCAATTTGTTGTTTCTCTTTGTAAAGCTCCTTATTGTCAATTCCCAGCTTCCTAGGAAGAGATAAAACAAGAAAGATTCTCTCATACCATTTTTTTATTTTCAGAGAAAGTAAGCGAGAAAAATCTTGCAACTCTCAATGGAAAACGAATGAACATCACCATCCTGATCTCAGTGTCAGGGGTCAGTTTCCAATCTTGTCCCTCTGACAATTTCCATGCTTTAAGAAGCTCTGCTTCTCTTCTAATGCTTAAGAATTACACTCACAGCTACTTCTCCTGCTTGCCATCTTCCTTTTTCCACTCTCTTTCTGCCCCAGCATATTAAACAACCTTCTTATTCTGTGATAGAAAGATACCTGGCCAAGATGCTTCACTTTCGGCCAAACGTCCCTTGACTCTTGCTGAAGCTTTCAGTATTTACGCTTGCCTCCCTGTAAAAAGAAGTGTTATTGCTCTTAATGAAATTAAGGCTCTTAAAATCCATTTGTTTTACATGGATCTAAGACAGCCTATAGATCAAAGCTTGTCCCGATGGCAGTCATGTGAATTTGAATGTGCTGTGTGACATTCTAACCAGGCCCAGCTAAGCCAGCTCAGTTTCCGAGCAGTGACAGCATGTTGATAGTAAACAGCCAAATAAACAAAGCAATAAAACATAAAATTAAAATTTGCCCCTAAAGTAAGGATAGCTCTAGAAACTGAAGATTCTAAATGCTATTTCACATGGATGGTTACTCTTCTAATGAATACTTCCAGTGGATTTTCTATATTGGCGACTTTCTGTTGAAAATAAATACAACATGCAGGAAGAAAAAAATAACCCTATTAACACTGCTTTTGAGACCTTTCTGTATATTCACATTTTTTCATTATCACTGTATAAAACTAATAACACACATTATTATCAGCTTTTTTTTACTTGACTGAACGAAATCTATTACTTCAGTCAAAGCTAGCTTCTATAAAACAGCAGAAGTCTTACTTTGGAAAAGTCCAGTCTTTAGCAGTGTTTTACAATGGCAATATAAATTCTTCATCAAGAGATGAATCACCTCTAACAAAGCACCGGGACATTTATTCCATTCTGCCATTTTTCATATAGAACCTCTAAGCCAAGTGCCAAATGATGTGCTATATAACTTAAAATATCACTTCCTTTATTCCCAATTCATCTTGCCTCCTTTTTGACAAAATGTCACTGATTACTGGAATTGTCTTCTTAAATACTATAAATATTATTTGTTCTTACTCCTAAGAAAAAAATGTTGGATTTTAATGTCAGAAAGAGAGAAGTTAAAATCTCTATGCCCAAAATGATGATTGCCTGCAATATCACATGGTATTGTCAATAAATAAATAATTTGCATAAAAGAAATAAACAAAAGGAAAGCCCTAAGCAGACTCAGGTGCTTTCCTTCTACTGAAATAACCGGTGTGCTTTCAGAAGCTTTATTGATTCAAAAACAACTTTGAATATCTAAAACTTGTTCTGGGGCAAATATGAGTAAATACAACAAGTGATAAATTCTTCAGCTCAGGGCTGTCAGCACTTTAGGGGCTGAAAGGGAAGAAAATTAAGTATGCTTACCAAACTCAGAAACCAAGCTCACCAGTGTGCTGGTTTGGACTGGAATAGAGTTCTTTTTCCTCACAGTAGCCAGTATGGGGCTATGTTTTGTATTTGTGCTGGAAACAGTGTTGATTATAAAGGAATGTTTTAATTGATGCTGAGCAGTGCTTACACAGATTCAAGGCCTTGTGTGTTTCTCTGCTGCTCAGGGGCTCCCTGGGCATCATTTGGGTGGTGGGGAGTGTTTGTTTATATTTGCATCACTTGTCTTTCTTGGCTTTTATTATCTCTGTTGGGTTTTTTTTACCTTTTCTTACAATATTATTATTGCTGTTGTTGTTGTTGTTGTTGTTGCTACTGCTGCTGCTGCTGCTGCTGCTAATAATAATAATAATAATAATAATAATAATAATAATAATAATAATAATAATAATAATAATAATATACTGGTTTTGTCTCAACCCATGCATTTTCTCACTCTTACACTTTAAATTCTCTCCCCCATGCCACTGGAGTGAGTGAGCAGCTGAGCTGCTACTAATCCTCAGCAACCATAAAGGGCAAAAAGGCTTTGTTTGATATTTATGTCTGCTGTTAGGCAACTCAGAAGTGAGAACTGGGCTGGACCACATCCCAGACCCAACACAAATGTGCAGGGCCAACACTGAAAAGGAGAGTGTGCAGTCATTCTCGCCAGGTGGATTACACAGCCTGTCCTAGTGCCAGGGAAGGATTCTTGCTGCCTGTTCTCCCCACCAAGGACAGCATCTCCTGCACAAGGGCAGTGCAGTCAGCTGCTTCTGGCTGCAGCAGCCAGTGTTCAGCCACCATCATCCCTCAGGGTCCTGCAACTCTGGGATAAGCACAGCTAACACTGAGCTACGGCCCAAAGTGTCTTTTTTGGTAGCTCATGAACTGGACATTACTGTTCTAACATCCCTACGTGCCTAATTCTTACTGATTATATAGCAGCCTCTATGCATAGGTGGTTTTGGAATTTTTATTAAAGCTTGAAACAATAAAATTATCCTTTGCAGTCATTGCAGAGTTCTCTAGACCATTTTGCAAGTGTCAAAGCAAGTTTGGAAAACGGAGAATGATTACTCTGTGTGGGTGTAAGAGTGGGAGAAAGACAGGAGAAAGAGGAAGGGAAATAATCCTTGAGAAAAAAATACAAAATAAACCACAACAAAAAAAAGCCCCAAAACCCAAAGCCCCACACCAAAGCAAAAACCCTCTTAAACTGCCAATTTTATTGAAGATGAAAATACATACTTCTAGAATAGTATTCCCCTTCAATGTGTCTCGCCATAGTGTTACACAGTCATTGCAGACAAATTTGATCTCTGATGACAAGTTTCTTATTAATTCAATGGATATCCACTCATAAACTTCTTAAATTTGGAATGAATCTCATGCCTCGATATGCATTTTTGTGGTGGAACACATTAAGTGACTTATGGCTTGTTATTGCACCTGTTTTGGAAATACAGTTCATACTCTGCAAGAACCCACAGCTTGCAGAGACAAAGCCTTTCTACAAGTGTGCTTACTTTGACTTAGCTATTAATTACAACCTATATAGTATTGTCATTAATTAGTTCATCTGTTAATCATTCAGCTCAACATATAGCATAAGCTAAATTAGTAGTGTATGAAATTAAGACCAAGCATCTCATCTAATATGTTTTTAATGTAAAAAGGCTGTGCTTTTCCAAACTGACAGTCATGTCTGGATCTTTGTATTCTCAAAATAACCATTAAAGGGCTACAATTTAAAAATATTTTGAATTGTCCTTGTCCATCAGGAGCCTAAGTTCTATTTGCTAACTTGAAGCCTTTTGTTTTTCCATGGTATTTTGAAATCTAAATGTCCAAGTCTCATTTTAAAATGGGATTTGGATACTTTTGGATATTTTGCTTCTTGTCTAATAGTTCATAGTCTATGACATTTATGGTATGGTCAAGTTGGCAAGCCTTCTGAGCCCACTATAGCACAGAATCACAGGATCCTTAGAGTTGGAAGGGACCTCTGGAGATATCCAGTCCAAGCCCCCTGCCAAGGCAGGGCCATCTAAAGCAGGTAAGACAGAAACTCGTCCAGGTGGGCTTTTAATGCCTTCAGAGAGGGACACTCCATGACCTCCCTGGGCAGCCTGTTCCAGTTCTCTGCCACCCTCAGTGTAAAGAAGGCCTTCCTCATGTTGAGTATCGTAGATTTCTTCTTCTACAGTTTCTCTTTCATATCACAAACTTTGAGGGATGCCTGAAAGTATTTTTCATCTTCCTTTAGATCTTCTCAAAACTCTTGAAGTGGAAGGGATTCAGAATGCATTTTTATGAACATTTAAATTTGCCTCGTATGCCAAGTAACAAACATGTAAAACAAAGGGCTGCTATCAATAAGCAGTTACATTATACACTGAGCCCATGTCATGAATCAGAGTTTTAAGACAAATAATCAGCTGCATGACAAAACCAGAATCAACTGACTCCAATGGCTTCTGATATACTACCAGCCAGAAGCCAGAGGGCATTATATTTCTTTGGTATACAACATTTCAGTTCCAGTAAATATTCATTGACTGTTAATTTCCTGAGTAGCTGTGGTACTATTATAAATTTTGCCAGTTCACGTAAGTCAGCAAAAAGCCGTGAAAGCCAGCACTTAATACGACACATAGACAGCCTAAGTCAGCACTACAGTTACAGGAGACCAAAGAGACACAGAATAAGCTTTGCTAAATTCTTAAGGAAAATTAAGAACAAGAAAGAAAGGAAATAAAATTTTCCCTACACTTGCTTGCCCTATTATTTTGTTATGTCTTGTTCTCTGGACTCTACAGCTCTTCTCCATCTGGCCTGCAGGCATAAAACTCTGATTTCAACAGAAGCAAGAAACTAACTACTTTTGAGAATTGAGCCTGAAATATTTTGGATTAGGCACAGCGATTTTAATAAAAAAAAAACCCAAACACAATTTTTAATGTCTAGACCATCTAGATGACCAAGTCCTCTAGATGCTAACATAATTTTAAATTCTAAATATGCTGTTACAGTTAATGACAAGACACAAATCAAGACAAAAGTAACAAAATTTAAAAAGGGAATAATTTTGTGCAGATGCTGCTGATGTAACTGCTTTAGAAGTCCTCCACTTCGTTGTGCATGCCCTCTCTAATTTGTCATTTCCCTCATCTGCTTTAGGCACTTATTTCTAACAAAGTGTACTGCAGAATACATTATCAGCTGTGTATTAAGAATCATGAGTATCATGTTTTACTAAGACTTCTCCCTCTGACTTCTTGAGTGAAACGTGTAAATCACTCCCCTCTGCTTACCCAGGTTGCCCATCTATATAATGGATTGTAGCTATACATGGACCAGAACTTCATCACCTGCGAGCATCTCTTTGAGAGCTTGGTACCAATTTAACAAATACCTAAGAGCTGCAGCTGTGATTCTGGTCTAATCTTTATGGCAGAAATTTTCTTCTACATCTTCCTATTTCTAAAAATCTTGAGGAGGGTGAGATATGTGGACCATAAGTTTAATACTGATGACAGAGCGAATCATAATAAGACAATGTTCTGGGAATGATTTGGTTTATAGCTCGGCATTTTGCTGCTTATGAAAAGAAGCCCAAAGAGCAAGTTGCCAAAGCACGTTCATCAGGGTATTTGGCAGTCACCAGCTGCTGCAATTTGGTGTGCTCTGCAATTTATTGTTTGGGATCATCTGGTGTCCACGGGGACACCATGACCCAGGTCAGAGCATGATCGATCCGATTGGAGCAATGATCAGTTCTAGTCTGCTCTTCCACTTTCTGTTCAGCATGATATTACACTTTCAGAATTTTCCATGCAGTGACCTCAATAATTGGAAGGCACTAATTAAGTAATTTCTCACAAGGGTACAATATTACTGTCACAACTTTTTAAGGAAGATAAAACTCATACTGACAGTCACTGCAGTTCAGCCATAGGGCAAGGTGAAACTTTTAGACCAAATATTTTTTACATCCAACATAAGTAGATTTGGGTCAATGGACTTGTTTAATTAATTAATGTCAACTTTGTGAAGTAGTTTGAAATCAGTGGAATGGAGAGGAATTTTTTAAAAAGCCTAATAATTGAAATTCCAGGCAATTGTAAAATTATTTTAAAATTATTTTTTTCTTTAAAATGAAGTTCAGTTTATTTTTTAACGAGTATATAACCATATGTTTAAAGTTGAATTAAATTCAATTGTGATTTTTTTAAAACAAAATTTGTACTCACAGTATTTGTAACAGTGCTGAAATGAACTGAAATCAAGGAAGCCTCTTTTTTCTAGCTTGGATTCTTTCTTGTGCCAGTAACACAGCAAATTATATGGAGCTGACAAAGACTGGAATGCCATTATTATTATTAGTAGTAGTAGTAGTAATAATAATAATAATAGTAGGAGGAGGAGGAGGAGACAAATTCAAAGACACCTGAATGCCCACAAAAATGTGATATTTCTTTCATAAATGAAAAAATGTATAAACCAAGTATTTAAACAAGGTCTTTGAATTTTATTTGGAAGATCAATAAAAAGGTGACAGCTTTCAGCCATCAACATTGAACTTTCTAGAGAGAAAATTCTGCAGACTTCAGTCTCTATCTGGTGAGCAAAGCTCTGATCTTCTCGTATCTGTTTTTTGATTCATGATTGTCTTGGATGCCAGACTTACCGCCAGAGACTCCTTTGGTTAACATAAGAGGGTATTATCCTATGGAACCATCCTCCAGTATTACCTAAATAATAAATAAAAATAATCCAGTGACACTTCTAGGGAAAAAAATGAAGCAGTCTAAAGCTGTGCAATACCAAATTCTCAATGCACTTTCATAAACAGGAGATTCTCTCTCATTTCACAGAATAAGTCAGTGCTGACCATCAAGCGAGAAGGAAAACAGAGGATCAGCTTGTATCAACTCTGAAACTTATATCACTTGTTAGTACTCTCAGTGAGAATAGCAGACATGGGCTATATTGACTCATGATGAAAACATACATTATGACTTGCTTTATGGCAGAATGGAAAAGAATTTTTTTTTTTTTTTGGTAGTATGGAGCTCCTGCTTTGGTTTTATTTGCTTTAGGACTCTGTTAATCTAGGAGTTATAGATTATAAGAATCACTAAGACCTCTCAAAAAATATTTTCTGTTCTATTAGGAGGAACACATACACTTATATATTTTTTTTTAAATCATCATAGATTTAGTCTAATCTTTTAGATAGTTATAGGAACTTTAAAGCTAGGCTGCAAGGAAACCTGCATCTTAGGAAACAATCAAACACTGTCTTGGAAGCAAATCTCTGGGATGACCAAATCTTTAATTTCCACAGTGCCATAAGAATATCACATGAGATTTTATGGGCAAGAAGAACAAATTTAAATCTAGAACAGAAAGAACACAAAGTTAACTTTAAAAAGGTCTGGAATGGTTGCATTAATCCCTAATTTGAGAGAGGCTCTTTACTTTGTCCAAAGGAACATCCTCGTTTCTGAAACAGATATCTTTGTTATGTGAGGATTCCTACTGCATTCTGGTTTGTGTCTAACTTCTCTCCATTGTGAAGTCAAGAAAATAAATAACAGTTGTTGTATAATAGAAGCTAAATTAAATGATTTGCCACGTGGTGTCTGATAATTAACTAAATAAGATTCCCTCAAACAAGGAAATCTAACTTGTTTTTATGACTACATTAAAATGTGAATCTTAAGCAAAACAAGAACATAAATCTCACTAGAAGACGTTATAACAAAATCAAACAGGGCTCTGAGTGGAGTGAAGGCTTTATTGAAAGCCATAAAACTTCTTCAGATGCCAGTGGAAAAAATTATGATAATAAAATCAGCTCCAGTTTAATGGCTTAGTAAATGAAGAGAACATTAGATGGAGTCCTGCAGGGTGCTTACAGTCCACCCCATTATTATCTCGTCCCTACAATCAGAGTGCTTCCTCTAAATGCCTCACTATGAGCTGTTTACCTTGGGGGCCACTCCTCTCTCCCCACTGACAGATGTTTCGCTGGCCAGTGCCTCCTTTCACAGCAGCACAGCTCTGGAGAACCAAACCCTGGTGCAGTCGAAGGCTGCAGCCCTTACCCAGGTGTGCAGCCATCACTCCAGGGAGATGCCTCAGGAGAGCGTAGACAGCAGGCTTAGTCCGGCAGCAAAATGCACAGTAGGATTGTCCTTTGCATATGCAGGAAAGGCCAATTAACAGCAAGAATATCCTTACCCAGAATTAAACTCTGCGCTCTAGAGTATCTTTTTTTTCCCTTAGAGGGGAAAAAAAAAAAGAATCAGCATATAACCACCTGCAGATCTCTTAGCATGAAGAGAGGGAAAACCCATGATGAAAAATAAAAAATGAAGATAATATGGTGTCTTTTCTGACATACAGTCTGTTATGGTGCTCCAACTTCTAATCTTCTAGTTCTGAGCCTTATTTTGGGGAAAAAGTCCAGCAAGGAAGATTTTGGTCAGGATGCAAATGCATCATTAGGCCCCTACAAGTATGCAAATTGTAAATTAGGAATTTAGAGTATCTAAAACCAATGCAGTTACAGAAGAGCACACTGAAACCAGTCCTCTTTCTTTATTTTATAGAAATCGCGCTCCTATATGCTAATCATTTTGTTGTACAAACACTGTTCATTGGAGATAGTCTAAAATATAAGGGAGTCGCTAGAACATCGAATGAGTTTAATCTTTTCTGGAAAGAGCTTTTCCCATTTCAATTCCAACTGCCCATTTAATATTCCCAGTTAAACAGCAGCTTTAGGCTCTCATGGAATTTTTGTTTGAACACATTTGTATTTCCCATATACAGTGAAACTGAGCAGGACAGATGCTTGTAAAAGACTTTTGCAGAATAAGAGAATGGTGCATGCAAAAGAGGTGAAAATTTCTAAGCCTAGACCTAGCTGTTCTGGACATTAAATATGGAACGTATCATAAGAGTATGATTATAGGATCAAAGAATCATGGAATGGTTTGGTTTGGAAGGAACCTTTAAAGGTCTTTTAGTCCACCCCACCTGCAATGGGCAGAGACACCTTCCACTAGAGCAAGTTGCACGACGCCCCATCCAACCTGGCCTTGAGGGATGGGGCATCTATCACCTCTCTGGGCAACCTGTTCCAGTGTCTGACCACCCTCTCAGTAAAGAACTTCTTCTAAATATCTGATCTAAACTGGTCCACTTTCACTTTAAAATCATTACTCTTTGTTCTGTTGCTACAAGCCCTCGTAGAAGCAATTTTCCCTTCCTGTTATTTTTGGGGTCTGCAAGGAATTGAAAACCAATTTGAACATCACTGTTCTCAGATTATCTGTGAGCCCATATTAGTAGACTAGGAAACTGGAGGTTTCCTGTAGCTCTCCTTTATTTAAATGAGTTGATAGGAGATGTGAAACACATAGGCATGAATACATTGTTTAAAAAGAGCATAGAGGAAAATAGCTTAAAATGAACTAGATAGAGCAAGTCAACCCCTTAAAAAATCTTAAATATCTTTGTGTGGGCAAAGCTGTGGGTCATGTTCATTTGAGGCACTGATGCATTAAATGAAGTGTTGTCCTTATGTGCTGTCAGCACCATCCCTCTATATTGTGTGAATTCCACATGAAGCTGGCAAATAGCTTTATGCCCACTATTTTCTCATCTCTGTGCTTACACTATTTACTCACAGAGAAATTAATGATGTTGTTGTTTGTTCAGCAGCCCAGAATGAGAGCTAATCTGACAGCTTGTGTCACAACTGCAGTTTGTAATGGAATTATTAAAGAGAGGGACAGGTCTAAAGGCTAAGCTTCAAATATTACGGGTTTAGAGAAAGAGAGAGGGAGGAATACAGATCACTATGCGTTGAAGCAATGTGAGAAGCGAGCAGCTAAAAAAATTCCTTGAAATGCGGAAAAAGCAGAGTAAATTTCTGACTTTGCAGGGGTTTATGTGAAATACTGGGAAACGGCCATTCTGGATATCTTCTTGCTTCCCCACCATGCACACTTTTCCATGCCAAACCCTATGCTGCTCTGCACGCATATTATATTTATTATATTATAATATATTATTATATATATTGTATCTTACAGGATTCGCTGCTAGCTATTCAGCCTTGGCAGCCCCACAGGGCTGGAAAAAGGGTTAGACATGTCTGAATGGGGAGTCGGCCACGGTGACTGGAATGAGAGGCTGGTTGTGTGAGTAGGCTGCAGTGCAAGCTTGCAGTGCCATGGATTGCTGGCAGGTTACACTGGCTCAGGGCGACTGATTAAAAATGTTTGTATTACTGATATCTGTATTACTTTGCATATGCGTGGGGGGATGTAGTGGTGGTTGTGTGTGCATCTGTCCCCTGCCTATTCTCAAGTTTCTTCTCTAATTGGAAACAAACAAGTTAGAATCACAATTTTTGATAGAGCATCAAGCATATTTAGACAGCACTGCCAGTAACACCTTTCAGAGTTCTTTGAACCTGCAGTTTCTGAATTGCAACAGCAGAATAATGGAAGACAATCTTTATGTTCCATTTTAGAGAAGGCAGCATCTCAGGCTGATGGGGAAGCACCTACAGAAGTAAAATTTAAGTTTGGTTTTACTTTGAATGTTCACAGAGCTTGAATACACCATAACTAAGCAGTAAACTGTGAATCAGTCCATTTCCACAATGGAATGGAATTACACCAGTAGGAGATCTGGAGATGTGCAGCACCATACAACACGTGAAACAAACTTGAGGTATGTTACTAAAAGGACAAATAGTTTTCAATTTGCTCCAATTTATTTTAAAAAGCCCTAATTCATCAGAAAGATTAAACAAGATGAAAATCAGAATATCTCATGGATGTAGCTGTCATCCCTCCTATAAACCAGAAAGAGGACATTTGAACTCAGATTTTCTGTGTCTTAAGGTGAACTAAGGCATCACTGTGATTTAGGCAAGTTTTCGGGTTGATTTATTCTTTCCTGCTGTAGTGGGCGAATAGAGCAAATAAGAATTTAAAAGCAGTGATTTCAGCTAGCATATAGATACCTAAATAGCCTTATCAAATAGCTTTTGTTTCCCTCTTAATCGATATGAAAAAATGAAAAAACAGTTTTGGAAGTATTAGAATATTTTGTTTAGAATTTTCTGGAATTTGTGATTTGTTTTTTGGATGCTTCTTTTCACCTCTGCCTAAACTGTTTGTTTTATGTGACCTTTTCCTAGGAGTATGTCAAATTTTATTCTCTGGAAAAATTCTAGGATTGTTAGTTAGCATGTCTGAATGAATAACTGGTTTACACAATATTATTTCATTTTGGCTTCTTGTCCCATAATAAGAGAGCTAAGTGTGTTTCATAAAAAGTAAAAAGGAGCCTACTTAAAACTAGGAACAGCAAATTATCATGCAGTTTAATTTCAGCCTGTAGCACTGTCTTCCACTTAGAATCATATATTTAAATATCCAACCGAGACAATGTTACATTTCTATTTGTTAAGCACCAGAATTTGTGTTCCACTACACAGAAGTTAAAGCCTCAGAGAGCACTGGCAGCTCAGAATAACTATAAAGAAAAACTCAGTGCAGGTGAGGCGAGGAAGGGAGGGCACTTGTTAAATCCTGTACACCTTCTATCTAATTTATTATATTCTATATATATTTACATATTATGGAAGAAGAATTAAATCAATGAAAGAGAATGGAAAAGAGTGGTGTACTATGGATGTGCAAAGTTTATTTGCTGTTTATTGTACTGATATTCATCACAAACTGATCACCACAGAAGCTGAAAAGATCCAAATTCATCCCAAGTAATCTTTTTTCCATTCATAATGCCATAAATTAAGCAAGAATGTTTTCAGTGGGAACTGACGTTCTGAAACACCAGGAATTGGCCACTGCTAGAGCCAGGAACTGAAGATTGAACTGTGGCTTGATCTGATGTGACTACACAAAATCGGCAGTGAGAGCACTCGTCAGGTGACTGATGGCAGCACTGATGAGCAGGGTGGTATGAAAGTCCTTGGCAAGGTACGGGTAGGAAGGAGACTTGCATGGAGGGAGACTTTAGACCATAGAAATTGAGAAGGAATTAACTGAGGAAAGAGAGGTTTTCAAATTGTCAGGCACTCCTCCAAATATATAATCTACAGCACTGCACCATCAGGGAACTGTTTCTGATTTCTATTGGAACTGGTATACAGCTGTGACTGCAAACACGGAAACTGTTGGCCAGAGTATCTTTAATCAACTATTTGCTTCATATTGTTCAACTTTTAACATTTCTCTTCCTCTACCACCACTATGGACATACCTGATAATGACATTTTATCCTAACTTTCAGTCATCTTTAAAGATAATAAAAACCTAAAATGCAGGTCTTTCGTAGCTGCCAGGAAAAAATATAATAGAAAGTCTGAAAGATGGCTTTTACTGAAATATCCTTGTCTGAAAATATCAATGAATTAAAACAAACTTTTCAGTGCTGCGTGAGTTTTAACAACTCCTTCAACAAAGGCCTTTCAGCTCCAGCTTGGGGTTTGGAATTTGAGAGACAGAGAGAGCCAGCACAATTCTCAGAATTATTTCTTACACAATTCAGAATTCTCACATCGCTAGAGAATGCTCTAATCAATCCATTCCGGGCTGTCCCGGAAAATGCTATTTCTGCTCATGATTAATTCAAATTATGATTAAATCAAATTAATTTCTTCTGTGAATGTACAGTGTGAAAAAGATCAAGATTTCTATTTCACAGGAAGAGGGACAAAACTTTTGACAGATCTTGTCTATCAATACTTTAGCTAAGCAGAAAATTTGCAGGCCTCGGGGTAAGGGCTGGGAGGACACTGAGACAGAGGCCACTGTCTCTTTTTGAGGGTGCTGCATTATATTTTGCTCTAGTATAATTTCAAAACAATAAGTTCCTTTGCCTACTAAGTCCTAGAGGACGGTATGTATAATCCATATGAATTTAGGTTATGGTTATGCTTATATTTCTGTCATTAGTTCATAAAATATGAGGCCTATAGACAATCACCAAACTTTTTTCTCTGCCTGTCATGTTTCCAGAAGAAACATGTGCCATAGGAAAACATCGTTTCCAGACAATGCTCACAATCCAGGGAGAGCTGACTCAAACAAAAACATACTAAGAGGATGTAATCAATTTTCTTTTGTGTTTCGAAACTTTAAAACATGCTGTTCCATACATAAATATTGAATACTACTCAGTACTATAGTCTGGCTAGAAACACATTTCGTGCCAAAATTCTGAAGTGCGGAGAGACCATTCCTTTGTATTGGAAGAGTATGAAACTACGCAACAAGGGGACAAAATAGTCCTTTACATATCAGCACCAAAACCTGATATCCAGGACTTTTCTGGCTAAGTTACACAACATGATATTTGTTTGAAAAAAATTAAAACAAATTAAAACATTTCATCTGGATAATTTATAATATTGTATTTTTATTATTTTAATGTATTTAATTTCAAGAGTGCATTTTGATAAATGTGTTCTTCTGCAAAAGGTTTTTCTGTTAAAGTATTTACAACCAGGTTTTCTGTATGGCAGTCAGTACAGCTACAAAACTGCCCTGCATCCTCTACACCTGTCTCGGACTTAAGGGTTTTTCAGGGCAGATTTCATGACTAAGGTCAGCATATGAAAACCACAGTTGGAGGAATGTTGTTCAGTATCCTTTCTTTATTTAAGAGCAGGATTCAGTTTCTGTTGCTAGAAGAGAAAATAGTTAGATCTTGAACTAAAGGGCCCACTTATTTTTTGTTTTTTGCCAATATATTTGTGAATGTGAAAGTCTTGCACCTAATGCCAATTTTGATACATATTTAGAACTGATGAGCTTGTAATAATATCTCATCAGAAATAGGTACTCGAAGTGATGAAAATTTAAGTATAACTTCTAATTGCATTTTATTTTTTATATGTGAACAAGTAGAGGTGTGGTATTGTGCTCTTAGAGGACAGAGGATGCTGACATGAGAAGTAAAATTTTTTATGTCCAGGAGGACCCCCTGAAGAGAACAATGAAGAATATAGTTTAGATATACACATGATCTGCAGTATTTTTCATTCCTGTGTGTTTACATTGTAAACAATACAAAGAACAGATTGTTTTGTGCTTCATTGTGGCTTCATGGTGCTTATGACAAGCCCGTGACTGGCAGCTCAGCCACAGCAAACTCAGGCAAAACAGAAGCCTGTGCACGTTATTGGTAGTCAATCCTCAGAAGAAAATTTGAAGGCTACTGTGCTTGAGTTTATGGTATAGGAATAGCAGAAAATGTAATTTATATCAGTATATCTTCTTGTGTAAAAGAACGAGCAGAAAACTCATTATTGAATAGTGCTTTAAACAACGAAGATGAAAACTGCTCTCTGGGAAATACTTAGAAAATTTAGTATCTCAAATCACCCTATTTTGATTAAAAACAGATTAGTAATTATAGATTCTAGAGTTCATTTCCATGTAGGAGAGGCTGTAGTAGTTCTCCTATTGTGTTTATCACATTAGTCCAACTATTTTGTTATGATTACCTTTCATCACTAGTGCTGGCAGAATACGGGCAATTAGAACACCTCCAGTAGAATACCAATTAAAACACCCCCATTCCGGCTTAGTTCAGCACAAACACCACATCACACACTGTGTGCTGGCAGGTTCCTATAACACACCCAGTGATTTAAAAGAGAGCTCTCGGGAGTACTGAAAATTAGACACTGAGCCCTGTTGAAGTTTCTTAGACCTGGTATAGAAAACCCATAGTCATCTCTACTTTCTTGGGATGCAGTAGACAAAGTGATGGGTAAAACACAGGGAATCCTGCCCAGTTAGGAATGTGATTCAGCACGAATATTTTGGTGATCAGAAAACAAGTGGAACGCAGAGAACAGAGCAGAACTTGACAACAATTTATGCTGCGAAAGCCAATGCAAGGATGAGTCCCACTCATCCTTGAGGATAGCCACTAATTACTCAATACCTTGGTCATCATGAGCTGAAGGACAGCTTAAGCCCCTTGAGTGCTCCAAGGGTCTAAAAACACCCCTTGGTCTGCTGGAAACAATTTCACTCCACTGAGATTTCCAGACATGTCAGGTCCCACATATTTAGTTAAACTCAAAGACACAATCAACAGGTCTTTACACAAATGAATGCACCACTGTCTTCTAGTTAAAGACAATGCCCAGAGAAAAAGAATCTATTCTAAAAAGTTAAAAATGAAAAATCTACTTTCTCAGATTCCTACCTAATTTTTTTTCCCCCCAATATTAAGCTGCCAAGATTTGCTCCTAGACATTTGCAGAGTCCTTGAAACAATTTTGAGAGTGTTCATTCCTGTCTCAGGGCCACAGTTCTTCCACAGTTCTTCTTCAAAAAGCCCCATTTCACTATTCAGATTTAAAACATTATGCTAAAATTATTTTCTGAATTAAATATGGAAATAATGAGATTTTGACATATAAATTTGGTATTGTATAGCACATCTTAATGTTTATCACTTTTGTAAAATTCAGTTCAAACAAGGTTTTTTGATGTAAAAGTTTTTTGTGCTATTGTCTTTTGTTACAGCAACAGGCAGGATAGAATTATAACACGCATACGTTTGACACTTAAGGATTTTTCAACATTTGCATTTTATGTTGTAATTTTTCAGTTTAGTAGTTCATATTAAAACATTGACCCCTGAAAATTCATTGGAATGCTACCTGTTTTCTGAAAGCTACCTAGGGGACTTGCTAAAAATTATAAAAAAGAAACAGACTCTTTCCAGAGGTGCCAAAAGTCCAGTGAAACAAGTCTTTTTCGCTTATATCACTTCAGAATGTGTGGTATTGCCTTATTCAGTTCTACACGAAGCCTCAAGACACACAATGCGTGGTGGGGAAGTGACCAGCGACATATTGAACTCAGAATATTCTTCAGTGGATATTTTCAGATACTTTTCTCCTCTAGGCAATTATTAATTTTATTATGAGGCAATGAGCTATTAAGAAAACCCCAGCGCTGACAGAAAAGTCGGGATTATGGAAATTTAACAGTGTTCGTATTCCTCACTTCTCTTCAAAAGAATGATCTGAAAACAGGAAACAGGCTTATGGTGAATGACTTATGGAGTTCAGATTTACTTATATTTTTTTTAAAAAAAAAGGTGACCCACCATAGATGAATAAGAAATCTGGGCAAAGATTAGAACTCATTGTAAAATATTTTAATCAAGCAGAGAAATACTTCATGGCTAAAATTTGGGCATTGGCAATGAAAGTAGAAGAAAGATTGGCTGGAAATAAGGTCTCATTCTGTTTTAATGCCAACTGTGCACTGATGTGGTTCAATTTAGGTTGTGCCTATTTCCCGTAGCTGAATTTGATTGTGTTTCCCAGAGAAATTCACTAGCTCCAAGCAGAAGTTTCAGATTTTTAATTCAGGAATTAAACAGCATGATTTTATGGCTGAAAGTCAGGCTATTTATACATAATGATGCTTTCTCACTTCAAAAATCTGACTCATTTCCTGAGAAGCTGGATGGATGTTGTTTGTATCCCATTCCATAGGTAGAGTTTCATTAACTTAATTAAAGAAAAAGTAAACTAATCCTTGAAAACCTTTGCTTAGTGCCCATGGAGTAGCACAAAGCAAATTTAGGACCATTTTAGTTTTCTTTTTTTTTTTCACATTCACCTGTACTCCAGTACAATCTCAAAACCTTGTCTAATCATAGACTTCATCACTGCTTTCAGTAAAAGCTCAGTTAGGTTTTGAAAGTTTGCTATAAAGCTGAGAAGGAAACAACTCCAGATGTTTTTAAGATGCTAAGTTGTTTTGTCTTTGAAGTTAGTTTGGTTAAGGATCCTATACGAACTCTTAAAGGCATGTAGGTGATCAGTTTATCAAGCAGTGAAAGGATAATAAACTGAAATGAATCTAATTTGCTATTTTAATATGCTTCAAATTACATCAAGATATCTGACTTTATTTGTTGCCTCAGACCTAAAGTTATTTTAAGATGAAAGCTACCTGAAGTGGTTAGAGAGACTCCTTATCTTCTGTTTGCAAATTTTTAGTGAACCTGGGCCATGCTTTTGCATAAATCTGAAGCCAAGTTATAAATAACCCTTGCTGAATTTATGAATTTGAATGAAAACCATTTGAAACCCATTGGAGTCTAATGGCTTCAACTGCAAACCAGAAAATGCATATTGGTAGAGACAAGATTCCTTTAAAATTCACTGAGATTGAAATAGCACTCCTTGTACTAAATTCCTTCCTCAGATTTCTGCTATGATAATATTTATTGAGTGACTGCTACCTACTTTGCAGTGCATGTTTTCTCTAATATGAACTGAAATCTACAAAACAAGAAGGGGGAAGCAGGGGTGATGCTCATGCCGGTGGTAGTTCCTGCTACAGCAGCCTGAGTGAAAGGTTACAGAGCTGCAAATAGTATAACTAATGCCAAGAAACCAAGGTAAATAAGGTGCTTGTGGAATGAAAGACGACTACATTCTATGTGTGAGGATGGGGTTTTCAGGTGTGTACCAGCAATATGGTTTTTTTGAGCAGTCTTGCTGCCCTCATGGAGGCCTACTGACTGTCAGAATGACATTGCACTTCTACATCACCTTGACTATTGAGAATTCCTGGCTCAACTGGATGTTTTCCTGATAACACGTTAAGTGCCAGCAGGACAAATCAGTCCTTGATTAACATCCTGTGGCAGATTCAAATCTCAAATGCTTAAGCAGACTTTTCATCTCAAGACACCCGTGCCACCACTGTTGGTTAATGATAGCAAGTAGAATGTAGTCATACAGAACCTATACAATAAGCTGAAATAAGGGTGTTGAAGTGGCTTTCATTGTATTACTCTAGATGCAGGGTTTGTGTGTATGCAAAGTATCTTTCCTGTTAGCTTTAACAAATATGATCGTTACACAAGCAGATATGATTTTGTTCTGCCTAGAAACTAATAGCACTTGGGTCTATGGAAGACAAGATAAAGGCTTTGCACACGGTTGGGGGGAAAGGATTAAAACCGGAAGATTTGGTAAGGAGGGAATAGTTTTTGCTCAAAGTGACCTTGAAGCTGGGAATGCTAAGATTGATTGTTGGTGTGGGAAAACTCCCTTTATTGTGCCTAGTGTTGCTCATCCTCTGCCTGTTTCGAGAAGTAGAATTCCTGTGTAGAGACAACACTGTCACAGGCACACTTGAGCCTCTTACTGGGAGAGAGAAAGACCATGAAAGCACAGCCTTGTGATAAACTGCGCATGTGCGAAGCCCTTTGATACACTGGGGCAGGCAGTGAGCCCCTCTGCTGCTCACTAGGATGAACAAAGCCTGACGGGGCCCATGTCCTGTGTGCCTCTGCCACCCAGCATTGTTAGTGAGGTAAAGAAATGAATTTACTCTGTGCATTTCAGCTGTGGTTTGGTGGTCGCCCTGGCTACCTGTGTGTATCGATGCACAAGCCCACCCCCACCCATCAAGGGTATAAGACTGATTATTTCAGTCCAGATGAAGGGCAGGTT
This sequence comes from Cnemophilus loriae, assembly GCA_013397755.1. NCBI lineage: Eukaryota > Metazoa > Chordata > Aves > Passeriformes > Corvidae > Cnemophilus > Cnemophilus loriae. Next base: position 408,798 of record VZTF01002078.1, read on the forward strand.
TTTGTGTAAATCACCATCTACTATATCCAAAAGACCATGTGGTATAGTGATGAAGTAGAGAGATTCACAGTGCCTGTCCAATATGTGTCAAGAGTACAATGATAGGATTCTTCAGAAACAAATAGTTCCGATTTTCCTCAGTCTGTGAAAATATCCTTGAGGCAAAAATACTGTCGGTATTTTTTTCATGACTCAAGGCAGCTGCTTCTTCTGTTTCTGTTATCTTCACTTACACTGTACACCTTCAAGTTGCTTTTGGAATGAATGTGCTCTGCTCAGGCCTTTTTATTTTATTACCCTTGGGATGCTTGTGAAGTACAGACTGAGAACAGATTCTCTTACTTGTAATTTAATCTCTCATTTGCATTTCCATTAATTAGTGAGAGGGAAGGAAGTTCACAGAAAAGAACCAGCTCTAAACCAGTTAATTGTGTTTGTGCAGACATGTAGTGCATCAAAACAGCGAGCTACAAACCTGTGCTACAGTTTTCTCCTAAATGTCTAAATGTGGAAGCCAAGAGGGCACCGGTGAATTGGATCCGCTGTACCTGAGACACACTGTCTGAACACAGTGTAAGGACATTCTGGTTACAGGACAAAAGATCATTGGCCATCCATGATTTATGAACAAACAATAGCTTAGTCAAAGAAGGAGCAATAATTCTAAATAGATTTTTCATCTACAGCAAATCTGCCTTTTCCAGAAAGTCTACATCTCTCTTGCACAGTAGCTGCCTCTGCAATACAGTTATTCCTGCATTTTTTGTCTTCTCAATTTGTCAGTGATAGAAAATATAGAAACTATAGCCAGCCTTGTGCTTTCTCATCTCTATTCACATCTAAGATGATTAGCAGCTGTTTCCCAAAAGACAGCAGGGACTGCAATTCTTACTGATCATTGCACAAACAAGTACAAGGAGGGTGTGACAACTCCTTTGCCTTGCCAGCTTTTTACACTCGTGTATGGCCAGGCATGAGCTACAGGAGTGAATAGCTACTTACAGCTGGAAAGCACTAAGGAGGACCTTGGACCTGCTAGCTTGCCCTGAGGTTACTGCAAGAAGAATTCATTTCCATGTGTTAAAAGCCATCACAGATTATCAAAGAGAATGGCATGTGTTTTCCCAAAGCTGCTTTTGGCAGGTTGTCTGTCCTTTTCACACACTCTGCGAGCACTTGCATGCCCAATCAGGTAAAACAGTGTCACAGACAACAAATGATTGATGCTCCCAGATCACACAATTTAGTGTACCTATTGTTTCCTCAGCAGGTATCTGCCACATGCACCCATACCACAACTTCACCCTCAGGTTTGCTGAAGCATGTACACACTGCAGGTTTTAATACAGATAGTAATAATAATTAATAATTAATTATAAATAATATTAACAGTAATAAATACACATATTTATTGTATTACAGTGCATAACCAGAAACTGATAAGAGAGTTTTAACTTTTTATAGAGCTATGGCTACTTAGTGTTAGATCCTGCCATAGACGACAGAGAAAATAATGGACCAAAAAAAAGCCGCAGAGGCAGGCTTGTGGCTAAATTGATTTAGAGGCTAAACCGAGGGCCAAAAACTCTGTGTATTTCAGTACACTCAGATCTTACTCTTAAGAAGTAGTGAAGACTCCATAGCACATACTACCATGCTAATATAAATTAATTAACTAATTAATTAATTTTTAAAAGCGTGCCTGAAACCCCACTTGGATTTCCAAGTCAGTTGATCTTGGTGGTTGTGAGCACCTCAAAGACAGCTTCGGCCCAGAAGAATGTTATGAGCCTGAGCTTAGATTTTGTATGCAAGTCATGTGATGGCTGTGAGCAGTGCTGCCATGCCTAAATAATTTATGCCATCCTCGTTTTCAAAGAACTTGTACAGTAGAAGCACGCCATCCAGACAAGAGCTCCTCCAGGGAAACCAGTCTGGGGAGATCTTGCAGCCACATTTCCAGTCTCCTTAGTCCACACCCTTATCTCCTCAGCAGCAGCTTGCCGGGAGATGTCACCTCTGACCCAGGGAGCCTGTTACTGATGCTCGGGCTTTAATGTCTGGAGAATTTCAGCAGTGAAATAACAGTCTGTGTGTGGAACAGGCACAAGATAAATAGAGCTCTAGCGCTGGTTTTCCTCCCATAGCACAGCCACACCAAAGTTCTTCAGACTCTCCACAAGTGCCTTGAGAGACTGCTGCTTTCCTCATTCACAGCGTGGGCATTTATTTGCAGATTTCTGCTATTCACAAAGTAGGAACTTCATTGTTTTTATTGCTGGCTTTGATGGAATTATAGATGGATAGATGCATCTGACAATTGTGTAACGTAATTTTTTTTGTTTGGCCTGCCTTCCTAAGAAAGTGTACTTCACATGCTTGTGCTGTCTGCACAACTGACCAGATTATATTTTCCCCAATTCACTAATTTTAGCCAAATTTGCCTGAGTGTAACTGAATATGGGAGAAAGACTCAAACTGTGTCCTGTAGTGGGCAGTACAAGCTGCCACTCTCTCAGGCAAAGAGGTACAGGATGGTGAAGTGTTTGGGGAACAGAAGAGGAATTGAGTACATTTTTATGCTGTCTTTAAGAATTACTACTCCACACTTGACAGTGCCTTGACCCTACAGGTGAAAGTGTAAGCCACTTTTTTCCTCACCTGGCCCAGGGGGTGACATTTCACCTAGAACTCTCTCCCTAAACTGTAATTTAGTTAGACACTGTTCCCAGCACCTTACACTTTTGGAAAAGTGTTCAGAGAACAGAGCAAATGCATTCACCGCTTTTCCAATATTTGTTGACATAGGGCACTAATGATTGGCTTGAAGGAGCTTATGGCTTGAGGCACAGCTCCAGTAATCAATAACCCTTGGAACATCCTGAGCCAAGGTTATTTCTGCCCACAAAAATGAAATAAGAGTCAGGGAGGTAATTTATTTAGCCCATTCATAAAAACATTTATGATTCTAAGCACAAAACAATAACAAGTAAAATCGTGATGTTAAAAACAAAGATAACAAGATAGAACACGTGAAAATAAAAGCAAATCTTGCCAAAAATATAATCACTTGCTGTCAGCTAATGGACTAAAAATAATGAATGGATAGTACAACCAAGAGCAGACAAACACACAGTGTAAGAGCCCTAACAACTATGAATAAATTTTGTCTGTTCCTGAAACAACTTGCTATGTACTCTAAAATCAGCCAGCAAAAGGCACTCATGAAGTCCATTTTGGAGGTAATTTCACACCTGAAGGTTTGCAGTTGAGGAAGATGCTTGTCAAGCAAAGTAGATGAATATCGGGTATCCTTAGTTAACCTTCAAAACCACAGCACATCCAGCTTGGCCTAATCCAACGCAGGATAGGTACTCGATTCAAAATGATTAACTACTATGAGCTATTCACTCGACCCTTTTTGCTTCTAACTGTGTAGCAGAATATGTGGAGAGATGAAGCTACTTCAGTGCAATGCTAATTTCATCCTTCCCGGCGTTGTGCATTTCTGAAGGAAAGTGAATTGCGGCATAGTATAACTGGGAGCTATCACTTATTTCCTGTCCATCCAGAAGTTCAGAACATTTCACTCGTTTTGTGTATAGGAGATAAGCTAAGTCTGATGTCAGCATTTGCCGCTACGGGCATCTGCAATAGCACAGCCAGGTGCTTGCTCGCTCTGTTTGATCTTTCCGTTTTTTCTGTACTTTCAAAGGCATCTCTGCAGGGTGGGTATAGGGTGCTGGAGACTTTGGACATTATGCATCCATGCTCAGTTTTATGCACGTGCAGATCGCTGTAGAGTTGTGGCAATTGTGAGAACCTGGCTGAAGTGTTTGGAATCAGATCTGCTGTGTTTGGGCTATAGGACCTTTTTCAAACAGGGTCTGGGGCCTGGAACTGCAGTCCTCATTAAAAAAACCCCACACGTCTCTTTGTGCTACTGACTATGAGAAAGGACATGGTTTCACCAGAGCTGGTCACCAAGCAGGATGTGGTATTGCAGGAATCACTTTGAGGTTGAGAGGCTGAAGTGTTTTCACCTCTTTTGGGTGAATTCAGAGAGTGCATCCCACAACGGCTTTGTTTCCCTGCATAAGCTATGCTCCTCTCAGAAATTGTTTGAGGTGTCCCACCTTATCATTTTGCTAATCATCTCCATCATGAACTCTCTGTACATTCTTTCATGGTCCGGAGGGTTCAATGGAAGAGCCACAGGAATTAATTTGAGCTCCTGTGATTCTAGCGGTATCTTACCAGTGTATCCTTTTCAAAAGACGGACACTCTCCAGGTCCCAGGCCCTCTATCACAGCTGCTCTCTAATGGCCTGAAGGACAACCTGTGTTTTCCAGTTCCAGCTGGCACAAAAGCAACACTGCAGAAAGACAGCTATCCTAGGTCAAAAGGGTGTAGCAGTAATTAAATTGCAGTTCTGTGCTGGAAAGTGACAGTATAAAAAATGCTGCTGTAGGCTTCTGTGTTTGTCATGCTTCCTCAACTCCAAATGTACTCAGTGTGCAGCTGAGATTTTCTTTCTTAACTTGCCTCTTTTGCCAAGCTAATGTGAATCAGAGACAGGGCAAAGTCCTTTTCTTATTCCCTGCATTACTACTAACAGTAAAGGGCATAACTGGCCAGATTAGGCCAGTAGAAACACATGTACCATCCTATCACAAGAGAATTAATTCTTAGGTCTGTCTGACCAGCCCGGACCCAGTGGTTCCAGAGCTCTTTACTGCAGAAGGTTCTACTTATTCTCACTGGTGATGGCTCTGCAGGTGTAATATAAAGTAACATATACTTACAGCTAACATCAACACAGGAAACTGATAGAGGAAGGAAGTGGTTTTGCTAGCAAGAAGAGACCATTTCAACACAGCCATTTTTCTGCCTGGAATGGCACTTTCTGTGAGCTCGGGCCCTAGGGCAAATCACTTCGTGATGATGGTAAATGAGCTGAAAGCCAATCTCAGTCAGCAATAAAATGACAGGATAGGATTAAGAAAGAAGTAAGTGGTGATCTATCAAAAATACGGAGTATTTTTGACAAAAGGTGTGATGAGGAAGCCAGAGGCTAGAGAGAAGGAAGTAATGAGGATGAAAAACTGGAAAACCACAAGCCAGACAAAGAAAGATGAGTGAGTCTAAAAGGGTTCAGTCAAGGAGAGCAAAAATAAGGAAATCATCTGCAGAAAAAAGGGATAGGAAGTTACCCATTTAAATGGTAGACAGATATTAGAAATTAAAAGAATGAATGGGATAACCGCGTTAAGACGAAGAACAGTAGTAGAAGAGGGAGGAAAAACACTGAAGGGGAAAGAAACAGAATTCTAGAGAAAACGGATTAGAAATAGGAGAGTTTTGCATCCCTCAAATGTGGAACCATCCCTCAATATTAATAAAATCTATCCCTGCTCATGTAAGAAAAAAAGTAAAGAAAAGCAATGAAAAAAAAGGCTACTTACTTATTTAAAGGGTGATGTGTATATGTGCGTATTTTGCCTTAAGCTGCGCTTCAAAGGCAGCAATAGTTTCATTTTAGGGCATCCTCAGGGCTTTTGTAGTGCATCATTTAACAATGTTGTAAAAAGGGTAATCCCACTGGCTGTTCTCCAGGGCACTTGATAGTTAAGGTTTCTACAAAGCAGAGTCATGTGAAAATATTGCTTTTCTTAGAAGACTTTTCCGGGGCAGTATGTAAGTTCTTTTTGACTGCCCACCATCCTTATTTCACTGACCTATCTCTCTCAAAAAGACTGTCTATTAACATTTATTTTGTGCTGTGAAAAGTCACTTCATAACCTCAATTCTTTCCCTTTATATATTAATCATCTTCTGCTTTGAAAATAGTACCTATACAAATGAAGAGCTGGTATAAATTAGTCTTTGACACTAATCTTTTCATCCCAAATAATAATTTTCTTACTCTACTTCATGCTCACAATCCATCTTTCCATTCATCTGAGCTCAGTCCTCTCTCACTTTACACTTCAGTCATCTCGTCTGAAAGAATTAAAACAAGATCTGACCTTATGTATAATCTCCCAAAGGTGTATTTGCATTGTGCCAGGAAAGATTTAACTGTCTGGCTGCTGCTGTCACTGCTGTCTTTATATCATGGTGATAACTTCCTAAAGATCAGATGCAGAACTTTTTCTGCCTGGGTTAACCCCCAAAAAATTACAAGTACAGTTCCACTCTACCTGGAGACAGTTTTAATCTAAATGCATCTAAAGCTCCTCTACGGCTGATGCATAATAATCTAAATTATTGGGAAAGGGAAGTGAAGCCCTAGGGAAAGTAATACTGGGGTGGGAATGAGCAAGTGAGGTAATGAAGCAGATTAAAAGCTCTAAACTCATGGTTCTCAAACACCAGTATCCAGATCTGCTAATGGCTATGGTTTACTGTGTCTTCCTTGTCACAGTGAATAGGAGGTGTGTTTTTCATAACAGATCATATTTTATCATTCTTTAAAAACTCAATTTCCTGCTAAGAATTCTCAGAATTTAAGCATATTTCCCAGGCAGTACTAATTTTTAATATTCCATAAATTCTGCCTCCTGGACATAAAAATTAACACAATAGTCTAAATCATACATCATAGTAGAATTTAGGGTCCTTTAAAGAGGACACAAATAACCAGTAAAAAATAATTTTTTTACAGGTTTAAGTACTGTTGCATCCTCTTTTACCATCCTCTTTACGTAACATTGTAAGCTGGTACACCAAAGCAAGTTCAGAAATTCTGTTCAATGAAGTAATGTTCCTGTATCTTTTACAAAAAAGATTCAACTATCAGTAAATTTAATGTTTTGTGCAAAATTACCCACTTTGTCTCCACATCCTTATACTTTTCCTAAAAGATACCGTAGATAGTGATTTGCAGATAAGGAACTAGAATTCCTGTGTAGAATGCAATAGAGTAGAAAAACAGAGTAACTCATGTATATGGTCTTGAAAAGCTTACACTGAAAGCAGACCATGCTGAGTAATAGATGCTCTAACTTTAGATAAAATTTCAGTGAGAGGATCTCAGATGCATGTGAAGCAGAAAAAAAAGGGTCACCCTTACACTACTAAATGAAAATCCCTATAATAAATCTACAAAGGCCATAAAGGACCCAAAAATTCCTTCCTTTTGGATCTGAGATAGCTGGAAAACTCTGTTAATGGTGGAAGTATACAATAGGTTGGTGTACGTAAACTGAGTGCATAGAAATATATCCACCCCTTTAATAAAGGCAAGAATTATGGTGAATAAAAGAAAGGTGAATAAAAGAAGGTTTATTGTGTAAGGTGAATAAAAGAAAAAATTTTGTACTGTAAAGGAGGTTGCTAGGATATCCTTCTTAGAACACATATATCGTAAAATAATGGATTTGGATTAACGCTGAGCCACGTTCTGATATTTATATATCTGGCTATTTAAACCCATCAATTTTTATACACAATCTCTTATTCCAAGAGAAGACGGAGGGACATAATTCTTTACCACTATAGCTGCAACACAGAATACAAAACAGGTCACAGTTCCTGAATTCTTAGTCCCAGTCCAATCATGACCAAACAGGTCAGAGTGAAGGCAGAAAAAAACCACTGGAGTTTCTCCAACTTGTAAAAGAAGAAACATGCTTCTTTTGCCTGAAGAAGAAATGTCACTTGGATTAGAGGTAAGAAAAGGAGAAGAAATTTCCTTCTACTACTGCCATTCTAGATCACTGCCACAACTAGGAGAACAATCATATTTTAATAGTCTACCTAGCTTTCACTGTAGCCAGGATCTAACACCTGCAGAACATTTTAAGACAAATCTACTATTGATTTGTTGAACAAGAGCTGAACTGGAAAAAAGGAGACTGGAACACATTTTATTATAGTTATAGGTTGGGGAAAAGCACCTGTTATTCCATAGCCTCTTCCCCAATTAAGCATGCTCCTCCCCATCAGCATTTCTTAGGTTCTGCTGCAGTGCTGTGTAATTGCATTTCTATCGGATTCCCTTTTCTTTTGTTTCGGTTGTACTGCTGGGCTGTGACATCCTTATTGCAGTTTTCACACACCATCTTACATAATCTCATAAGAATTTCATTGGTGACGTGAATGCCTCCCCAGAACACCCTGCAGTCTTGCAGATCCTTTGCCAGGAAAGGCCATAAGGTCACCCTGAAGCAGCGTTTCAAGTCCCAAATGAAAAAATTTCTTGTGCTACTGGAGGGGAAAAAAACAACAAGAGAAAGTCAACACACATTAAAGGAGGAAACAGAGAGGGGTAGGAAAAGAAACTGAAAGAGAAGTGAGTGTGTGAGACTGACAGAAAATTTTGATTTTAAAAGTTACATATTTTAAAGCCCTGTCTGTCTGAACAGTGGCCCACAGAAGTACAGATATGCTCCTAGATATCCTGGCAGGAATGTGCGAGACTGTGGCTTTAGTCTCCCTTCTCTCCCAAGGGTTTTTAGTAGATGTAATGCTAATGAAATCAGTAGTTACTCCCCTCCAGACATTATGCATTTCCAAACTAAAAAGCTAAACTGAGTGAGAACATCATGCAGTTTTTGAAGCAGTGTTAGGCAGCTTATACAAGGGTAAATATATCAGATTTTTAATATACACTGCCCTTTTTACAGTACCTCATCACAATGAATTTGGTATGGTTTATGAAGATTTACTACCACAAATGTCATAATCTCAGAAAATCAAATAAGTAGATAATGACTATCTCCATTACACAGGTGGCAAAGAAAAAAAAATTAATAACCTGGTGGAGGCTTTACAGTGAGTTAGAGAGATCAAGAAACATAACTTGGCAGGCTGACTTTCTTCCCCTTGGCACCAGGGAACCAGTAAACAGAGATTAAGAACTGTTCAGCATTCAAATTAAAAGATGTCATACAAGACTTATTACATTCCTAGTGTTCTGTTGATATTCCACGTTTATGGGTAATGAGGAAGCATTCAAAACTTTCCTGTGTTTGTCTTAATTTCATGGTGATGTCCTTCACTGAGAGTACAACAGTGGCAGGACATGTAAACTCATAATTTACCTTTAGGCTTTCTAATGGTTTGTTGGAAATATTTTTGAATTTTTAAAATGTCTTCTTTTCACTGGGCTATTCACTCAGAAGGCTGCTCTGGAAAATCCTTCTACATATTATTTTACAGTTTAGGATTTCTTGCAACATGTAGATAAAAATGGTAAAATTATTTACAGTGAGATGTTCAGGGAACTATAAGCATGACAAGCCAGCTCTAAGACAGAGATGGCAAATATCTTTTTAGTGACAGACAGTATGATCAGGAATGGAGTAACTAGCCCAGAAAATGCCTATGTGCTAAGGAAGCCTTTCAATTCCTATACTCCTGTCTTTAAATTTGTCTCAATTTTAGTTGCTGCACAATTTAAGCTTATTTAATAATGAATGGTAACTCATAGAAAACATGCAAATATTAAATATAAACCTTTAGGAAATACGAGTATTTAATATTTAATATTTTTGGTTTTTAAAATGCAAAGAAAAGGTATTTTTTTTCTCAGTCCAGTCCCTAAATCAGGAAAAAAATAATGTGAGAAAAGGGGCAGATTTAGTACTTTTACTTAAAGTAATGCGCATTCAGTCTTGCTTTTGGAGAGCAAGACAGCAAAGCTCTTGATTTTCTTCATTTAGAAAGTAGGCTGGCCACAGTAAAGGTGTTTAATCACTTGCAGGGATAAACCCCATTAGAATTGATGACAGTAGGTAAGGAGTTTCTGTTCTTTGGCTACCTTAAGCGATCTTTCACTAGTACATGACCTCACAAACCTGGATAAAACAACCCAGAGGCCAGAGACTGAGCTGCCTTTAATGTGTCCTTCATCCTCCTCAGGACCAGATGTGATCTCCTCTCATCAAAACTGAGGCGTACTGGCAAGGGCTGAAACTGTCAAGCTGTCAAGCCAAGTAATTCCCATTCAGGAGATAAACAGTGAGCTTCTGTATCCAAGCCTGGCAGTGTAGCACCAGATTTATTTTCAAATACAAGACTGAGAACAATAAAAAATAAAACCTCTTTACAGAAATGTTTTGACTGTAAAATACAGGATTCCCCACTGCTTACAGCCCAAGACAAACTGCATTTCATCTCATTTCAGGATGTACACATGGGACAGTTAATATCTGTTGCTTCAGCTGATACATGGATGAACTCAGATCTAATTAAAGAGGTTTCAGAAATAGCACAGACATAAAAGTCATTCTAGAACTGATTATTTCTAATTGATAAATTATCTTGCTACCTCTGCAGAGTGGGCGACATATCTATTTCCTGTAATACTGTAACTTTAAATAAGGGAACCACGAAACATCTTGCTTAGGTGTAAGATCAATAATTCTGAGCAAGGAAAAGACAATAATAAATAAGAGAACAACTTCTTTTATGCATCATTTCCTGCTCTAATTAAGACCAACTGTCCACTACCACTTACAAACATGTTGCAGGTGTGGGAAGTTACAGAACAGATTTGTTTGGCAGGAGTCATCTGGAGTGTGGTCAATGACACCAGCTACACTGTAGACTTGCTAGGGCCCTTCTCTTGGCTTCCTCTAAGGCTTACCGCTTGGTAATTCTCAGTCAGAAGCTCTTGGTGTGAGCTTTTATTTAGAACTGACCCAAGACTCAGTTACTTGCTGTGTGGATTGACACAGCTGCCTGTACTTTGGACGAGTACCTTCACTTTGCCATCTGCCCTGAATCCCATGACAAGTATGAGGAAGACAAGGTAGTTCACCTCTGGTTGCCCCAAGGACAGATGAAATTATTGTGCACTTTGAAGTCAGCTCTCCTGAGATTTCTGAAGTTCGAATGTTTGTACAAATCACTAGAATGTCTTCATCACCATAAAAAAAGCATGTAAATAGAAAGCAACAACAATAGATCCAACAACTCAGCAACACACATAGGGAATCTCTTGCTGTGTACATTGGAACTACTTATTGATACCTATGTTTCTGATAGTTCTACTTTCAAACCTCACAATAACTGGAGATCTTGCCCAGTTTAATGGCAGCATGTCTGGAGAAGCAGGAGGTATTGTTGCTGTCTCATCACACTGCACCGTATCACACCTTAGGATCAGGTCAGGAACCCTTATTTTACCCAAGTTCGGAAACTGCCTCTTTAGAGGTGTCTTCTCCACATTTACTAAGGTGTCACTCCAGTCCCTTGTACCCTGCACAGCTCTGTCCTCCTCTTCCAGATGAACATGGACAGAGTAAGAACATAACACTGACATTCAGTCCCACCTTACTGCCACCAACCTACAGGCCAAGTTAAAGAATTTTTGAAGAAAACTGTAGGCCTGTACTCTGGCCCTGAACTGGAAAAGCGTACCTTGGCTCAGTCCAGTTGCACGTGACTAGGTTCCCCTGTGCTCCAAAACCAGGTTGCATAATCCAGCTGCTGATAGGGAATGTTTCCTGGCTGATTTAGCTCTGGTCCTGCATCCATACTTGATTTAGGTAAGCACTGGTCAGCGTGGGATAGCAATACCAAACTCTTAATACTAACCTGCAACAGTTTAAGTGTGCAGAGGTAACAAGGCACTGCCTGGAGAGCCTGCGTGATAATACACGTGTGGTCTCAGATACAAAAGCTGGATCCTTCTGATCTGACCTAAGTGGGCATTGCCTGCTGGTTGGGCTATATGTGACTTGCATGGTTCGAGGAGCAGTAAATAAAATGCTTGCCATGTTATTGGATCGCTGTATTCCCTATTTTTCCCCAAAATGATTTTAACTCGGAGGGTCATAACTAGGCTGCAAAGGCACGGAAGAAAACCTGTTCAATAGGTCTGGGGAAAGAAAAGATAATTTCATTTTGAAATGGGAGGATTTTTTTTTACCCCATAGCAAGATTTAAGGACTGTTTGTCTGTAAAATTCATCACACCATTATTATATGAATGATGAAGAAATGGCAATTATATAATGCCATAAATGGAATGGTCCCAAAGTAAAGGGCAAAAAATTAGTAATGTGCCCTGGGGATGCTTCCAGTGGAATACTGCAAAGAGCAGGAAAATCAATGAAAATTGCTTCTGGCTGTTAACGTACAGCTGCTCCGTCCCTACTGTTCAGGCAAGAGCCAAAGCAATAAAAGGCTGAGGATAGGATCTGAAAAGTAGCCAGAAGATTTCTCTGGGAAGTCTGCGTTCTGCTCAGCCTAAGGAATGTTTTATTTTCCTGTATGGTATCCTTTAAGTAAAACCTGCTTTGTAGCTATGACAAGACAGCTGTCTCCATGGTCATTAAGCTGAGTCCTTTAATATCATCCACAAAATTTAATGTTTGTTTAGCTTAGAGATATTGGTGAGAGCAGGTTGTCTAGAGAGGGTGCTATTTCCCTACCCTTCCCCATGTGTGCAACAAGCTACATTTGCCTAGTTATCCATCTGCTTACCTCTTTGGCTTCTAACTGCGGCTTACAGCCTGCGTATGTTTTTCTGCCTTGGCTTAAAATTTGTCACTTATCAAGTACTGATAAATGGCTGAGCAGTGCAGTGCTTTTAAAGCTTTCTTTCAAAAATACCACATCCAGTATCAGGAAACTGGAGTAAGATAAATTCTTGAAATGAGATACAATTTTTTAGCAATGAGAGTAATTAAAAGTGGAGGTAATTTATCTGGGGATGGGGCTTTGCAACTGCACAGAATATTAAAGTCAGATTCAATACTTTTCTAAAAACTGGTTTAATTCCCTGTTTTGGAAAAGTTCTACAGCTTGTACATCCTGAAAATCTGTCTAGGAAAAAACTGCCCATGCCCTTCTGGCCTTAGAATCTACATATTTATATGGAGTCCTGTACAGCTAAAAGTGGAATCTTTAGTTTCAAACTCCACTGAATAGAATTAAGAACAAAATACTTCTGTGTGCTCATTGCTGCCTAAGAGATAACAACCCAGTCACCAGTATAACCTTTATTGTCATTACCACTGAATGTCATAAATTAGGTCTTAGAGGTTTTAAAACTTTAAAGTTCTACAGAACATAATAAAAGAAAATACATATTTACTTCAGGTTTTGATGGGCTGCTTTTTTTTGGTTTTTTAGATCCGGATTTTCAAACTTTTTTTGCAATACTAGAAACATAGTTTTAGAAAATAAAGACTGACATTCTTACCAGAATTGCACGGTATCATAAACTGTGAATTTATGACAAATGAAATGCTTCAAGTCTCCAACACAGCTTGTGATATGCCACAGAAACTTTTTCAATTCTTCCCTTATTAGCATTACATAGACTTCATAGGGTGTGGTATGATTTCCAGTTATTGCATTGATTTTTTTTTTTCTTTAACATTAATCAAGCCCACTTAAAACATACTGGCAAAAAAATAACTTTCAAACATTTTCATTTCAATATTGCCAAACAGTTGATCTTCAAGTGTGGGACTTACTTGTCTTTACTTCAGTCAACCCACTTGAGTTCAAATCATACATGTGGAGAAACAGGCATAATAGTGTTTTATCTCAAACATTCAGACTGTTGCAACAGGGAAGTTGTGATCAGCTGATCCAACTTCCTTTTCTGCCTTGACACTCATTCTCAGTGTGCCTGCCTCAGCTTCTCCACCCTCCTGTCCATCCATGGGGCAGGACCAAGGCAGGATCTACGGACTGCGGATGTCCTTTCTTCTACCCCTCCCCTGCCTTGGCAAAGAGTGGCTATCAAATTCTACTCCTTACTCCATGGTGAATGCTGTTGTTAGAGTTGTGAGCTCGTTGAAGTGCGTTGTAAATGTCAAGGGCTTGTTAACTGACACTTGAGAAGTTTGTGGATTGGGAGCTTGGTGAAGTGTGTTGTAAAAGTTAAGTGTTAGCCAACACTTTTGAGACTAAATAGTGGGCTAGTTGCCAGAGTTAAGATGATTATGCAACAGAAGCATAAGAATTTCCTGACATGTGGACCGGTGTCTTTGTTCAGCCTGACAAGAATTTGTAGCAAACGTTGTGCCCAGTACCCAGTGGGTCATGACAACACACTGAAAACTTTTAACGAAAGACACTAAATTAGATTTCCGTAATAAAATGAATCTTCAGCAAGGCTGCCCATGGTTTCAGGAGTGGATATTTTGGTATTCTAGAATGCAATAACATGTTTACATCAAGAAGGCAATAAGATGTTTGCCTTAGTCATATAAGTCAAATATTCTTCAGATAAATATATTTCTGTGCAAGAAAATCCTTTGTTTCAATGGAATACTCCTGTAGCAGAAGTGTGGTGATAAGAAACTCAGGAGCTCGTAAAAGAAGGGTCACAGTGATGATCAAAGTGTTTTAAATATTTCCCTGCTGTCGCGATTACAAGCCTCAAGTTGCTACAGTTTAGGCTGTCAAATTTCTCTCTTATCTGAAAGATATTTGGTGAATATACTTTGAAATCTCCTGCAGCCAGGAGATGATGTACCCTCTAAGAAACCTATTCTCGGAGATAAGAAGCCAAGTGCACATCAGAGGTGATTAACGAGAAATGTATAATCTCTTCTAGTGATGCAGGGGGCGGGTGGAGGACAGTGCAGCAAAAGTGCATGGGAAAATAGTCATGGCATCTCTGTGCGTGGTACCCTGAACGTGCCAGTGCCACAGCCAGCACTGCTGCAATGCCTGTTGTTGCTAACACCCTCCATGAAATTGCCATCGTCATTCAAGTGCATCCATCAGTCCAGCTCTCCCAGACTGGCACCAGTCACTAGTGCGACCAGCACATCTTGATCCTGAAACCTCCTTCTAAGCTTCCTTGTTTCTCAGCATCCTTGTGCAATCTTTTTTAGGGCACACACAAACAGTAGCTCTGTTGTAATTGTAATTGCAAGTAATTCTTCTTTACTTATAAATTCTAAACCATTAACAGCAATACTGCCAGGACTATCCTGGCAAGTAGCAGTGCCATTAATACCACTTTCCTTCACATCCACCAACACTCACAGACTTTAGAGCTGCATTGTACTTTCCACAGAATTTTTGCCTTCTGTGATCTATTACTTTCAATCTTAATTCTTTTTACTGCACTTGCAGTTAGACTGCAGTCTAACCACATGAGACAGAGTTATGCATTGGTTAATTTACTGAGTTCTGATGCACTGCACAGTTTGGTTCCAATATCTAGGGTAGCTCATTAAAGACGGAATTGGATATCTCTGTACTACAGTGCAGTGTTCAATATGGACAGCTTAAAAAAAAATTAAATCAAACACTGCAATATGGCAGAAACACATAACTGCTGAATTTCCTGCAGACTTACTAAAAATTGTAGTATTAAGTATATGAAACAGCCACAAAAAAAAAATCCTAATTATGAAGTTTTAGGTCTATCCTTGGAGATTAAAAATTAAATCATTCCTATCAGTGTCAAGGTGTTATGTTGTCTGACTCTAGAAATTACATTTCACAGGCATGTATGACATACCAAGCAGTATATACACTTGAGAGCACGTTCTGTCAACCAGCTATCAAACAGCATTGAAAAAGCGGAAGTGTAAAAGAAAATCAACATTTTCCTTAGCAATGTTAAACTCTCAGATAATTAAAAAGTTCTATGCATTTTTGGTATACAAGCTGATAGCAAAATGAATCTTCATTTTCAGAAGGCTGTTGTGGAAAACAGTAGAAACAATCTCCCAAGAATTCAGACCAGTCAATCCACATTCACTTAAGACAATATGGATTATTATTTTCTAAGTTTGTATTACTTTTTATGTCCTCCAAAAGTATAATCTGAGAAATTATTTAAAACCTTTGAAAAATAGTTTGGAGTTGTTTTGGTTTTTTTTCCTTCAGGGAAATCTATTTTTAACTAGCAGGCATTTTTTATATTAAAAATAAAACAACAACTGGTTTTCAAAACAATTTTTTTCCAAAGCTAAGAATCAAATTGAAAAATGAAACCAAGAAGTTTTGCCAGAAAAAAATACGGGGACCTTAATTTATTTTCTTTGGGGTATGAGAAGGAAGGTTGCTTCCAAAAACCAAAAGCAGCAACAACTCTTTCAAGTTAATACTTTTATGAAAATATGTGCTTTAGGTGTGGAATCTCTTTTGCATTAGAAATTATGTTGCAGATTTCCAGTAATTAATAATGTGTTCACATAGTCTGTATAATTCTCCACTTCTCTTTTCTTAATTTCCGCTCCATTGTTCTGTTACAAAATAGAGAAGTCCTAAAATAAATTATTTAGCAGCAAGACCGGGCCCCAACTGTCTGCAAACTTACACATGTCACACCTCTCACCTTTCCTTAAAAACAACAGCTTGGAACCTATGCTTCTTTGTACACCATTTTCCTCCCAAATATCCTTTTGTTCTTGGCCTCTAACTTCATATTCCTAATAACTTCTTTCTACTGAAGTGCCCAAAGTGTAGGCATAATACTCTTTCTGCTGAACAGGACCGTAGTTACTGACTCATTTGGTGTAGACCATAAACCCTTAGTACTACTGTGGCTTTCTTCCTAATACAGTAAAAATCAATCAATTAAGATTTTCTGCAAGCTAAACTCATCTTGTTATGAGATCAAAGTTTATTGTGACATTTTCAAATGTGCAATTATTTTCATTCTAGAAATGCGTATTTGTGTCAGGAGGCTGCTCCTGCAATGTCAGCTCACATAGGCACTACAGAAACACCTTCCACAAAAAGCCTTACATTCTACAATACCTGCCATAACTTTGTGTCAGACTTAGGGCATGCAAGGGCAAAGCCAGATCAGAGATGCAGCAGAAGTGTCTTACTGACTCATGAAAGGAAAAAAAGAACAAAATCAATAACCCACTTAAGTCACAGAAAGTTTTCACAGTGGTTTTTTTTCTGCCCTGACATCCAAACTTCAAAAGAGAACACTACCCTTTTCTGTCCCAAACTCTCCAATTCCAAGCAAGACGTTTCTGCCAATTATTGCTTTCAAACAAGACTGCACAATGTGGTTGCCTTCTCATCACCTTGACCAACCTGAAAATTCACTGCTCATTCTAATACTTTATTTAAAGCTTGAGGAACCACTTTCTTGGCCTTCTCTTTTTCTTGATTAAACAAAACATAGTTTTAATGTTAAATTTGGAAAAATCTAGACATCATCAAATATCTCCTTCCCTGAAAGAAGCTTGATCACAAAGCTGAAGCCTACAGTTTGTTAGGAAGTAAAATAATGTCATGCTGTTTGGTGCATTTTATGTATCATGTAATGAATGTTTCCTAGCACGTTGCTCACGCACAGTAAAGATGGGACAAACTGACTACGCAGCTCTAAGTAAACTGGGGATTGCTTGTAATCTACAACCAAGGCTCATATAATGACAGTATAAGAATTTCTCAAAGCTTGTTCTTCTGCAGGCAATGAGAAGAGTCCTAGATGCTTGTTGTCATTGTGAAATTTCTTCCAAGTCTGAAGAACAAAAACCTGCAATGCGCACGTCTTGACACGGCCAATTACACAGATTGCCAGAATACTATCCTTTACCATCCTATTTCATACCTTTTTTAAAGGAAGCAAACCCAACAATAAATGCTGGAAGACTATTTCTTAATTCCACAGTCAAAGCATTTCTCATTACAATTTTGGACTCAAATCTGTATCCAAAGTTGAAGCAGACAACTGTTAATTCTCTAATATTATATCTATTCCCAGTATTGCCATTGATTTCTCTGGAACTCTGAGTAGGTCACTTACTTTGCATCTTTTCCCTTATTTCTAAATATAATTATAAATATAAATGAAAAACTAATTTTGACCTCAATAACAGAGGTATTGACCTTGATATACTGACCTGCCAGTAAAAAACCCAAATACGGTTCACATTTCCAGGACTCCCAAAGGAGGAAAATTTGACAGGACTTTTCTTAGGCTACTGAACCCGAAATATCTTTGGAAGGAATCTGTTCTGAAAGCAGCTTGTCTGACTCCAAAGCACTATTTCTTTCCTGCTTTTAATTGTCCAACTATGTTTCTTGAAGGACTCCAACAGATGCTTTTGAACTGGCGGAACATTTCCACAGAGTAGCATTTCAACTGTTACACTCCAAGTGGTAAGCCTTCCAACTCTTTATTTTTTAATTCTTCTAACATTCCTGTTTTCATGCTCCCCCCTCTAACTTCCACACTGCCATCAGGCTAGAATTGCTCTAATAATTCACACTGACATTACAGACACTATTAAGTCTACATACTTCAATGAAACTGCCTCTTTGCTGTCTCCTTTATGGCTTATAAAGATTCCTCATGGCTCACAAAATCCTATTTTGTTGTGGAATCTGTTGCATTGTCCTCCACAAACTATATCCAAGGCTAAAGGGATTTTTTCCACTAATCTTCATGCTGATACCTGATAAGTATAACATAGGACAATGAATGCTTTTTATTTCCTATATGCTGGCCTCTCTTGTAGTTCACTCCTGGATGTCACTGTAACTCGGTGCTGATTGTCAGTACTGAGTATAAACACAAGTAAGCAGTAATTGTGTGAAGTGGCCATATGGAATATTCATGAGAACTGATTCTGGAAGAACGAATATTCACGACCATCTGTATGAATTCTTTGACATGCAGACGAACTCTCCATGGAGAATAAAAGGAAAGTGCAGCCTCTTCAGTGTTCATCATGATCATGTACTTTTTCTTCATTCTTTACCCACTCCTGCAGGATCTTTACTTCTTGTAAAGTATTCACCCAAAATGAGCACCAAGCAGTCTGAGGTAGTGCAGGTCTCCTTAGCCACGAGTGCAAAGCAGATGAGAATGAAGGTGCAGTAGATGCCCTTTCCTGAGTGCAGCACAAAGTGACTGGATATTGTAACAATGCAAGGTCTTTACTACTCTGCTACTAAATAATAGAGGTCACTTCAGAAATACTGGGCTGAGGGGATGCAGAACTGTAATCCCCAGAGAACTGGAGCTGGGTCTGCCCTGGGCACCACAGAACTCAGAAATTATAGTACTAACATGTATTTGCGAGTGTGATGTAACCAATACACATCAAAAAATGGATGCATTAAGGGTATTTGTCTTTGGTATAGTCACAACTGCAGGGGAAACTTTACTACCATGCATTTTGATAAGGTGGATATTCTATTCATTGCTTAAGATTTGTTGCCTTTACTCTTTTGTCGATGCTAGATACAATAAATAATTATTTTTCACGTATTCTGCAAGGAAGCGTATTTTACCTGGACCTTTCCTTTCCTTTCCTTTCCTTTCCTTTCCTTTCCTTTCCTTTCCTTTCCTTTCCTTTCCTTTCCTTTCCTTTCCTTTCCTTTCCTAACTTTAAATATTCCACTTAAATCACCTAATAGGTTGATTTTCCATTTTCCATTCATGATGCAGAGACTTGGAAATGTTGGCTGTTCAAATCAGCTCGTATACGTAGTTTATAACAAGACCTATATTTGGAGGCATGGTCACTATAGGTTCCAATCCTCACTTGAAGCTCAATCATGAAATGCTTTAAAGCACCATAAAGGAAATTTTTTTCTTTTAAATTTAGAAAGTTCAAATTTAAACAGTTATTAAAAACCTATTTACTCAGTCTCCTGTTCTCAAAATGAAATAGAGGAGAACGCTGTTATCTGAAAACCAGAGAGTAGAAGGATAAATTAGATTTCTGAAAGACCTTTCATTTTAATAGTCCCCTATGTTTTTAGTAACACAGTATATATTTTTTACGATGTCATTTTTACCTTAACAATTCTCTTTAATCTATTCAGTTCTGTCTCTCCAGCCTTGGCCTTTTTCCTCCCACTCTGAGGTTTCATAATGCTTTTTCAGCCATTATCTTTTCACCCAAATAATCCCTCATTTTCCGATTCTCAGGAGCAGTGTCTCAGCTGAAAGCCTAATCCTGGCTACTGCTTATAATGGCTCCCCAGGATAAGTAATCATCTGAGCTATTTGACATCCGCTTACACTGGCCTTACTAGGACAGTAGAAGGATAGCGTTTTGTGCTTCCTAACTTTCTTTACCAGCTGTGTCTGGCTCCCAGAAACCAGATCATAGTCTTTAAAGAGTCTTTAGGTTCNTCCTACACAAAATCCTGCAGGCTTGTATGGCATAAGCAGCACCAGCTCCCAGAAACCAGATCAGAGTCTTTAAAGAGTCTTTAGGTTCATAAACCAAAAATATCATTGAACTGGAAAGAATTATTCACCATTGTCTTCCCACTGAGGACACATGAACTGGACATTTTATTAATCAATGTGTGTTGTCTTCCACTACAGTGTGATCAGGCATGGCACCTACTTCAGCCTCCTCTCAAGTAGCACCCATACAGAACAGGCTGGCAAAGATTCAGTATCGTTTTATCCTTTAATGCAGAAATCCACGTGAGTGCTTCAGTAACCACAATAACAATAACTTTACAAATTAAACTTATCCTTCTCCAAAATCCTTCTCCAAGTTTTTTCTGCACTGTCCTTTATGGATATCTTCATGCATGTAATTTTTTCCCCTGTGTTTTCCATGCAGAAACCCAAGAGTTTCCAACACTTCATCTATACCGTCTGCGGTATTTGTTTCCTGTACCCTGAGAACCATCCTATTACTTGTTGCCACAGTACCAGCTCTGCAATTTGTGGGTACTCCAGAGTAACTCTGCTCAGAATCACAGAGGGGGAACAAAACCAGGCTGTGTCTGGTTCTACCTGTAATATGTCAGAGCACAGCTGTGTTTCCTTACGCACCAAAATCTGAGGGCAAAAAATGATTATTTATATGATTCTTTGCTGAATGTCTGTGTGCAGAAGAGCAAAGGAACTACCCATTTAGAAACATGGGAATTCATTATATCTGTCACTTATTTTATTCCTCTTCTTTTTCCAGCTTAAGAAGGTTCAGCTTTTCAATAAGGCCTTTTTCCTTAGAAAGGAAAGAAACACCACTCTAGGTGATTTAAGTGATCTGTTGTATGCCATTGGCAGCTGAAACAAGTACTCTGAAGATATTTGTCAGAAGCAGAGACTGTGAAGATTTCTGGTCACTCATATTTGAAAACTATAATATTCTAGTGAAATCAGAAGCAGCTAATGAGCAGCCATGACTAGGAGAAAAGTAACACATTTAAGTTATTAAATGTAAAGTATCAAGTAGTTCTGTCAACTCTTACTACGTTTTGAAATGTATTGTAGAAGGAAATCTACATGAATCTATACACCAAACATCAGCTATATATCAGAAATTCTCTGCTTAGCTGAAGATTTGAAGCTGTTGATTAGTATTTACTAACATACTTTTGATAGTCAAAGCACCAGTTAAAATCTGGACTTTGTTAATCTCGGTTGATTTTATATGCCAAATAAGAACCAAATCCTGGAAAGCCTTTTCAAGAGGCAGTCATGACACTAAAACTTAGATATGCTTAGATAATTTCCTAGGACTAGACACCAAGCAGTTGTAGAAAAGCAGAAATACCAACGGCAAAAAGAAAGGGAAAGCAACTGTCTCGCCATGTTGTGGTGCCCAGGAATGCAGAGTGGCAGCACTGCAGAGGCTGAGGCCAGCTCTCTGAAGGCTGAAGCATTACAGATGGCCCTTGGGGGTCCCAGAGGCTGCCCAGGTCAGAGGGGTCCATCAGCCCAGGGGGCCCCACAGGACAGCGCCCAGCAGAGATGCAATGCAGTGGCCAAGCATGGAGGTGGCAGGTGGAAGCAAGATGGTGCTTGTCTATTGCAGACAGAAGACCACAGGGTCAAAGAAGCGGCGGCATGGAGCCATCTGCAGCCCCACGAAGGAGAGAAGTAAGAGCTGTGCCGGGCTGGTGGACTCTCCAGAGGCACCTGCCAAGCCAGCCTCCATCACTGACATGCCGCTGCTCCGTGGCAGGCACATGGAGGACTTGTGGCTGGAGCACTCGCTGCAGGGTGAGCTGCTGGCCAGCAGGACAGGGCTGGAGACTGGGGAGAAGACTCGCTCGTAGGAAGTGAAACAGGAGATATGGCCCTAATATTTGCCAAATTCTCTGCATCACCCAGGCAAGGGCAGGGATGCTCTTACAGGATTGCTGCATCCTTGTCCCAAAAATGCCAAGGGCCAAGAGTGTTTAAGCATCTCCAGTGGAAAGTTCAAGTGTCTCCAGAATGAAGTGATGACTGGGCATATGTAAGTGTAGGTGCATACACTATTCTGTAATATTATGTACTCAATCCTGCTCCTACTCAACCTCCTGTAGCAGGTTGGTTTGGCAGTTAGACTGTGCCTGTGAAATGCTCACAGCTGGAGCTGAACTCACAGCTCAAGAGCCATGGCTGGAAGATGCGGAGATTGCTGATGCTATCAGCTGTCAGAAGAGGTTCGTGTGGGAGAAAGAGATCACCAGGGCAGTGCAGGGGACCTCTTCTGTACTTACTGTATAACGTTCAAGTCTTCTTTCCTCTGCTAAAGATAGCAGAGAAGCCAGCTTAATTCTCTTTTCCCTCTTTTGATTTATTCCATTTAGTAAATAGATGGGCTGTTCTCTTTTCTCAGTGAAGATTATGTCAGCTTTGACATATTATGTATTTTATGAGATGATATCTGTCTTTCATGGGTACAATGAATTTAATTCTGGCTTGGTCTGATTTACTCAGGTGATTTATGTGATTATGATCCAATATCTAATTGATGGATCTGACAGGTAATCTGTCCCATTGGGATAAACATGGCCGGAGTGATAGGCACAGGTGAAAATCTGGGTTAGGACCAAATATATTTCGAGGCAGTGAAGCACTCAAAACTCTCTGATCCATTAGTATCCTTTAGCTCAACACCAGTACATTTACAATAAAGCACTGAGCAGAATGGATGTTTTTCACAATCTTATCTATAACAAAACTGCAAGCCAAGACCAATATGGCAGTTAATTCCTAACAAATTAATATAACCCAACCCTACAAAATAAGGCTTGAAATCTCACTAAATAACCCTCTCAAGTACTTTCACTCATACAGTCTACTCGAAGTTGCCATTAAAGCATTAATTATTCCTCAGCTTTTTCAACCCTCCACAGTTTGATGATACCAAGAATTACTGAAAAGAATTTGGGTCTAAAGTGATACAGGTTTCAGCAAAGACAAAACAATTCTTAACAACACCTTTACAGCTTCCTTGTCATTAGAATCTTCCAAACTTGAAATACAAAATTCAGGGTTTGAATTATGAAGTCCTATGCATAAGGGATAGGTTTCAAAAGTCTTTCTTTTAAGACAATTTTTAAGTAGAGTTGCTCATGTTTTTAAACGTAAGTATCTTCTCATCTAAAAATCTCTTTTCTGGTCTGCTTTCTTTTAAGCTTTGCTGAACTATTTGAAGCCATTTATCTCACCTCCTATGTTCAGGAAATTAAATAGCTTGCAACCAGTTTTTAGATTTCAGAATTCATTCAGTAGGGGAAAGGCTGCATTCTATAAAGAAGAGAGAAGTTGTACATAATCTATTTTCTCCTGTTGGCCATGACATCTGCAGCAGCAGCACTCCACTTTTCTTTCCATCTTTACATGACACTGTATAGATTTATTATGTCACAAATAGTTTTCAGGTTACTAGTTTCTAGTGATTTGTGGGAAATACACTGTCCTGGTCTAGAAACTAACATGGGATTTGCTGAGAATAGAAATTTTTTTTAATTTCCATTTCAGTTCATACATTTTTTTGCTGAAGGTATGCTAGTGAACAAAAATTACTGAATACTGTCTCATGTCCTCCAGTTCAGTTTGGAGGAAATCTCTGGAGGCCATCTGGTACTGACAGTACTTCCCTGGGTAACCTGTTCCTGTGTCTCATCACCCTCATGAAAAAAATTCTTCCTTGTGTCCAATCTAAATCCACCCCTCTCAGTTTTAAATTGTTGTCTTTAGTCCTCCCACTACAAGCCTTGGTAAAAAGTGTCTGTCTTCCTTATAACTCCCTTTATGTTTTGCAAAGCCATGATAAAGTCTCCTCAGAGCCTTCTCCTGTTCAGGCTGAATGCAATTATTTAGCACAATTTTCGAGACAACTGGAAGCAGTAGGATGCAAATAGAACAGGGAATTCAAGTTAAATTTCAAGTATACAGATTTGAAATAATGCTTCACAGGGCAAATTCTGTGTATGGATATACTTTAAACAAGACCAGGTAACAATGGTTTCTAAAGATATTAAAGAGAATGTAACCACCAGTAACCTTTACCACTGTCCAAATTGTGTAAATTAAAAAAGAATGCATTGTTTATGGAAAAGGAAACTGTTCTAAACCAACCGCTCAATAAATGGACTGGAATTAAAAATGTTTGCTTATTAGTCAAAGAAACCACATGAAATCCTTTCGAAACAAGCTTTAAAATAACTTTTAAAATAAACCTTTAAGCAAAGTGATGATCCAAAACAGAATAGGAACACTATTTCCTACTATAGAGAGCAGAAAAAGCAGTCTAGAATCTAAATTACAGTGAAGAACTACCACGTTCAATATTGTCCCAGTTTCTTTAAGTGAATTGTAACAACATGCCTGCACAGACAGAGAGGCTGGCTGTTGCTAGTTGATTACACTTTCATATGATAGGAGAGGAGCAGAAAACCTACAGTGTATCAGAATTCACATGAACACTCTAGTAGATAGAGATAAGCAGCTCCCAAACTCCCAGCACGTTTGGAGAACTGACCCTAGAGAAAAGCATTACTTCTGCTCAACTGGCCAGTGGGGACTGATACACCAGATAGCGAATACAGAAAGTCAGTGAAAAAAACCGAGTAAACGGGAATCCCTACGTCTCCATCAAGATTTTTTTTAAAAATCAGTGCTGCTTTATCTTCACCCACCTTAGTAACTAGAAGGTATTTCTAAAGTACTGAGAAATCAGAGATTTCCCACGGGGGAAAAATGAGATGCTTAAATACAGAGCCTAAATTTCCCTACATATTTTTCAAAAATATCTGTGGGTGACCGAGGCATATAAAGAGTTACTTTTCTAATTAAAGAAAAACAATGGTACATTCAGTGGAATTGAAATGCAGCGAGTGCAAAATAAAACAAACAATAAAATATTTTAATTCTTATCACACTGCAAGTTAAGCTACGGTACTAAGCACCACCAGGAATCACTGATGCCAACAGCTTAGGACTCTAAGGTGGACTTCATGTTTATATGAAAACTTACAACATTCACAATTATATTAGGTAGGAAAAAACCCAGCAAACCAACTCTAAAATTTTATAAGCCTTCATGCATCAGTAAACAAGCAAATCTTTAACTGCTGAGAATTAGGAAGAAGCCTTCCATGTGGGCAAGTTATTCCATAATTGCCCACCTTGGGGTTTCTTGCACTGCCCTCTGAAGCTGCTGCTGGCTTTAAGAAAATGCATGGATGACAGGCCTGACTCATAATAGCAATTCCTACTCTAGAATGCAGTGTAACTCTTTTCACTTTTTGAAAACATTGTAAACTTACGACACAGAAATCTATATCACAGACATCTTACCTGTGAAAATTAAGGGCTACTGGTTAATCTCAGCTCTTCATGGCAGCATTGCTCCTGCATAGATTAGCTATCCCTTTGGTCAAGGTTCACTACCTTACCAGTACCCTCCAGTACTGTCACTCTCAGCAATCTAATGTTACTTTGTAGCCCAGCCTTATGACCTTGCCAGAGCTAACAGGCTTTTTTTGAAAGACCACAGGCTTTGTAAATTTGGAAGGCCTGAGGGTTACACCTTGTTGGGCTGGCTTTGTTTGAACTCTTTCTGTCCTTCCTGTGCTTTGTTTACTTGATTTTGCTGTAACAGCAACAGGCTTGGCACTGGAGACGACATAGCTGTAAACACCTCATCAATGCTTGAAGAAGTTCAAGAAATGGAGACCAAGAAGCTGACAAAACTGGTGTTAGGGCTTACAGAGAGAAGAAATAGTATCTAAATCACATAAAGTATCATGCATAGTAAAATCAGATCTATTGTGAAGCTGAAAAACAATGACGATATATAAAAATATAAAATATAACAATAAAATATATGACAATATAAAAATGTGTCAACAAACAGAAATGACCCCTAACAGATCTTGAGCAGTGGAAGAAGAAGACATGAACATCAATTGTCTCCGGTAAAGGACACCACATAATGCTGACTCACCATAGCCTTGCCCATCACATACCAGAACGAAATCACTGAGGCTGGGACTCAGAGGAGAAGAGTGAGAATAACAGTAGGAAAAAGGAGCAGAAAATAAGTGTGTGTATAACAATTGTAACTGTATTCTTCCACCTGGTCTTCTCTTTTTCTGTAGCAGTGAACTATGACTCTGATTAGATGGTCAAGATTTCCTTCAATAAGTAGTTTTATATATAAAACATTAACAATTTATTGTGCATTTATGGGAGGATATAACAGGAAACATTCACAGATTTTTACTCTAGCTGTTTTCTGGAGGCATAAAAATAAACCTCCCTTATGGCATTTCCTGAATGTTTATGAGAGTTGACAACTCTTACTTTAGGCATCTCTCTCACCTAATAGTGTTTCCTTTTACTTCAGAATTCAAAAACTGGGATTATTAGCAATGCTTTCCACTTAGTTGTATTTAGAATTTCTTGCAGCTTTTTCCCCAAGACTATTAGTTCCATACTTTTCTTAATCTTAAAAATGTTAGTCTCCTGCACTGCCCCTGACATTAAGAAATCTTAGTAATAGTTCACTTTATTTACTCACAGTCTCAAAAGCAGTGAAAGTAACATTTCGCTAAATGTGATGAATCCTGAAAAGAAGGCCACTTGCTGGAAAGTAAGAATGCTTAATGGAGAAGAAGAGCATTGGAAGGAAAAAGCATGGAAATCAGAAAGTTCAATTAGAAAAAAAGAGACTGCAGGAGGAGAACAAGCAATTTCAAGTTCAGGCCAAGCAAATACTTTTCTATGAGATCAGAATCTTCCCCTTTTTGATACAAAATATTTTGGAACTATCAGGCAAGTCAACTCAAGCTGAGCACTTGCTACATGCTCTTTCCCTCAGTTCTCAAGCTGAGCACTTGCTACATGCTCTTTCCCTCAGTTCTTGAGTGCCTGCCTTACTACTCCAGGTCTGCTCAGGACAACAGTTGAGCATTTCGAGTTGGAGTTGAATTGTGCTTTGAACACATAATAGGCTATACAATGCAGAGAGCTCTTAAAAGCTATGCCACAGACACATGATGGTGTATAACTACAAGCATGTGATGCTCTTCAACTCGATCTCTGTGGATAGGCTCTCCCTCAGTCAACTGCAAGTGATAATGAAAACTCTTCACATTATGATACCAAATGCATTACCATTTATAATGCATTTAGATATGTTTGTAATGTTTACAAAGGGAAGGGAAAAGTTCTCTTAACTCTTCATAGCTTGCTTATAAGCCCTGTAGTGCATTCTGAATAACAGAATAAAACTCAAGTATTGAGTATTTTTTCAGCAAGTGATCATGATTTGTGCTAAAATATATGGAGATCTTTTGGCAAGGAAATGAGGTAACTGAGTTGAAGCAGCAATGTTTCATAAGTGGAAAATTATGTTTTAATTATAAACTGCAAAAACTTTTTTTACTTTGGAGTATCTTTAATATCTTGCATTTTTAAAATAAGTTGAAAACCAGAAAATGCTGCCTGCAAAATCAGCTGACATCTCTGAGGCTGGACTTGTCAGTCACCACTCATACCTCAAGCATTTGAGCTTGTGGAAAAAGTAGTATCAGCAGCTTCCTATCCTCTTTGCAGGCCTGCTAATTGCTTCCTGTCAAGTGCTTCACAGGTATTTTACAGGACTCTTCCTGCTGCTTCTATTCTGGTTTGCTTGGTTTTTTTAATAAACCAAAACAACAACAACAACAAACCATAAACAACTCTTTAGGCTCCTGGCCAACATCCTACTAGACTCAGACTAGGTCTTCCTCTCACAGCTCTTTGTTTCCTTCTATCAGATGGTTTCTTACCAACTGTAAACTCCTACTTTGTCTCCTCATCCTATCACTTTGCTCACGGTACTCCATTCACGTTTCTCTCCTGATTTTCCTTGCCCTGTTAATACTGATTAACTGACGAGACCTTCAATTTCTTTCCTATTGCAATAGGGATAGAGCACCATTTTTTCCCAGACAGACATTTTTCACTTGCCATGTT
This sequence comes from Cnemophilus loriae, assembly GCA_013397755.1. Taxonomy (NCBI): domain Eukaryota; kingdom Metazoa; phylum Chordata; class Aves; order Passeriformes; family Corvidae; genus Cnemophilus; species Cnemophilus loriae. The sequence continues at coordinate 436,915 of VZTF01002078.1, forward strand.
TCTCACAAGGATATTAAGTGACAGCATCCCCCCTTCCAACCAGGCACAGCCTCCCTCCTGTACACACCTATTTCAGCTGTCAGCTTCCAGTATCTTCACTCTCCTTCCTCTACCTTTCCAGGTTCTTTTTTGCACAAAGAAAAAAATCCTTGCAAATTTTTTTCTGATTTTCAGTGCTTCACTGAGCTTCAGTCTATGCCGAAGGTGACTGTGTAGCTCTACATGCACACTCCAGTGCCGTAACAGAGATGTCAGGGAATAAGTCATACACATTCCTTCTGTTCAGCAATAAACATGTGGTTTGGGCATCAGTAGTGACAGGAAAGCTCATGTATTTACAAACAATTTGATGGGGTGAAGGTATGGGAGTTCACGTCTTTGAAATGGGTCTTAATGTCTCTGCTAACTCTGGGCAGCAGGTTTGTTGCAGAGCTCAGACAGCTCGGCTCCTGAAACAGACAAGGGTCTGCACAAGCCTGAGTTTCGGAACTTTGGGGTAAAACAGTAGGTTCAAGGGGGGAATATGTGGCAGGCGGTTTGGGAAGTACCTAGTACCTCAGCCAGTCGGGAAAGGAAGAGGACAACACGCGGCTGGGAGTTTTGGATAAAAGGAGGCTGCGCCCTCCAAAACCTCGAGAGAGAAAACCTCGCGGGTGTGTGCCCCAGAGGACTCTCTCCCCTTATTCGAATAAAGTTGCAGGACTTCTCTGTCTCCTTTTTGGACATAAACCTCTGGCATTTGTGAGTTTTCCTGACAATAGGAGCTATAAAAGGATTAAGCATGCTGAAGATCATAGCTGTAAAACTCTTAGAAGTTTATATTCTGTAATTTGACCAAGTTTGGGCTCTTTTTAATACGAATTTCACAACAGATATACCCTGCTATAAAGGCTTCCTTACTTCCAAATTTTACATCTTTACCTGAAATATGGACCCAGTAGAGGCTCTGAAAGAAAGATGCTTTTGAATTATTGAACTTTGCACAATAGCTTATTTTTCCCAAACTTTCTTCTAGAAACTGACAAAGCTTTCTGATGATAAATTCAGCCTGTGAGTCCAGAATTGCCTGAAAAGTATTGCGTCTTGTCACGGTATTTAATACTGCAACTATGGTTATCAGACAAAATTAATAAAATTAACAGAAACTATTTTACCAGATATCTTAGGTGCTAAGCCTTAAATTCATATCCTGCAATCTCTACTCATTATAGGAGTATTTCTGCACACAAGGAAAGCAATTGCACATGCATTGTATAATGTCACTATTTGACTATATGAGTCTCAGGCAGAAGGTTAAAAATCCCAGTATGCACACATTCATCCTTAATGGTGTGAAAGAGCTTTTCAGTTGACATTTACATAATTTTGCTTCTGGAGTTACCAGGATATATTTACATATATAGTTTTCATTTCATATATATCATGTACCTATGCCATCATAGAGACACACAATAAGCCACAGTTATCTAAATTGATGTGGAGTGAAACTGACACAATGCCAACCAAATTCCCAGAACGACAATTCAGTCTGTCATTGCATCACCCCTCAGGCAAGGTCTGAGTAAGAAAGATATTGCTGTGTCCCTTGAAGGTCAATAAGCACAGGTTCAGCTAGAGCTCAGGAAGAAAGGAAAATACAAGGAGTATTTTTCAGTAACAGTTGAGCTCTGGGGCTGTGCATGTAAAATTTGACTTGAACTTGAGACCGAGTCCTTGATCTAATGTGTAACTGTTCAAGCCTTAAAGCTTTGTTTGAAAGTACATTATTTTCAGTACTTTTTCAGACATATTGATGAGTGCATTAGATACTTATTGAAATATCCTTTCATAAATTTGCAAGCTTTTTACCTTAGAATGGGAAAAAATGTGGATAAACTTCAGAAGTGTGTTTAACTCATCATCATCATCATCATCATCATCATCATCATCATCACCATCACATTTGCCTCATCTGTGTACTACATCTGACATCCTCTCTAGCTGAAGAACCATTCTTATTGACAGCACTCTTAAAAGAGAATTAGTTACCTGGTGTTTGAGATTTATATTCCCGGTTACCAAGAGAGTGGGTTTAGATGTCCAACATATTGTCATATACGTAACAGCTAGGACATAACCGAAAGAGTAGAGTCAGAGCATCTCGTTCTTACTGTAAGCTGAACATCCAACATGCACGAAATGCTATCTGAATCCTTATGTGATGTATCGCAGTTTTTGGTTGCCTCTGAAGCTACTCAGTTCCTGTGTAGGTGTATTACTTGGTATATTGTAGCATGAGGTAGCACAAGCCTGACAAATTAGTATGAAGAGAGACACCGGTGGTACTAACCTGCTGAAATACAAGCAGAAACTGAAGGAAAATATTGCCCCACTTTTAAACAGGACGGGTGAACAAGGCACCAACACTGAAAAGGCAGAGTTTCCCTACACTTTCTTCACCTCTCTCTTTACCACCATTGTTGAGTCCCAGGCCTTTTTAACAAAAATCTGGGTCGATGAAAACACAAATCCACCATCAATGAAGGAAGAGTTGGTGTGTGAACTACTACAGGAGTTTGACACCTACAAATTCATGGGCCCTGACCGTACCCATCCATAGGTGTTAGAGAGCCAGCTGAAATAATTGTGAGGCCAGGTAGATCCCAGCCTGGGCTGTAAGTACATGAGAGACTGAGGTACAAGACAGTGACCAAAACTGTAGGTCACACTAACTCTGAAGGTGAAGGACTGCTGGAGTTCTCTGCATGCTCTACATTCCCTTTACCTCAACTGTTTGCATAAACACTGATCATTGCCATTGTCTTTGTTCTTTTATTTTTCAACTGTGAAAAAAAAATATTTAAGCTTTCAGTGTCTTTGAGAAAATTTGTAATTTTTGAGAGGGGGAGAGATGAAAGATGCTATTATGCTTGGAGTTGTTTACAGCTACAGTCAACCAGTACTGCAGCCTGCTGACAATTTTAGATCTGATAAATAGGGATGGCTTTACTGAGTGGAAATCTGATGCACTTTATACCTTCTTTTCAACTTCTCTGATTTTAACCAGAAAGAGTTTGCTAAAATGCTAGGATAAAGTTTGCTACATTGTACGTTCACAGACAGACTAGAAAAGCAATCAGTCAGATGATCATGAGATGCCATGGATTATCAGTAGCTGAAATCTAGAGTACCTATTGAGAATAATAATTTGGAGGACAACACATGCTGGCTGTCAGAAAAAAATTGTTTGATCTTTGCTACTGGAAGCCTGGTTCAAATCCGGTTTTGGTTCACTTGAGTGTAATGATGTGCAAATAGCTGAAAAAACTTCTGGTTTGAGTTTTTTTAATTTTAATCTTTTCTTAAAAAGGATAAGAAAACAGCCACAGAAGGGAGCAATAAGCAATAAAAGATAAAATGGTCCAGGTGAATAGTCATTAATTACTTGGAGATGGTGGCTTCCAGCACTAGGTATGACAAATGAAATGAGCTATACAGAGCAGTAGAGTAGACAAATTAGCCAGTTATAAAATAAGGGACTTACAGTGGGAGATGAAAACCATAGACCGCTGCAGTACTTCTCCACTTTTGTCTAAAACCTGACAGCTCTATGACAATGGGCAGTCAGAACAGATGAAGATTTCTTCCAAGAGAAAGCTGTCTATTTAAAGAGATATTGTAATAATATAAATCTTGAAATAGATCACTTTGTTCTGCAGAAACGAAAGAGAAAGAAAAAGACAGCATGTTTTTACAAATCGGCAATAAGACGTACAGTGTAATCAAATAATAATACATTGCATTAGAGCTCTCAATAAAACAGTTACTGTTAAAGCATTCAGAAAGTTAAAAGAAATAAAACATAATTGAATTTAAATTATAGAAATCAGTGATATAAAAACATCAGCAAATTCCATAAAGATATCCATTCATGAAGCTCATTAACACCAAAGAGAAAGAAATAAAATTCTGTTTGGAGATTAAAATTCGAAATAAGGGAAAGAATCAAAGTGGAGAGCTGTGAAAAGTGGGATGGAATATCATGCGATACGCAGCTGAATAACACCTGGATTAGAGAAGTATGAACCATCAGAGAAAAGGCAAGGCAGTAGAAGGGGACAAAGAGAGAAGAGTGCTGTGAAATCATCTACAGCAATTCTATGAAGACTCACCCTGGATTAAATCTTGACACAAGTGATAAACTAGTTGAAGCACTTAGGGAATTGGTAGTGAGATTAAGTCTTCCGGCGTCTACTAAAAGATTATATCCTGAAGTTAAAAATGCTAGAAACTAGCAAAATCTTGAGAGTTCACTGAATGATGTTATAGATGATAAACAGAATTGAAGTAGACTACTGTAATGAGGAAATCTAACATGGTACACTGTTCTCTCGAGCAGGTTGCATGACAAATTTATATGTGCAAAGACCACTGACATCCAGTATTTAAGACAACACTGGTAATAGGAAAAATATCAGACAAATAATTTGAAATCCAAGTCAGAAAGAGATACCTGAGACTTCTAAGTGACAAGAAATGACAGAAAGCTGTATGAGAGGGTGTACCGATAAGGCATAAATATAAAGGCCTTATATTTATAAGGCATAAATATAAAAGGCCTGTATATAAAGGCACAGTGTAAGAATTGTGAAAATTAAAATGAGAATATGAGTTTCAACCTGGTGAACTCAATGTTGTAGTATGACAGTTGAACGCCCCATGTGAAATGCACTGGGTATATTGTCGTGTGACTTTTTGCCACATAACTTTATTTATGAATATGTTTAGTCTAATTACTTGATCTTAATTTAAACACAAAATTGTATTTCATTGTACTGACATCGCTGTGAAAAAGAATCAATTTTTCTCCGTACTTTTGAAAAAACACCAAGTTTTGCCAGCAGGTCCCAGGGTTTGCCATCTGTTATATGAGAGAAAAGTTAGGCAGCCTGGAGTTATCTAACAGTGTTTTCCCTAAATTTTTAAGACTTTATGAACGAGAGCACAGCCTCTCCATAGCCATTCCATACTCCCCTGATTCTGGGGAATCACAGACATTCCCCTCAGAGAAGCAGTATGTGAAGTCCATTCCAAATCAGCACAGTTTGCTAAGTTTGCTAAGAAAAGCACTAACTGATGTCTCAATGTTGGCAATTTGTCTTCTGAGAGAGAATTCTTTTACTAAATCTTCTCGATGCTGGATCAACATTCAAAGGTTTGTGGATTTGGGGGTTATTTTGGTTGGTTTTCGTTTGCTTCTGGTTTAGGGGTGAGGGATGCTAGGTAACACAAATGACCCCCAAATTCAACAGAACCACAAAACTGTTTAACTTTTGCCTGGTACACCCGAGGAGGGAGTTTGGTGCTATTTTAAGAGTTCCAAGAACTTCCCACTGACTACATGCTAGGACATCATGGACCTTATTTTAACACAATCAGCTGTAGACAGAAGAGCAGCCACATTAACTGCGTAAATCATGCATCTGCTGTGTTTCTAATATATTGACAGACATCCTAAACCTGCGGGTGAAGGATGACAAAAAATACAATAGATTTTGATAAATCTTAAATTTGCTATAGGAAACACATTTGCCGAGTAATTGTTCTGCTACAGTTTAATCACCAACATCTGGCCTTTTAACAAGTTTTTCTCCATTGTATGCTACCTAAAAAAGAGTTCTATATCTGCAAGAGAAGGGAATTTTCTCTTCAATCTTAGCTCCCCAGCAAGAAGTCCTTCAATTTAGCCTGAGGAGGTTACTACAGTCAAGAAGCCAGACAGTGAAATTGCATTTATACTCCACGCTGGAACAGGAAATTGCCTTTTTTTTTGTCTTTTTTTGTCTTTTTTTTTTTTCACATGGGATTGTTCTCCAACTGTTCCATGATTATTGAGAAGACAATAAGGGCAGTGGGATACTTGGAATAAGGTGGAAAAGGGTTTTTTAAACTCTTGGTACACTGAAAACATCGTCCAAATTCCTACTAAAAGTATATCCACCTTGCATTTTAACAGTGCTAATGTGACTTGGGTATTACATAAAATAAAAAAATATTCTATGTACCTGAATTCTCACAAACTCTTTGCTCCTGAGATGAACTTCAAAGACTCTATTCCCTCTCCTCATTCTTGGATGAATACATGCATTACAAGGCAGAATAATATTATTCATCCCTTTTCCTATATGCAGAAGGTAAACCAAGAGAGGTAATAGATCTGCAGTCCTTCATAGAGGATACATGAAAGAATTGTGTTTCTCAGGCTGTCAGTGCTGGTAAGAAAGTATAAGGAAGTAAAGACTTTAGTTAAGACAAGTGACAGAATGGAGAGAAGTGTTTAGAAACAGAGCCACATTTCTGTACATTGTAATACTAAAGAATTGTGGGGTAAGGTGAAGTAAGGAGAAAGAAAAATGGCAACAAAGGAATGAGGTGCAGAGGGTCACAGTGCAAGACTGAAGAAGGGCTGGATGGGGCCAATGCAGAGGATTTTCCTAGGAGGAAGAAATACCACTCTTTGTAAAGAAATAACTTCACTTCAAAATTCTCAAAGTGAACAGCGAAAGATGATCTCCCCTCCCAGCCTCCTTACTTCTTCAGCAAAATTCTTCCTTCCAGCTAGTGCTGCCCTTTATTTGACTTTAAAAAGTAATAATTTTTCAGACAGAGTGGCTGGGTATGTCAGTTATTACTCACCATGTCACCATTCATGTTTCTGTCTTGGCAGTAATAAAATTGCTATTTTCCCTCATGTTTAAGAAACTTGATGTTAAGAGTGGTTAAATGAATAAGACGTTAAACTCAAAATAAAAATCAGTGACTATAGAAAAATACCTGATGGCCACAGTGTAGATCCCATCAGATAGGCTACATCAAGTACAGTCATTATCTAATGCTTTTACTAAAACAGGGTTCCAGTCCTAAGTTAAGCATCCAACAGGGCTGACATCATATATGAAACTGCTCACTGTAAGTACAGAGTACTCTTCTAGAGCAGGGTCTATTTGTGCCTTTTAAAGAAAGTCAGATAGACCTCATTAGCATGACCCCCTTTCTTAAACAAGAGAAGTCTATTTAGGTTCATCTGTAATTGAGTTACCCAGAAATTATGCAACATATGTTCCTTAAAGCATAACTGATGCAGAAAACAGAATATAAAATGTCAAAAGTCACTTCAGTATTATATGTTGTATATGACAGCAGTGGGGCCACCATTACCAGCAACACCAAGAAGAAGAAATACTAGGAAGGAAAATGAATTCTTTTAGCCTAAAGATGCAGTAACGAACATTTTTTCACATTTAAATACTAAGTGTTCAGGTGCTGAGGGTTAACACAGTGGGACAACACCCAGGGTAAGAAGGACTGATAGGAGTTCTCCAAATAACCTCCAAATGAAGAAGATCAGCTACACGTTTTTTTAATCCCTCTTGTTAATAAATATTGATCCTTGCTTCAGTGGAAGATTTTAAACTTAGCCTGAAACACACAGCATTTTTATAAGACCATTAGAAGACAAAATTTTCTCATTTTTTTTCTAACATAAGCAAGGCAGTTTCCACGTGTAGATATTTTTTGCCTTTAACAAAGGAACCACAATGACAAATTCTCAGAAAAACTTTCTTACCGTACTTCAATTTTGCTGGAACAGAATGTAAGATCTACTGGTATTATCTCTAGGCTTCAGGAGAATGAACAATTCTAAGTCCCATCCGCACTGCTCTGTTAACTTGTTTTTCAGTGTGACCACATTGAGATCGCTCCCCAGAAGCAGGTGCTGGCAACACGCACCAAGAATGGAGAATCCTTAGCCAGGACATTTGGCCAATAATTCCCGGGTGTATTCTTGACATGTTGACACTCCACCTGCATATCACGGGGAAGCCTCTAAGTTCTGAAAGCACTCCAGGTGTAGGAAACAGAGCCTTTACAACCTCTGACTGGACCAGGGCAGGATAGGGTGGGGTTAGAGCACAGCACGCTGTAACAGAACAGTGAGAGTCCTGCAGCCATTTAAACACAAACAAGTTCTAAACTAAACTCCTCAAATCTCAGTCTTGCTTTTATGGAAATATGTCCCAAGTTAAGGGAAATGGTAGAATGGGTTTTGAATAAATGAATAAATAACATCATTAGCACTTGCTGTATATTCTGCCCATAAGCAGACTTCCAGGCTATCGAGAACAGCATTTAAAAAGAGCTTCAGTGAGAACCATAGAATAATAAACATCAGCAAATTATTCTGGAGGTCATCTACTCCATCCTACCATTCAAAGCAAGGTATATTAGAGCAGGCTGCTCAAGACCGTGTGTAGCAGAGTTTGGAATTTCTGCAAAGATGGAAATAGAGAAGTTTCTATTAGAAATAATGACAACACTTCAAGCTAGTAATTAAAATAAGAAATGAGTAAACTGATTTAACTAGAAGCAGTTCTCTCTAAAATTCACTCTAAGCATAAAATAAAATATTGGATTCTCTGCAGTTCTTCAGAATGATGTGAAGCTTTGAAAATAAATTCTCAGTGGTGTACTCTTTCCAGGCAGCCTCAAAGTCCAAAAATTCCCAAAGGATATTAGAACATCTGACATCCTAGTGTTAGTGCCAACTAAGTGTTCAAACTTGCCCTGTAATTCTCACACTGAATAGTTATACTGTGGTCAGAAGGCATTTAAAAATTAAAAGAAGAAATACTGGAAAAAATAGCTCTTCACATGGAGTTTCTACACAGATTTATGACTGGGTTATAAATTGCTGAACTCTGAAAAGCGTGTCAAATTTTAAAGACGTCTTCAACTTTTCTCTTCCCCGTCTCTCCTTGCCTCCCACCCCCAACAGAATACATGTTAGAAACTGTAAGTTCTAGCAGAGAATAATTTGCTAGATCACAGTGTTTTATGTAAGAACAATTGGTTTTTTCAGTTCTTTGCCTCCAGTTCTACTCAGAACCTGAAGGTATATAAGCAGCTGCAAAAAAATAATGAAAACAGAGTTAATTAAAAAAATACTCAAAGAACATTTGGGCCTTAATTTTTTCTCTTTGTTAATTTGATTTTAACTTGATTGCCTGCATTAAAATGAGGACACATTGTAGTTCTTAATTCAAATTAATTCCATAGGGTATTTCCTGGTTTGTGAATTGGTTAGAGGATTTTTTTCAGAGATGAGAGAAGAGGGAATGAGCCTAGGTCTCCTTAAATCCACACTTCTCTCTGTTGCTGTCTGTTGATAAGTAGACTATAGAAATTTCATAGCTTTGATTGTAAAAAATTGCAAATTGTTCTGTACAAACATCCATTTAATGCACATAAAGTATTTTAAGGGTAGCCAGTGACAGTGTTTGTTAGCCATACTGTTTGGCTAACAAGAACTCTATGTATTACTGCCACAGGATTCCACTGTGATGTTGTAATTGCTTGCTTCTTAAAGGGAGGATTAAGGCAGTGACTGAAAGGGGACATAATTATAATTTCCTAAACTCTATTCAGTTTGGATTTAGGCAGGAAAAGCACAAACTTCAGGGGATTTCTTTAGTTCCTCGACCAATTATATGAAGTAACATTTCTCCATTATACAACACTCATATACATAAACAAGATAATCCCACACAGAAATAAGTTTGCCTACAATTCTTTTACCCTCATCAGTTCAGCAGGAGGCTTCTGTAGATGGACTATATATGTATAGCATGTGATGGGATTGAGGATCAGAACACTTGTTTTTACTGACAATGGGAAAGCCAATGACAAGAGGTCGTTGCTCAGTATCGTTGCTTTCTTGAGCAGAACTGCTGAGGTACAACAGATGCTTGTCATCAGAGTTCCAGGTGAATATTACAGACAATCAAGAACTATGCCAGTCACAAGGCTTCCTAATCCAACTCTGCCTAACGATCAAACCAAAAATTTTCTCTCTCACTAAAATGTGGCTATTTTGATCAGCCTAACTTTAAATGCTTCCCACAATGACATTCCCATTATTTTCCTTATCAGATCCTTTTACTATATGATGGGGAAGCCATTAGTTCCAGATTCTTTTTCCTGGGAAAGGCAAAGTTCCTGGAGCTATAGAATTTATTGATGATTACTGAAATAGAGAAAAGCCTGGATTAAGGATTATGTGTCTTGTGACTTCTTTCCTTTCTGAGGAGTGGGAGGGTGTGTGAAGGGAGAAAGCAGAGGGAGAAGACAGCTGTTTTGATCTGCACATGATGAAAAGGGCTGCTATTTTTCTGTGTATTTCTGGTTCCTTATCATGTTTCTGATGCATTGAGAGGTTTGTTTTCATAAAAAAAAAAAAAAAAAAAGAAGAATTTAGGAGTAAGTTATTAAAAACTCTACGAAACAAAGTAAAGATAACTATCCTCTCTATAGAAACTAAGCAGAAAAGAGTGATTTGGATCAGTCAGATAATTATCTATGGAACAAGACCCAAACTTTTTACTCCTAATTGTGTGCCCTCTTTCATTCCTTTCCTACTACTCTGCCTTTATTTCTGGTTTTTTTTTTCCCCCCCTGCAATTTTTGCATCTCTCTATTGCTAGTAGTTTCTTCCTAGAACAGCTGCTCCGTGTGTATAAACAAATAACACCGGTGGCTGCTATCCCACTACTATGAATTTTCTTCCTGATGATACTCAGGAAAGCAAAATTAAATTATTGGTTCAGGAAAGCACTAATGAAACTGTAGGGAATCTCTGCGGCAAGACCAAATTTTAAGGATTTTCTTTTGATCAGAGCTGGAGAGCTGACATCTGCTGCCTATTTGTGGAATTTATTGTAATAGATTTTTCCGGGACAGGCTCCATGAGGAACCTCGGTTCACGTGTAACAGCTCCCCCTTGTGTAGACGTTTCGTAAAGTAACATTTCAGTAATTTAATTAACATTAAAGTAACAATTAGGTTGCCTTGCTAATAAAAAGTTTTAAGCAAACACTGTTGCAAGAGAACACTAGTTGGAACAGAGAAAATCCAGACACATTAAAACGCATGCTCCTTTCACTTTCAAGCTTGTGGCACTTTTCACTGGATATGTCCCCTTGAGTCAAATCACCCTAATGAAACTAAATGGCAAATGTCCCTCCTTCAGCTGAACATCATGTTCAATATTTACTTTAGGAGGAGCGAGAGAAATGTGTCTATCTGAAGTCAAAACCACAGAGATGTGTAAGTCAATCTAAGCAGCATCTGATTCTATCTCCCAGCACCTTAGTATGGAAATTCCTGAAAGGCAAGATTTAAACAAAGACAGCCCAAGACAAGCAAATATCATGATTGAGATGCAAATGAAATGCAGTCAGTAGGAATTTTGCTTTAGTGCACAGCCCCGATGTCAGAGGTCCCTGCAATGTCCAGGTACAATCACTTAGGCTGCTGGAGTGTTCATCAGCTGGAGAGTGAACATTGTTTCTTTGCTTTCAGCTTTTTACAATTGCTAGTTCAAAGAAACATTCTTCTTGTCTTAATTTGTGAGCTACAAATGCAGTACCCAGTCATTTCCCTACCGTTGGAATGGAGTTAAGTAATTAGCTACATCTTCGCTTCACTTTAAAAAAGCTGTGAAACCCATCATATGTTAAAATTGTAATACTTAACTTACTGATTTCAGGTGCTTATGTTCAAAAAGCCACCAGGGAAAACTTCCAAACAGCTGTCACTTCAGTCTAGAGACACCTAAACTCCCTGAGGCTTCTCAGATGTGTGTGGGTGGCTGCTACTTAACATAGTTCTGGCAAAGCAAATGGGCCCGTGGTAAACCTTTACTATTAGAAGTGTATAAATTAATCAGAGTTATTTCCACAGAACTAGGCTGAGAAACAAATAGCTCATTGCCAACTAAGTTGAGTAAATAATTGTCATGAGCAAGAGGAGTGGATGGTGATGAGCACAGATAATGGCAACATCTTTGTCTGGCTCAGCTTTAGCCTTGCTGGTATTTTGCACACAGAAATGATCAGCTTGCTGTCTAGGACAGAACTATGGCCAATTAGGAAAAAGGAAACTAGGTGTTTCTCTGCCTAATTAGAGTAAATGTTCCCAGTACAGCTGTTGTACATTGATAAGATCAGACTCATGGCAACTACATTTTGTAACCATGGCTTGCTCTCTTCTAAAATCTGTCACATGGAGAAGGAGATGGCAGCTGCACTTCATGTAATAGCCTGGCACTCAGCAGGAGTTGGCAGGTGCAGAATTTTTTTCTTTTGAGGAGGTTAATATCCACATGTCCTATCTCCTAATGCAATAATTGATCATCCGACTCATAGCTGCTCGTGGTGGTGGTGCATGCTGTGCTCCTTTGGGAAGCTGTCACAAAGTATAAGAGAATTCAAGATTGCTATATCAGGAATTCATCATGTTGGAGACCAGTAGCTGGGATACATTCCAGGAAAGTGAATGTTCAGGTTCACTGCTCAAGCACTATTTACACATTTATGTGCTGACTGGCTAATAATAAAACACATAAATAAGTTTGGCAGTGAGAACCTAACACTCCCGCCCATCTAGGTGAGTGAAGCTGCTACAGACTAGGCTGGGTACACACCCTCTGGCTCTTTCTTCCACTCCCTGTAATCTTAAGATGAATCTGTGCACCAAGGCATGACTTTAGGAGAAAGAGGAGAAGGAGTGCAGCCTGCCTTCAGCCCCATGAATAGTTCTTAGTACACCAGGCAGGGTGCTTTCTGAAGCTGTAAGTTTTAGACTACCTGAGGCTGAGGGAGTAAATCACACCTATATTGTTGGGTCCACTGCAGATACATTCCTTCTCTGCCTCACTTCTTGGATCTCAGCAGGATTTACAGAAAAATAGGTGCTCAGGCTGTGGACAGTCTTAACATGCACGGAAGCACAGCTGCAAGTCCCTGCAGAGCTTTCTTTAGCTGCCTTAAGAGATCTGTCTTAATGAGAAGACTCCTAAAGAACTGTAGGGTTCACAGAGTTAGGCAACAACTAAACGGGAACTTTTAGATTTAAAAAAAATAGATTTAGTAGCAGATCCAAAAATTGTTGAAATGAGCTTCAAGTATCTAATATGCACTCTTTAAATTATTCTTTCTATATTGATTTGCCTATTGAATACATTAAAGCTGATGCATTTGTAGGCTCGACTATAATTAGGACGTGTCATCTGAAACACACTGAGATACACTGGTGAATCCTTTAAAGGTGCTGTTACATGTTCTATTTCCCAACTTTAGTAGCGGACAGTGTTACTAAATTATTTTTAATTGACCTTATCAAATGGAGTAATTACTTTGATGGTGGTAATTAAAGCAAACACTGATCTCTTACCCAGAGTATATATGAGAGGAAATGTGGTGAGATCTGCTTGAATTATTTTTTTTAAAATCTATTTATACTTAGACTAATATTTCACATTTTCTCTCTTGGGAAAGACTGAAGTGAAATCTAAACCCACCCTAATTCTGTTAAAACAAACAAGTTATGCCTCGCACTCCTACTTTCCGGAACCTCTACTTGGTTTTCAGTGATTGGAATACTGCCTTTATGCTTTTTCATATGAATCAGCAGTAGAAAATATTCCCTGTTGATTATGATTCCACAACAAGCCTATTACTAACTCAGTTCTGGTTTCATGAAAAATAGAAATTTGCTGGCTTTAAAATGCAGGTATGTTTCCAGGGTAGAAATATTACATTCTGCTAGAAAATAATACTGATTCTTACCAGAACCACAACAGAACATTTTATCTCTGGAGGTCTGAAGACACCCCTTTTTGAACAATTCCACTGGGGGTCAGATTTAGTAGACTGTTATCCTCTATAAATCAACCATGAAAAATGGACAGCAAAACAGTCCATAGAGGCAGTCCTGGAGAGAGCACAGAAAGCCACGCAGATTTGAGCAACTCTTTCAGAAAACCTTTCCCACAACTAAACTGGATCTTCCCAACAAGTCTTGCTTTTAAAAATCAGTTCCAATATTCCCCACTTAAACTTTATAAAACACACATCAGTATGAGATAAAGACTACCATGAAATCTTTCAGTCTGAAACACAGTGGTCATTAATTAAAGGTAAGTGTTACGGTGGAAAGTGTTCAACAACACTAACCCTGGTGGTACAGCCATTACATCAGATAACAAATATTGGTGCTTTGTCTCTGAGACAAACCTGTGTTCATCCCAACAGCAAATTGGCACCAGTGAAATACAGCATAGGAGCACAGACAAGAGAAAAAGAGCTTCAGGATGACTAAGTGCGTGCACGTGACAACCCACCTGGAGTGAGTGCTGTCTTCTTCTTGTTCTCATAATACATACTTTGTGTGAGAATCCAGTGTACCTATTTCTCACTTTGGCCTTTGATGTGCAAGCTACTGCTGCAGATTTTTAAATCAGATAGCCTAATCTCTTTTCTTCGTCATGTACTGTAATTCCTAGCTGCCTGTCCTCTGCAGAGTATAAAATCAGGAATTGTGTACTCTTTACTGTTAATATATTACTTCAAGGGTTTGTAAGAAGTGGGATAACAAAGGGCTTATTTCTCATTCCTGAATGTAATTTAATTCCTGAAATCAGTGAGGTAGGCAGCCTTATTGACTTTGTACAGTACTTTACTCTTGGATATGTACTGGTATGACCCAGAACTCCAAAATCTCAGATTTGGCCAAACCTCTAATTACAGGGCTGTCTGAATAATCCACCTTCGGCAGTGCCCTACACAGTACAGTTCCAGTTCAGCCTTGTTGCACAAGATTTTCACCTACAAGGCTGCTCGTTGTGCCCAGCAGTTCCACACACACACCTCCCGTGTCACTGTACAAACCACAAATAATGAGTCAACCAGATCACCATGCCAGCAGAGCTCCAGCACCCATGCTCTCCCTGTAGCTCAGTGGCTTGCATCTGATGCCATTTATTCCTTAGGCTGTCTGCACATTTGGCTTCTCTCTTTCACCAGCTGGGAAAGGTTACTAGCCAGCTGCATGCTTCTAAACAGACAGCAGAAGATCTGCACAGACACACAGGCAGAAGAAAATACAAACAGGAGCCAGCGTTTGGCTAGGAATCATTGTTTTTCACACACGGCTATTCCTTCATAGTGCTCAATCCCATCCATCCTCTGCCCAGCTGCTTACCCCTCTGTGTTCTCACCCCACGACATTTGCAAGGTCAACATCTTGCTGAGTGACAACATGGAGCACAGACTCATATAGAGGAAATTTTATGTTCAGGATGGAGTCTGGTATGTGCACAAATACAAATCAAAACAGATTGGATTACCCAAGGATGACACAGAAATATTTCTGAAGGAAAACCTGGCTGAGCTCCTACCTGTGATTCAATTAGTCATCTACTCCAGCCTCTCACAGCAAAAGATGGCTCGTTAGACTAGGACTCAAAGTACATCTAGAAAGCTGGATGAGTCAGAAATAGGTTGTCTTGAAATATCTTGGAAACACACCTCTGTCCACATCCTACCCTGACTAAGACGTTTGCACGTCTGAGAGCATCCACAACTTGATTTCCTGGCCAGTCCAGAAGGACGTAGAGATATTTCTCTTTTTTTCCCATCAGGTAGGGCATCGTTTTCCAAACAAATGTTATTGGTACATCTGCAGTGTTAAACTAGGGACTTCTCTAGAGGATTGTGACTGGAGATGCCCTCTGAATGTTTTATATTCCTTCCTTTGTATAGAGTCCTGCTAGTGAATGACTGCATCCCCTCCAAATGTGTTGGCTTGGAGTATATCCATGAAGGAAAAAAATCACATAATGAATTCCCCTTCCTTGTGTCCTGTGTGGCAAAGGAAGTGTTCTCTGGAAACTGTAAGGATCTGCTCAGTGCGTACAAAATATATGATTCTGAGCCTGAGGAAAGATGTTTTTACAACAGCACCAAATTTGAGCTCTTCTCTTGATCAAGCTTTATAATATATTTTGTTTCCTGACTAAATGTGTATCCAGCAGGACTAGAGCAGTGATTGTCCCCCTGTAGTTAGCCTTTTTCTGACCACATCTCAAATACTGCGTTCGGTTCTCGGCCCCTCACTACAAGGAAGGACATTGAGGAGCTGGAGCATGTCCAGAGAAAGGCAATGGAGCTGGTGAGGAGTCTGGAGCACAAGTCCTGTGAGGTGAAGCTGGGGGAGCTGGGGTTGTTTAGCAGGGAGAAAAGGAGGCTCAGAGGAGATCTTATTGCTCTCCACAACTCCCCGAAAGGAGAGTGTAGCCAGGTGGCAGTCAGTCTCTTCTCCCAGGTAAGAAGTGGCAGGACCAGAGGAGCTGTCCTCAAGTTGTGCTAAAGGAGGTTTAGATTGGATATTAGGAAAAATTCTTCACCTAAAGGGTTGTCAAGCATTGGAACAGGCTGCACAGGGAATGCACTTGAATAAATACCACCATCCCTGGGGATGTTTAAAAGATGTGTAGATGTGGCACTTAGGGACAGGTTCAGTGGTGAACACAGCAGTGCTAATGGTTGGACTGGATGACCTTAAAGGTCTTTTCCAAACCAAATAAGTCTATGATTTTAAACTCTGTTCCGCCTACAGACACAAAGGAAATCCTAACCAGTGGCCTCTGCCATGTCTTTCAGCGGTTATGATCTCTCAAAGGAAATAGCATCCGGGTGTTATGGCAAAAAGCACATCCACGGACTCAGGCCTCAGCATTTGAAAAGCCTTCCTGCACGATGAAGGCATTCAAGCAGGCCAGAGTCTGTCAGGATGGATACTGGCAACAGATCTTTGTGGGATCCAGGCCCAGACAGAGCCTGAGGGAGCAGCACAGAAGGCTGCCCCGGTGCAGTCTTCAGTAACAGTGTTCTGTTGTAGCAGAACACACGCAGTAATTGAGATAATACAGCTGGTAATGGGATAAAGCAGCACCTGCTGATTGCTTTACAAACAAGACCGGTCCAAGAGAAATAGAAATTCAAGCAATTTTACAGACATAACATGAGTTGGGGTGAAATCACTGGAAATAATGTGGGAAGGCATCATGAAAAAATATTAAACAGAGACTTGAAGAATTCGTGTAGTAACAGAGCTTACATAAAATTGTCCCCTGTCTAACAGATGCTATAGAAGAAAAAAATAGAACATTAAGAATGGAGTAGAGAGGCTATGGAGGCACAGAGAGAAAAGAAAAGTATGCTACCATGGGAGAATATGTAGGTGGAAATATGATCAGTGTTGTACACAGGAGCAGAGAAATGTTTAAATAAAACATGTCCAGCTGGTTTATTCTGCTACTGTTCTTAAGTGAAGTGAAACCATTGAGACAGAAACCCTGTTCTGTGTATTTAATAATTTTTCAGGGAGTGGGATATTTGAAGCTTTGGGAAAATACATCAGAAAGAGATGCGAAAGACTCAAGGAAACAGCATGGGACTGAAGCAGATTTTAAACATTTTTCAGGGCAATAGGAGGCTGAGTATATGGAGTGTGCAGTTGTCCTCGGAAATGGATGTCTCTTTAGTATGCTGTTACTCAGCTGCATCTTTCAAGCTTGATTAATGCTTAATGTGATTGTCTTTAAAATCTGTCAGCATTTGGCACAGATGAGATAAGTGGCTGTGACAGAAGTGCAAATATTTGTACTGCAGTTTTGTACCCTGATGTGGTTACGATTAATAAGTTTTGCTTATGCACCTCTAGAGATTGTTTTGTAAATTATCCTGCTTGGATATATTAAATTTATATTAAATCAAAATGTTCAAATATATTTTCCTGTGGGTTTACTATTTTGAATAAATAGGCAGCAACCTTGCTTAGAGAACCTAGCTGGCACATTTTAAACATTGTGCCAAAGCTGAACAGATTAAATTGATCAAAAAGAGATCGAATCACAAGATATGTCCCCTGATACAGGCAGGAAATGGGGCTAAAACAATACTTTAAAAAAATAATTTTCAGGAAAACAGAAGAAGCGAAAGCTTTTTCAATAAAGATAACAAAAGATTCCAGATAGTGTAAAATGTAAAATTCACACAAATCAAGCTGTAAAAGTAAGTTAATTATTTGGAATAGAGCATGAAGAAAGAATGACTTGTTGACTAAAGGAGCAATGATGCATTTTAGAAGTTTTTTGCTATCCTCTCTTTATCTGAAGGACATGAAACAATGGGGTCTTCCCAAGTGGGTATGCTGTACAAAGAGAGAAAAAACCCAAAGATTTTGTTTTGCCTGGTGTTCAGGCAACCTCCTGTTTTCATCGGTGTGTAATGGATCTTGGTAACGTCAATAAAGTCATAGTCACCAACCATACTATTCTGAAAGAGAAGCTAGGAGTTTCTCAGAATCATAGCTAAAATCGAGTTAAAGCAATTGAGGAGAGTAGCTGGGGGGGATGGCTGGTGAAAGATGAAAATACTCATTGATATTATTGATATTTATCAGATTATAGATTCTAATTAGATGCTAGATTATTAAGGCAGCCAAAGGGTCAGAGAAAGGAAAAATCCCAATTGCCTTTGACAGTCTGATTTTTTAGGATTTAGTCTCCATAGGGAAATAATTGCCACTTCTTGAGCAGAAAAGACATTTGATCCAATGGATGCCTGAACTTATTTGGCAAAGGAGACAGGGTAGGTAATGTTGTTGTCCTTACTAAAGTTTCAGTCCAACTGTCACACTTCCAACTCTGACAGCGAGCTGCTTCCTTTTCCTCTCCTACACAGGGTTTCACAATTTTCTCTCCTCTTTACTTTGATCTATAAAAAGACCAATTTCCTGTAAGGGTTCCTGTCTATGAATTTATATCTTTACTCTTTGGAACTAAGTTTCCTACTGATGTTTTCCTTCCATAAATTCTCCTAGCCATTTTTTTTCCATATGCAATTCAGATTTAGCAAAAGGTGCAGGCTCATTGTGAAAATGTTTGATAGAGTGAAAATGTTTGGTAGAATGACAATGACAAAATGAGGAGAGACACTTGGTAATGATAAGGAAGGCTGAAATAAACTGTATTCTAAATCTGAAAATAAGGTCCTTATTAAAACAAAGATTATTAAATTATTCCTAAGTTACTGTCTATTTTTGCTTTGACGTCTAACCAGCCCACAAACTTCCCAGCTCCCACATCTGGCTTGACATCAACTGTAGACAGAATAACAGTTTTACATTAATATTATTGACACAATTCCTGTCCACATCTGATTTCCTCCTGTAAGTCTGGAAAATTTTTCCAAGTAAGAAATTCAGATAATGATATCCTCAAAACAAACATATATGTTATTCCAGAACTCTTCAAAGGACAACCTTCCTTTATCAAACAAGTAGCACAACTATTTTGATAGATATGATTGTGTGGCAATTCAGAATTTTTTGGACCCTGAAAAGAGTTCTGTTGTTTCTTCAAGCTGAGAACCATGAATATTTGCATACAAATACAGCTTTGGGACATGGCTACAATAAGAATGTGCTGATCGCAAAGAGTGAGATGCTTGAAACTGCATTTCGAAAGTTCTGAATTCATAAGTTGCAAACAACCTGTCACTAGTGATTATTTCTCCCCAGACAACAGAATGACAGCAAAGTTATTGTCTACATTTTAGTGATCTGAAAACGAATGGATTTATTGAGAAGCAAAATGTCTATAGGAGCCAGGTAGCCCCATTCTGTCCTTCTAAGTCTTCGGGCAACAGATTATGGGCTGTAAATGATCGAATCTTTGTCTTGTCTTAGTGATTGAATCCTTAAAAGTGCAGTGTTCAGCTTCTGATTCTGCTCTGTTTGTGTAGGTTTCAGCACATGCTCTATTAAGAAGTGTCAGAGTAATGCCCTTCTGTGAGAGGATCCCTCCCCTCAAAAGGAAACTCATCAGGATATGTTCTCAATTGCAAATTGAAAATAGGATCTCTGAGACACTGCCTTTGTTGTTGGTTTTTTTTCAATTGAAACTATTTGAAAAAAAAATCTTTAGTGGTTGAAAACTTGGACATCAAGTTCTCAGCCATTTAAGCTGTTAGATACGGTCTGTGGATTCTGGATCTTGAACTTAGATGTCTAAATCCTATCTAAATTCTATTTTGAGTTGAACACTTTCATATATCATGTTTAATTTAAGAAGTGTCTTAAGGTATATCGTGTCTGCTGATCTTATTTTCAACTATTCCTGGATTTCAGCCCAAGCCATCCCAGTATTCAAGTTTGAAAGTACTTTAATCTCTAGATGGCTTGTCAGATATGCACAAGGATTAGAAAGTGGGTCTTTGTTGTGTTTATTTTTAACTTTAGCTGTTATCTACCTGCTCTGGAATAAAGGAGCATGCAAAATACCCTTGAAATTCTGATAGACATTCAATGTCTTTCTGAATCTTTTCCCTGCTGAAAAGCCAGTTCGCAACAGCTGAGAGAAACAAAAGTACTCAGAGAACTATGGGATATGCACTCGGGAAATAACAATAAGGACAGAAAGAGTAATTGGAATGCCTTGTCCTCAAATGCTGGTCAATCAAGCATATTTTGGCTGCTCAGGCAGAGGTGGTAAGCAGTCACAATGAAGAGGTAGTCTTAAAACATAAAACTTACCTTTGTTTACAGTGCCTTAGATGCCTCAGCTTTTAAAATGGTAAAGGTCATTTATCTGCAGTTCTATAGCTAGCATCGCACTTACAGTTTTGAAGCCTTTCACCTCGGCTGCTGTGGCAGTGTTTTCCCAGAGATGCTTTAGCAGTGTTCCCTGTCATTCTCATCCTGCTATTCTCATGGCCTGGCACTTGCAAACCCCAGTAAGGCTGTCATGGTGAGTTTTCATTTGAAGTCACATCGTTGCTAGATATCACCCCCTTCCTACATCATGCTTGCAGTATTTGGTTTATATTAGGGGACCTGATAATATGCATGCACAAAGCTTTAGCGTCGAGGCTGAACCTCTGCCTGATCAAAGCATGCTCCAAGCTGTTCTAATAGTAGGAAGAACCCTCACAGGACAATTTGAAGTTTGTCACCCTGAAATGAGCACATGAAAAGGGCAAAGGAAGGAGGCAGAAACCGGTCTTTGGCAAGAGGCTACTCACTGCTTTTACTGCCAAGAGTAAAGAGGTTGTTTAGGGTGAATGATTTTTATTGGGTTTTTTGTTTTGCTTTTCAGGAAGATGATACCCTTGCACTCCCTGGCAGTTAATGCCTCCTCATCCATCCTGACATCTTCTCCTAATAGAATCAGCAGGAAGCCTGTCATTGCTTGACAGAGGCCTCCACAAAGCACACAGCTGTGCTATGGCAACTTTTCCAGCCTTCTGACCTTTGATCTTCTACCCACCTCTGTACTCAGGTTTATTAGCTGCTATTTTGCACAGGGACAGTGACACTCACTGGCAGTCGATCAGTGCATGGCAACAACCAACTATCTCTGAAACACACCTCCAGAATGTTTCCAAAAACGGATCATTTGTGAAAGAGCTTCAAGCAATTATGGACCACAGTTCAGCAATAAGTCATGGATAAAATGTCCTTGATTGCCACCAGAAATTAATTGCTGTTTGTTATTCATTATTAATTACTGACACCAATTGTTCACAAACCACTAGAAGCCACCAGCAATCACCAGTATATAGCACCAAAGACCATTTGCTTCACCACTGCATTTAATTGCAGAAGCTATGAGGTTTTATCCAGACAAGTTCAACAAGTTTAGCATATTGCACCTGTTACTTATTCCCAACACATAGGGACAGAATACTTCTGTAATCAAAGGATGCCCAAAGGAACTCTATGCTTTTCCACTCAATCCAGAATTCCAAATGCTTAGGTTTCTTCAGAATGGCATTTGCAGCATGCACATTCGGTGTCCATTTCCAAGTTTCAGAACAATATTCACTCAAATAAAGGCCTTTTAAGCCTTTATTTATTTGTTTATAACCTTGTAAATCATTGGTGTGCAAAATAGTAACCAAAGGCTTTGGAAATAGTCAACATACATAAGACCATTCTAAACATTAATGAGAATTCTCTGTAAACACTGGAGAAATTCATCCAGACAAATTACAAAAAACATCGGTATAGAAAAATGGATGACAGTTATAAATATTGCATGGGATTGTTGAGCTCCAGAAGAATGCTGCCTTCTAATTCACAGTAAATCAGATTCTTTAGAGCCCTTGAAGAATACCTGAACTGTTGGATGGATAGGCATAAGCATTTCTCATCTAAATATTCTTGCAATATCATTCACCCTCTTGCATAAAGAAAATCCGACAGAAAATTAATACTCTTATATGTTATATCTGACATTTATGGATGTAATCAGGTACCATTCTTCTCTGTACGGGGTCACCACTGCCTCTAATTAGATAGACAAAATTAGTCCTCATTTTGAAATGTAGATTCTATTCCTGTTATGTTTTATCTGACATAACCTCTTATGATGACTGACATACATTATGTACATGTGTATTAGAGCACAACTTGATAATTACATATATTTATGACAGATTTAATGAAAAAATAACTATGCAAGATACCGGTAACTATCAAAATTTTGTCTCCATGGAGATATCACCCTGCAGCTTAAAAAAATAAAAAATAAAAAAATGGTCATGAGATGCAACAGAGGCTTCCCCCTTCCTATTCTTCTCTTCAAATCACTGGTCAACCGTCTCTCATCTCTATTCAGAGTCCATCAATGCGTGGAGATAGAAAGTGGTCTGGAAGTGTATTTCATAAGAAGGAGAAAACATATTCATGCCAAATGACCCTCAGAGAGAATGAATCACCCAAGAGAAGGAATCTGGTAACTCCAAATCTACACAAATTTCTTGTCTGCAGAGATTCTCAAAAACTGTTTTCCTTTGGTAAGGAGTGAAGGACCAAAATCACAGATACAAGTCCTGCAGTACTGCAGGGTTCAAGGCTTATTAAGATCAGCAACTGAGAAGTAAATTGCTATGCTTTTAGTCCTCTACTCTAGTACATCTCAGGCTTAGACAATTCAGTTCAGGTTTCTCAAAACATTGGAAATATTGGCAGCACCATAAAGGCAGTAAGAGGAAATCAGGGTTCCTGAGTCACTGGGACTACATAATCTCTAAAGCCCGAAGCACAGTAAGCAAGACTTTTTGATTTCACAAAAATCTACCTAGTATATAAGTTTGTCATGTACTGTAACCATAATTGAAGCATATGCCTGCGGAAAAGTTGAGAAGTACTGTTCAGAAATCTTCTAAATAAAGCATTAGAAAGTGGTAAACATCACCTTCATGTTTGGTTTTAGACACATCACCAAAACTTGCTGTGCAGCATATGACATGTCCCATTCTTTGGCTTGGAAATATAATTAGTAAAATACCACAACAGTGTTTTCAACTGGCTGCAGCAGAAACACTCATACTTCATTGTACAGGGCTCTGAAGTGACTCTGTAGACATGGCATAGAGTTAACTTCATCTGCTTCAAATTAAAAATACGCTTTTTTAATGCCAGATTCCCAGTTGGTATATCAGGCATTTTGAGATCTGTGCAAACATTTACGTGAGGCACTGCTGGAATTATGTTCTTTACACCACATGCTAAAAAACGTGTTGCATTCGTCTCAGCAATGACTGAAACAGAACCTCAGCAGCTGGGCAGAGTGTGATAGAGCTGCAGAAACAAAATATAATATGCCTAGTAACAACAGTTAAGCTACCAGTTTCCAATTCTTCCTTTTCGTTTTCCTCCCAACAGAGCACAGTTAGACCCTTTGTAAGCTTTACCTTGCATATCTTTGACTAATTAAGCCATTTCAGCCATGTGCTGCTTCTGTAGAGCAAACAGAACTTTGGAGGGCAAATATAATTGGCGGCACCACAATGACTCAGTAATACATGCTAAGAGGAAAATATGATAAACTGTTGGTTCACTCTCAGTAAAAATCAAGTACTTTCCACAATTTATTGCTGAGCACTGAATTACATCTGCACAACTAAAGACACAAATGGTGGATGAAACTGAAAACAAACAAGCAATCTCCTTAAAGGTTAGTCCAATTAGCAAATGATGGGATCAAGCTGCTAGTTTGAGTTGCTTTTCTCCAGATTAGAAGTGTTTTTGCAAAAATGACTTCATTAGGTAGAGAAAAACCGAGATTAAATATCCAAAGAATACTTTCTGATGATGAAAGCTTCTGGATATGTGATAATCTCCCCAGAGAAAAGACATCAGCTAACCACTAGGATTATTTAAGAAAGTGCTGGGTGATACATTGAACAATATGAGTAATTTTTAAAATAATTTCCCCGTTTTTATGCCTGTAATATTCTGATTACTAGACAGCATAAGCAAGAAGGATTTGCTTTTATAATGCTACTAATGACTTTCTTGATTTTTTCCAACTTCAGTGCTACAACAGGTTACTGCTAATTTGATGGTGTATTAAGCTAAGTTCATTCAGTGAAAAACAGTTAAACTCTCTTCTGCATCATAATATAAATATTTCAAGTAAATTTTGAATTTTTTTTAAAACTTTGAGACATTTTTTTCAGGGAAAAAAAAGTGCTACTAGGTCTTTAGCAAAGTTTGGTTTTTTGGTTTTTTTTTTTTTTTTTTTTGGTTGATGAAAAATATTTGCTCGAAATATTAAAAGAACTTACTTTAAAGAAAAAAACAAGCAAATGGCAAACCCCAAAAACCCCAACTACATAATGATATACAAATATTCCCTTTAAAACTTTTTTTCTCATGATGCCAAACAAGTTTGATATCAGGACAAAGTTCTTCACTCAGAGGGTTTTTGGGCACTGGAATAGGCTCTCCAGGGAAGTGGTCACAGAACCAGCCTGACAGAGTTCAAGAGGTGTTTGGACAACACTCTCAGACCCATGGTGTGATTTTTGGGGTGTCCCGTGCAGAGCCAGGAGTTGAACTCCATGATCCTGGTGTCCCTTCCAACTCAGCATGTTTTGTGGTTCTATGAAACATTTAAAAGGGTGATGTGGTTGGAAAGTAGATTGGTTGTTAATACAACATTGACAAAGAAATGAAGCATCATGTATGCAGTAATAATATTATATCATATGTGGTTTAATGCACTTTTGCCATTGCACAAACAAAATAGGAGATTGTAGTTCCAGCCTGCTCATAGAAGTGAAATTTTTCTGGCCCCAAATTATGGCACTCTGCAATTCTCTACAATCTCAGGTGTTAACACCTGTAATGACTATTTTATAATCTGCCTATACAGGACAAACAGCCAAAGTGAAAACTCAGCAGATAGCACACTTCACAATATCAAGGGAAGGGAGTCCTTCTCATCAGAGCACACACAGGATCAATCAATACAAACATAATTTTCAAACATAACCCAGTTCCCCAAAACCAAAAAAGTATTTCGCCACACTTCACAGCAACTACTGAGATGTTTCATAGAAGGACTGAACTTGAGGGCTGTTACTATCTGATTACTCCTGCTCTGTGAGCATAAGAACACAGACCCAGATCCTCTTTTACTGCCACTGATATTTCCTGAACCTTCCTCAGTCCCACCCTAGAATCTCTTACCCATTACTACTGGCCACTACAGGTAGGAAGTGAAATATAAAGATACAGAAAACTGGAAAGCTGGATAGTGCAAGGTTTTCTAGTCTTCAAACTGAGAATAAGTAGTGTCTCCAGGGTTAATTTGATATTAACTGTATTGACTGAATAAAAAAGTTAATGGAAAAATTCAAAGTAAAGGGCTCAACTTACAGTGTGGTTAGGGCTTTAATTGCATTTTCAATTTTCTAACTTTACTTTTAGCAGGAAAGCTGTAATAATTGAAGGACAATCAGCCTGGAGGCTGTTTCTTTTCTGTTGCTTCTTAATAGTTTATGCAGGTTAATGAGGTGTGCCTCTACTAACCTTGATTTTAAAGGGGTTAGGGAACTAACCTGCCAGCTACACACCTACAACTTCTTGAGCAGAATCTAGTGATGTTTTAAGAACACCCTAATAATTGCTTTTTGCCCTTGATCGACAAGTTTTTTAACACTAAAATGTGTCTTTGTTAAGGTAAGTTTTCTTATGTGCACATGAACATATTACTCTAAAGAAATTTTTAAGTCCTTGAAGGACTCTTCAGCTTCATCTTGGCGCAGCAGTTTTCTTTGCTACCTGCCATATTTAGCTTTCATATCCTACTCCAGAGAAAGTTGCCTTTTAGTTTGTTGAAGTACTTACTGGGTGTAAAAGACTTTTTGACCATAAGGAAAGAAAACAACTTGCAAAGTTCAGTATATTTTATGTTGCACTACATTAAAGAAGGGTGTATGAATACGCGTGCTGTGCACGAGCTCTGTAGTGCTCCTGTTACAACTGATTGCAGCCTTCTTCCTGCCCGGCTCTGCTGTTTCAGGTTGCAGAGAAAATCAGCACATTTTGAATGTCTAGCCAATCTGTCACTCCATCTTTGGTTTCCGCACATGAAAGAGAACAAAAACTGACACGTATTTGTAAAGACACTATTTACCCTGAAGTGCACGTTTGCTCATTGGCTTTATCTGAGCCGCTGGAAAACTGTGCATGTTGGAGAAGGCATTCCTCCCACTCCACTGAGCCGCAGCCACGAAACAAGAAAAGCCTCAAAGCAGAGAAGGAGAGGCATCTGCCAATGCAATTGCAATCAACCGTTCCTCTGGTGCCCTGAGGAAACTAAAACACTGTGTCTGTCTAAAGTAGCACAGAGGCTGCTATTTCTTGCAGGATTTGTGTTCAGTACTAACAGCATCTAAGCAAGTTACAGTAAGGAGTGGGAATTACTTCTGCAGACCTCAAGAATGAGCATTTGCATAGTGCACAATGATGGAAGTGGGATTAAGCAGCTAGAATTTCAGCTGGAGATCTGCAAGTCGTTTGTAGTGGTGGAATTAACAGGACAGAACCACCTCTCAAACATTAGTCCATGCAAACCGGTAAAAATTGAACCTGACACACAACAATCCTGCCAGACAAGATTTCACTTGTTCCTGCATAGACAAACTGTATTAATTGAGGGGCTGCCTAGTCTATCTTTCCATGATTAACAGCCTTACTATTTGCCACTGTGTACGGACATTTTTGCTATATGAAGACATTTAAGAATATTCTTATTTAACTGGTCAAAACCATTCACATTATTATTTATTCTTTTGTCTGTAGTGACCGATATGTAATGTCATCTCTACTGGTTCTCTTTCTTGTTCTATGATTTTGAGGGAAGTGGCCTCATTTCTTTTTATTTCCTCTTTTGTTTTTGAGAGTCTAGAATTTTTCAAGGGTTTTAGAAATAGGCTTCTCCTCTTCTATTCTGTTCTGTTTAGAAAGCTTCCCTATACCCTGGAACACAATTCTGATATTTTCTTTTGTTGCTTGAGTTTCTAGTTTTCCAAAAAGTTTCATATTTTAGTGAATTATACATTTTATTCTATGCAGTCTTAGGAGCTATAACTTCAAACATTTGTTATTTACCCATGCATTTGTTCCATATGCTTCCTCAGTGAGGCCAGCTGTAGTAAGCCTGACTGGAGGGAAAATATTCAGTTTTTCCCACTGATCTGGCACTATCAGTGTTTCTTCTACTGTAATAATATTTTCTGGGATCGCGGTGACTTGAATACTGATCTCCTACTTTGTCCAAAACTATCCATTACTCCCCTGAGTTTCCTTATCTGCAGCAATACTGCTGTCATTCTTTGTTCATGCTGTGAGCATAAATTGTCACAACTTACTATAAGTTGTTCATGCATTTGCTTCACTTTTTCAAGTACAAGGCTACTCTTCGACTTGTTGCATTTGTCACAAGAAGCACAATTTACTTGGCTGATTTTTGTCTTCAGCTTTTCTTTTCCTGTTAGCTTAGGATCTTGCAATTTCTTATCTCAGCTGTGCCTGTTACCTCCCGAAAATGACCAGAGTGACTCACCAGCTTTAGTAATTTGCATATTCACGTGTTTTCAACTTCTTTTTATATTCTTTCATAAGTATCACTTATACATCTTTGTAAAGCATGCAGTACTCTGTGCAGCTCAATAATACAGTCTCATAAAGGCATATTTTACCAGAATTAATGGAAAACTAACAGAAAAATCAGGCACTTCTAAAACAACTGTTATCAAAATTATTTTCAGACTGCCCATGAATTTTTTTTCAAGAATAACATGCTCAAATACTTTTCAGTTATTCTCCATGGGTTTGCAGGTTTTAGGTGCGATGGTGATTGTACCCACTCTCCTCTTTTGTGCAGAAACTTTTCTTCATCAGTGATCACCAGAGAGCTGAGTTTAAAAACATCCACTTCATTCATTGCCTATGTTGTATCAATGTGCCCGCATTGCATCAGATGAACCTCTATACAACAACTCATCCAAATGTCTCGTGCAAGAGGCTCTTTCTTTCGAGTTTCAAATCCCATGGCTCCCGCACTGTTATCTACTGGGGGAAAAAAAAAAAAAAAGAGGATTGTGCTATAAATCTTCCTGCACATTTGCTTTGAATACGAGTTCAACCAGAGGAAGCCAAAATTCTTAATTCTACTTTTCATGTTCATAATTGCATCTTCCAAAATGGGCATTTTCATGGGAATGAGTGTGATTATATTTCCTGTGCTAGCCAGGAACAGGTCTTGATGAGAATCTCTTTCAGTCTAACATCTGAAGCCTTGCTAATTTCTCACTTTACAATAGTATATGAGAGTCATCTCCTGTCTTCAACTTGCTCTCAATTCTCTTGCTCTCAGTTCCAGTTCAGTAAAAGAAATTTTGTGACTTTGTGAAGAGCATAAATTTTGAATTTTGCCAGCTGTGATGGTTTATTGTAACAACAGTTTTGCTGTGTAAAATAGTTACTTTTCTTGCAAACACGTTTTCCCAATGTTCTGCCAAAATTCACAACAAAGCCATAATTCTATAGCTTTAACAATGAAACTTGTTTTCCTCTATGTAACTGAATAACAAGACTATTATAGAGGACTGTGTTATCACAAAAAAACCATCCAAACCAACCAACCAACCAAGGAGATCAATCATTACCTCACTTGACTATCATAATCTCTGGCATTAATTTCTTTAAATGAAAAAAATTGATGGCTGTCCCCATCACATCAGTGGCACCATTTGGCTCACAGATTTGTTCCCCTTTTAGTTAGTAGCAAACCAGTTCAGTCAGCAAATAAGGTGAGCTTTCTCAGGGAGAACCTTTCTCCCTCATACAGCTGTTCTATTTGCACTATTAACTCAGTTTAGACTCACCCCTCAAAATAGGCTGTACCTTTTTCCTTGTGCTCAGAATTGTAGACCAAAAATGCACACTTGACTACAATTATTCCATATGCAAGTATCGCCTTGAGGTTAACTCTTGATCCACAAGAAGTGGCAGAGGTCTGAGGGACTTAGAGCCAAAGTTCCACATGCAGGTATACTGCAACAATACATTTATTTTTTTTCTGAAACCCCCTCATTTGAGGCTTTGCACGGGCAGTGTTCCACATTAAGGAAATTTTAACTGGTCTGAAAATACTGGTGCATCTTGTATTATCTTCTTGAAGCTCAGGTTTGTCCTAAAAATATGGAAGCTAATGATGCTTGAATTACAAAATTTGGTAAAAGTTTATGAGCACAAGGTTGCGTGGACAATCATATCAAATACAGGTGAACTCTCCTTGAGTGAACATTGAAAAAATTTCTTAGGTTTGTTAGAGAAATTTCTAACCTCCTTTACTTAACACTAAAATGGAAAAGCATCACAAATGTACAAAAAGACAGATTCTTATCAAACACTGCACCCTCATTAGTTTTCATTTGCAAAGGTAATGAAGGAGAAAACACCAGCAGTTTGGAATTTACAGCCCTAAGAAGATCGGTAAATAAAAGCAACAGACTAGCTCAATATTCCTCAATCCTGCCATTTAAAGTCTCTTCTGGAGGATTTAACAAGCAATATATATCAGTTTTAGAAAAGTGGCACCTAAATCAGGAGGAACACACAGAATCAAGTAGGCTGATGGAAATCTATCTTTTAACTTGATGGCAGTAATGCCTGCAGAATTTGGAGAGATTTATGCCAGGGCTCAAGGAATATAATATTCCTCTTGAATTAACTAATTTTTGCAATTACTGTAGTGTGAGTGGTACACAGCTGCCAGGAAAGATTTGTGGCCTGCCTGAAGTACCAATTACCTTCCATTTTCTACAGTAAAAGTGTCTAGAAATGTGAGTAATAACAACAAATTTTACACATCTCTAATGATGGAATTAAATGTAAGCTGCATCATGTCTAGTAACAATTTTTGTAAATAACGCAAAATAAAACACAGAAAGGAAATAACTGGAATTTGTGCAAGAAAAGTTAATTTAGTATTTTATTTCTTCTAATGATATTTCTCATTACCGTGGACTTATCAGCCTTAGATCCTACTAGAAAAGAATATTATTAGGAGAGGCTAATTTTGTTCAAGTAAAGGGTAGCCAAAGAAAGGGCAATCTAAAACCAGCCCAATGTGGACTAAAAATTCTATCTAAACCACTGCTTTAAAGCCAATCAGATCTCACTCTTAGCATGTACCGTGGAAAGTCTTTTGAATTTCCTGTGATCAGTCTTGTGTTTCAGACACTTGCCAAGTCCCAGTTGATGACTGTGGGACTCTCCCATATGATTCCAACTCATTCACTCATTCACTCATTCAATAATCACAGTGCAGGAAAATCATGGTTCCCAAATACAAACGACGGTGTCTTTCCTGACAGGTTCAACTGACCAAACTGTTTGAATAACTCTGTCTGAAACACTGATTTCATAGATATTTTAGAAATATTTTTTTCTAACTTAGCAAAAGTTACAGGTATTTGAGAGAAAAGATAATAAATAAAATCACATTTTTTTCCCATTTAAAGAAAAAATGCTCTATGACTGAAAAATGAAGGTTGAAAGGTTGAAGCCAAAATGTAGGTCAGACTTAAAAATGGCATGGAATTAATCATCACTGAGGCACAGAGAATGAGCTCAGATTACTTGGAGTATTTGAGAAGCTGGGAGCATTTGAGAATTGTCTCTGGAGCATACCCGAAAGAGAAATTTAATAAGGTCTTTAAATATGCTCCTGAGAATCAATGGGCCGCAGGGGAATGCATCAGAAATGCCCATCAGTCCCAAGAAGAAATTTTCGAGGGCTGAAACACATAAACACACAGTCACAGAGGGGAAGCTTATTTTAGAAAGTGGGTGATTCCACGAGACAGTTTTGTGCATTTGTCAGCAGTAAGATGGTTCTAGCTTTGCCCATGACAATTGGAATTTTTATGTACTCAGGGGATTATTTTATTTTTTAAAAAAAAATCTGCAAATGCAGAATCTGTGTTGGAGTTTTAGCCTGATTAGTGCCATCAAACATCAAACATGTTCATGTAACACTACTACACTGCTCACTGCACTGCATCACCCCCAGTTTCTAATTTTCAATATTTCTGTCTTTTGTTGCACATCTTTTGGCTCAGCTGCTTGTAAATTGCTGCAAGGTGTCCCCAGCCAGACATGAAGCTGTAGGGAAACACCTGGGGTAAGAAGAGAGTAGAACCATAGCTGTGACGTCTTGTTTATAGGCAAGATACCTATGCACACTATTGAGTGCTAACTTATAGTTACACAAAGAATATTTTTTTCTCAGTTTTAAATAAAATACAATGTTTATGATTTACAACAGTGCAGCAATACAAGTTTTATCTTGACAATTGCCCTGTGCCCTCCTACTAGGCTCATGCAAGTAAATTCCATGCTTCAGCAGTCAGAGGGGTCCTCTGCTCAGAGGAAACCTTGGAATGGGCAGAGGTATGCAGTTGGAATCACAAGGGGATTGTGATCTCACTTGCATGTCACTTCTGTCCCACTTGTGTAGTCCTTGGAGGCTACTGAGACACAGCAGCAGGCTAAGCAGCTTAGAGGGAGAATTTGGTATCTGAATATTCTGAGGAGGGGAAAGCTCCTTTTGCTGGGCTGTGTTACTGGAAATAGTTTCATAAGCCAGCTTGACAAAAGAAACAATGATCCAAAAATCCACACACTGGATCAGTGGTCCAATTGCTGTAAGATGAATTGAAAATGATAGAAAAGCCTATACCTGATGTTTGCTGGATACACTGTCCAGCTGGCATAAACTGAATGTTAAAGGGAGAATGCTCAGGCAGTGGCTTCTCCTTTAATACTGGGGGTGATGGAATGGAATTAAGAACCTTTTTAAAAGGAAATTATTTGAAGAGCCAGGGCTTAACTTAATAAGACCCTAACCTCAGTTAGCTGAACCTTGCTTAAAGAAAAGAGGATATAAATGAAAATATGTTCAATGCATTTTCAATCCTGATGGCACTACTTACAGGCCAAAAGTGACATAACCAAATGATAAGTAAGTACAATATCTTTCTCAGCTTCTCAGTGGGTGACTGTACATCTTGAGGTCAGTTTAAAGGACAGTGTGGAGCCAGCTGACATCCTGCACCCACGCTAGAAAACAGTTAACAGTCTTTTAAGTAGCTCTCCTATTGTAGCTGTTATCTGACTTAACCTTCCTCAAATGTAAAAAAAAAAAAAAAAAAAAAAAAAGGAAAAAAAGGCAGAAAACAGCTCTTCAGGAAGGTGTTGCGAAAGTTTTATTTGTTGTGACAACCTGACACTATTGAGACTGTGAGTAGCGAAGATGTGGTAGAAAGTGTGGCCTAACAGGCCATCACATGCTTTAAGCAGTGCAGGAGGAAAACCCTGCAGCTGACAATATCAAACATTTAACAGAAAAATAATGAAGAATTAAATTTGATGGAACACACGGTTCCATCCAGGAAAGAAGGTCAGCAGAAACACTCATAAAAATCAGTATCTGAAGGAGATTGAGCATGTTCAGCAGGGGACAGTATTTTCCACTCTGTTGATACAATCAAGTTCTTTGTGCTGACATTGGTGGAAGAAGAAAGGTTAGACCTTTCTCTCCTCTGAATGCTCTGAAGTCACTTATGGCAGAGCTGATTCTGTAGCAGTTACAGCCACTCTGAGCTAATACGAGTTACAGGCAACAAAGAACCACAAACAGAGACTGTATAGGCACTGCACACCTGGAGACTGTGGTGAGCTCTGCTCTGACTCACCTTCAGCATCTCAACATCGCATGGGTACAGGTCACAGCCAGTCTGGGGAGAAAAAGTAACATCACGAAGGGGCTAGTAACACCTCTCTTTCTCATGTGATGACCCTGAATGTGCCAGCTCAGGTGTTAGACCTTCTGATTTTACATGTCTCAAGGCAGAATAGCACAATCGCTTACTCCTAGATCAACAACTGTTCTTATGTATTTGGCATGACTGAGTTCAGGCACCTCTTGTGCTGCCGTGTATATAAGCTGTTATTCAAGAATGGTCATAGAGCATCAAATCAAAATTCCCCTTGCCCTAACACCTTCTCTCCTACAAAGCACAGTGAGAGCTGATATAGGAATGGTAAAAGCACAAGGAGACAAGTGTGCAGTGACCCTTCACTACAGCACTGCTTTGCCCTCAGTTTTCTTTGTCCAAGCTGGTGTTCAGCTATTGCATTTCCCTCCTGGGCCCATGGATCCCAAACGCATCACAGCTATGCCAGCACCTGGTTAAGGCAGGAAGGGCAACGCTGCCAGCAAGGAAGGAAAGGAGGACAACTTCCTTCCAGCTTCGGCCCTTCCTTCTTCTGTGTCTGGGGTGAACGGGCTTGGAGCTTGAGGAGAAACTGAGACACAGATAAACTGGGCAATACTGTGTAAAGCCAGGAATGTCCTGCACAAGGCTTCACGCAAGAGACACGAGACTAACATAATTTGTACTGCAGTAGCTCTGGCACCTATTAATGTAGATTGTACTCAATATCACACATTTCTCCGCTTATTATACTGTATTGCTGGTTTCCGCTCATTGCTTCTCAAGTGGTAGAAAATTTCTTAGAATACAAAATATGTAACCAACAGTTCTGCATATGTAGATCTCATCAGGATATAGTGGTTTAAGTTATTTTGAATTAAAGAAACTAGTTCAAGTCCGCTGCCTGTCGCATAGGCAGGCTATGACCTTTTTTCTTGGCAAGATGTTCTATTGTTGGCTTTTTCTTAATCTGAGTCTGCCTTTTGAAAGGATTTTATTCACCTTGAGCCAGAGTTATCGATGTAGAAATCATGTTGCTGCAAGTCTATAACTTCTAGCAGAAGTGCAGCAAACATATAAGAGTTTTACGGCACAGTACTGAGTCCCCAAGCACATACACTTCTGGAGACAAGTCAAGCCAGGGATACAGACAAGCTTTCAAACAAGAGAGGAATCACAGAAAAAAGAATAAAGAAGTCACAGGAGCTTACAAAACACTTAGGGAGGAGACAGGAAAGTGAGAAAACGGACACTGTGTAGTCCACAAGGTTTTGTATGGCTTTTGCTCATTCTTGCCTTTGTTATCTTGTATTAACCTCAACACCTTTTAAAGACTTTAAGTCAGAAGACGATGACACAGTTTCTGTGGAACAAGGCAGGCAGGAGGCAATTACATTCTGTAAAGCTGGGGTAATTTAATGACAAGTCTCCTAGGGACTAGAACTTTCTCAGTCCTGTAATAATCCTCAAACCAGCACAAGTGCATCTATGCATGTTTAATTCAATCCTCATTCTACAATTTCACGTTCTTCCGTAGTCATATTAGCTAAAGTAATCTAGAGATGCAGGTTACCCATAATACCATTTCTGGTACAGAAATATAGCATGTTCTAGAGATGCAGGTTACCCATAATACCATTTCTGGTACAGAAATATAGCATGTTCTTGATCTAAAAATTATTTTCTGCCTTGAGAAGCATTTCCTCATCTCATACTGCATTTGTACCTAAAGCTAGAGGATATACCTGAACACAAAAATATTGATTACATGAGTTGGTTCCATGCTTCAGAGTATTGGTGTTGTTCCAAATTACATTGGAAGACAATGGCCCAGGGATTTATGGATCAGGTATGCAACAATCTAGTATAAGTGCCAAGTCATTGTTTCACAGCTTTAGCAACACTGGGATCAGAAGGGTCTTTTCAAGGAACTAGTTGATTTTTACTTCTCTTCAACTATAAGTGGCACTCAGACAGTGTGAGAAGTCCACAGCCTGTTCCTATGTGGAGGAATTAAAGGACTGAATGAGCTTTGAGTGCAAAACTAAATTATTTCAAAAGGCTGAGCTCTCTGAAGAAAGACAGTGAGATTAAAATCCTCACCACCTCCTATTTGTTCAGTTCATGAGGAAAGAGAACAAAGTATTATCATACAATGTCTGTCACTAACCAATATAGAATGCCTTTGAAATTCAGTCTTTCCGAGCAAGAAGGAAACTATAATATATTGAAAACTAGAGAAGAAAGTTGCAAGTGATTTCAAATGCCTTTTACTAGAACGTTTTACAATCAGTTTTTAAGCATTTTCCTGTTGGAAAGAGAAGGGGCTATTCAATCCAACTGCAGGAAAGTATACTCCATGTGAAGCACTGAGGCCTTGATTGTTTAAGACCTGATTTGTTGGGGAAGCAGAATTGCATTCAGTGACCAAAAAAACATTAATTTGGATATTCAAGGTAGTGAATTACTGGGGTTTTTTTAGATTATGATAATCCATGAACACAATCTGACAGTGAAGTGTTAGCTTTTTTCCTGCCCTTATTATCCAGAAAACATAATCTGGGTACAGTCTTTTATGTATCCTGATAGTAGTTAGTAATGAACAGGTCTCAGTTTGTTTCACCTTCACACTTGGAAAAATAGAACGTACATACCCAGACTACCTGGAGAAAAACACAGATCATGTAATCTGGTATGTAATTTAGGTTTCCTCTTCAATATTTTCTAGGTTCTGCATGTTAATTTTCTAGCTAGCAACTGTAAATGAACTTAATCATTTTCCCACCTACAAAGGGCTGCCAGACTCACCAAGGACAGAGTTTTAACAAGAGCACTAATAGTTCATGACCAGCTGCAGGTAAACAACTGTTTACCTGCCATCCATTTCTCTCATAGATGTAATGTGCAGCTTTCAAGTCACTCTTACCTGTTTATTGACCGAGATCTCATTAATTCAATTTATAAGCCTTCAGAGAGAACCACATACCGCAGCATTGCTTCTGCCTTCTTTTTCCTAGATATCCTTACCAAAGTTTTGGTAAAGACTTAACCGCCATTACTGAGGAAAAATGAAACCAAACAAAACAAAACACAAACTTGCCTGTGGGAAAGAAGTCTAGAAATAACACTTGAATGACACTCTAGAGTTTCTTCTTTGCTTCTGTTTTGCTTTAAAGCAGGGTTCTATCAGCTCCATGCTTGCATATTTCTTTAGATCTACTCTTGTTCTGCCTATTTTCTTGACTAAGTGGAAAAAAGGAGAAAAGGTGGAAGTAACACTATTTCTGAAATGTCACATTCCCTATTCTGAAGAAAGCATATCTTCCAGCTGTTACTGCTGGCAGAGAGATCAAGTGCATGATTTAGCTCCTTCACAGTTATCTTTGATTATGAAAAGCTAATTGTTTGATTATGCTGTTTTTCTTTTCTTTTTCACACAGAAATTCAATAACTATGAAGACCAGAATTTTTTTTTTTTAAATAAAGGAATTCCTCTTTTCTGGCCTCTGCCATGTCTGACCTGATGTGCAGATAAAAATCTAGTCTTGGTTTACATCGTATCTGAAATAGATCATCATTGCAAGAAGATTTGAAAACTGAATCAAATCTGCATCAAAATGAGGTTGTGATAGTCCATAGAAAATTTTATCTCAGATGGATTATCACTTTCCCTTCTCCAAATTAATTTATGGCCACACGTTAAATACTACAATGCGTACCAGCTTTTTGGTATGGATTTTAAAAACCAAGTGAACTGTTTTATTTCTGATTGTCAGTATCGACAAATGAGATCTGCTCTAGGACTCACAGTGCACAGAGTGAAGGTTGTATTTCTTCTGGGCATTTATGTCCTTAGGTGGCTGAAGGCACATTCCAGCCTCATGTCTGACTCTAATTAAAGGCTTCAGATGAAGTGAAATGCCAGAACCTTTGCAATTTCCCATCACTGGAAAACTACTTGGAAAGGAGCAATAAACTTTAGCTTTTCAAACAGAGCAGAGGGTGCCCACTCCCAGTGTCAAACTCTGTCAACACAGAATCCCAAATTTCAAATATTCCAACTATTTTCTGCTGTTTTTGGTACAAGACTTCAAAAGGCTACACAAAGGTAAATTGCTCTCATTCTTGCAGAACTATGTAATTTCATTCTATTTCTAATGTTTAACTGTGAAAGTTAATTTTATTTCTAATGTCTTAAGTGCCTTACTACAGCATTCAGGATGAAAATGAGACCACCTTTTGACCATTAACAGTGCTACACTTTCCCCTTTCCCTCTTCCCTTCTCCCTGACCATTGCTACTTTTTACCCTTTTCATTTTCCTCCCTGGAGCAATTTCCTGTCTGGGTTTCAAACACAGTATTTCTTCCCATTCATCTCTTTAACAATTAGCCATTAAATGTTTACGTTAAAATTTTAATTAGCATTGCTTCCAAAAGAAACAAACAGGGAACCCCTGCATTCATATTTCAGGATTGTTTCACACTGAATGCTTACTGCAGGCACCACCATAATGTCAGAATCTGCTGTCAGTTCCGTTCAGGAAAGCTATCTGTCGAACTAGATGAACTAAAAACCACTTAAAGGTGGGGAGGAGGGGGTAACAGAAACAAAACCTTTGATACAGCAAGATTCAGACTTCTATCAGGGCACCTGACACAGCTGTTTCAAACTTTATTAAGCACCTTTAAAGTGAACAGAACCACTGACACTGCTGAAGTCTTCTGTCCTTTCACTTTAATATTTCTTAATTTTCCCCCCTACAATTCTTATATTTATACTAATTCTGAAAAAATCACCAATGCCCCCATCTGGAGCTCCCCAATCACCTTTTAAAATACAAAATTAAATAATAAAAAAATTCCTTCCCAGTTTGTTATTATGCCAAGCCTGCTCTTCAGCTCACTTAATCTCTCTCCTTCTCTAATGCTTTCCCACCTAAGTATTTACGAACAGTAAATGATTTCCCCTACGGTGTCTCCCTACAGGTAGGCTATACAAGCCAAGCTCTTTCAGGATCTAAACCGTGCAGGAGGGGTAGCCTGAAGCAGAGCGTGCATTCACCTGGCTCAGCTCACCCATACTTGCTTAGTCCTGCATATTTGCATCAGCACAGAAGTGTTCCTGTGTTAATTAGTGTTGCCACTCAGCACAGCTAAATTGGCTGCAGGAAGATGCTGACACCATCCTATTGCTTTTAAATTTAGCACTATAGCATAGCTACTCAGCTCTCTGTACAGCACTGCACTGCACAGTGCACACATCCTCCTGTACAGCATGGTCACTTCCCTGACCATACAATTCCTTCCTCGCACTTCTTCCAGTCTGGATCACCCCTTTTCAACATGGGGGACCATGGCTGTACTCTACTGAGCAGAGCCTTGCAAAACTGTATTAGTTCTTTCCTACCTCTGCTGGAAATACCAGATTTAATACATAAGAAAAATCAGGTCTATCTTCTCCTCAGTTGCCTAGAAGCCACCTTTCAGTAAACTGAGCAATATTCCTCAAAGCTGAGGCTGTCAATATGGAAGAAAGAAGAGAAAAGAAGTTGTCCATTGTTATCTCTTCCTCTTATCTTTTCTTCCTTTCTCACTACTTATAGAAACTCTCTCCTTTCTAGTGGTCATGGGAATAGCACAGACTTGAGGTGGAGCCACTGGGGACAAAAGAAGAAAAGGCAAGTGGGATTAAAAAAGGCAGTACCAGCAATGGACATGGTGGCAGCAATCCTCTGACAGGATAGGTGTGGGGTTTTTTCTCATTCTTGTTTCTGCTCATTTTCAGGGATGACAAGACAAGCGGTAAATGGATAATACGGCTATATCAGCACCATAGCAAGACTAAGCTCATCTTCCTAGGAGAGAAGGAACACTTGCTGGTGATGTGAAAGCTGCAGGCAAAGAGGCAGTTCCACTGAGCTTATGCTGTTGAGACACTCAGGTACAGAATTTGCCAATAGTGAGAAAAGAGCCCTGTGAGTCCAAGGAATGCCATGGTGTAGAGACAGCACAAGTCAGATTCATAGGAAGCCCTCAGCTGGGAGCACAGATGGAGGATTTGGGGATAGCATTCAGCCTGGTGAGACCATTGTTGTGTTTACTGCAGCTTAGGACGCGGGGAGTTCGGGATATGGAGAGCCAGGCTACACAAATTGTCACAGAGCATGTAGAAAGCATAAAAAGGCTGAACTGATGTCTTTCTTCTCCTTGGTCATTTAACATGCTGTAGTTAACAGCAGTAAATTCTGTCCTAGTCCTTAAACACATACTGTTGTTCTTTATTTAAGCACACTCATTACACTTGTGTTATTCCAGTTTCACCCAAATATCTCAGATGGAACACCTTCCCCATCCTGTTTCACTGGGCACATAATACCTATTTATTCCAATCCAAGGTCAGAAACTGGCACTGCAAAACTAGAGGATAAGAGTTCAGAAGAATTTTGTCTTGATAGGAGGAATCAGTACCAGCAGAATGAGCTAGAAAAGCATTTTACTGAAAGCTGCCAGAAGAATAAGATTTCAAAAAATGTGGTGGGTATGGCACCTGCACGGAACATAAGTCACATCAATTACTACAAAAGATTTGAAGCTGTGGTCTTCATCTTCCATGTAATTAACCTAGCCTCTATATTCTAGCAACAGGCTATTAAATTACCCTGAGCTAGAGAATATTTAACTGTGTATATAAACCAAAATAGTTCTAAGAGAAATACTTGATAAAAGGAAATTGACTTTTTTAACTAACTGCTTTCTCCAACAGAAAAAAAAAAATCACACACAAAAAACCACCACCCAATAATCTTTAACTATCATTTGAATTCCAGAATAAGACCAAGCTCTGAGCCTTTTACAGAGCACAGTTAGTCACTGCTGATCTCTTCCAAACTAAATATGATCAGTAACAACAGTTCCATTTAGCATTAACAAGAATTATTATGCATATCTGGCATAAGCATTTCTAGTGTACCATGGCATTTGGCTAAAAGCCCGATAATATTTTTTGTATTTATAGTGCAAAATGTGAATTTTTTTTTCTATCTTTCACACTTTAGATTATTTAAGCTTTATTTCTTGGCCTTGGAAAATATTGTTATCCTGGGCTGTCATCCAAGAAGGGCTTCTTAAAGGACTAACAAGTTTGGACTCACTCTGTAAGATATGAAGTCACTTGATGTTATTCCAGACAGAGAAATAAAACAGAATTCATATCACTTCAATTTCTCCATAAACATTCCTGCAGGTGGAAGTTCTTGGTGGTCAGCCCAGAAGAATTGAACTTTCACAGCAAGTGCATCACAGGCACCTGAAGAGATGCATGTGCCTGCCTTAGATTGGATTCTTTCAGAAGGAATAGGAAGTGTAAGAGGCACAAAGAACCTTTCCTCAGTATACAACTCTATTCCTTTGGATCCATTCTGACACTTTGTTACAGGAGCTGCCACCACAAGCTTATGATTTCTGTGCTAAATTCATTACAGATACAGGAATATAAATGTAAATATAAAAAGCCAACGTAAGAAGGATGGACAAGAACGTAACTATGGATAAAAATTGTTTGTTAACATTGGAACCTATAACACTTCTGAGAAACGCTTATGAAATAAATTACAAAAATCAAAGTCATAAAACAACCACTATTTTATTTCAGATTTTAGCTGGTTTGGAGTCATAGACTCACAGAACACTTGGAAGGGGCCTGAAAGGTGATGCAGTTCCAACCTCCCTGCTATAGGCAGGGACGCCTTCCACTAGACCAGGTTGCTCAGAGCTTCATCCAGCCTGGCCTTGAACACTGCCAGGGATGTGGTATCCACAACTTCTCCGGGCAACCTGTTCCGGTGCTTCACCACCCCCACAGCAAAGAATTTCTTCCTTATGTCTAGTCTAAATCTACTCTCTTTTTTTTTTGAAAACCAATCACCTCTTTTCCTATCAAAACAGGCCCTGCTGAAAAATGTTTCTTAAAAGCCATCTTTAAGTACTGGAAGGATGCAATAAAGGTCTCCCCAGAACCTTCTCTTTTCCGGACTGAACAACGCCAGCTCTCTCAGCCCGACTTCATAGGAGAGGTGTTCCATCCCTCTGATCATCTTTGTGACCCTCTTCTGCATCTGCTCCAACATGTCCATGTCTCTCTTGCACTGGGGGCCGCAGAGCTGGATGCAGAACTCCTGTTGTGGTCTCATAAAAGCAGAGTGTAGAGGGGCAGAATCATCTCCCTTGACCTGCTGGCCACACTGCTTTTGATGCAGCCCAGGATACATTTGGCTTTCTAGGGTGCAAGTGCACATTTGAGGGCACTTAGGAAAAAATCCCAATCTAAACCCTATATTTAAATGTCACCATAAACACCGCTCTGTCTTAGAAATCTTCTTCATCTGCTTGTTCTAGAGCAGTTCATTTCAACAGCAAGTGAAATTATTTCTGCCTGCAGCAAGTGGGATCATGTGCTATGATGCTTCTGAGGATAACTGATCTCTACTGATGTGTACCAGCTGGGGTTCTGGGGATAGCTCCAGCTAAGGACTTCGGTGCCTGAGGCAAGACTTGACACAGAAGCGAGGCTCCTAAACCTAAAGCTACAATCTGGAATACACACAGATAGCTGCTGTTCAAGCTTAGAGGCATTAAACTAACTAGCTATCTCCTTGTTTAACCTTAAAGTTTCCCAAGCACTTAGAAATCTGTGTGTCTACACGTGTCCTGGAGTGCCCCAGCAAGAGCAGCTGTCAAGCATTTTTTATTCCTCCATCATTCAGTATCTTACTGTGGTAGCAGATCCAGAGCACATCAACATGCGGGAACTCTTCCTTTCACAAAGCACAGTAGCAACTTCTTTTTAAAATATAAACAAAAGAGGTAATGCCTGCCTTCTATACAGCATCAATGTAGTTAAAGTACTCGTGCAGGTAGTGGGAGATTTTGAAGGACTTCCCAATGCGGGGAAGGGTTTGCCAGTTACCATGCTGGGCAAGAGCCCTCTCTGCTAGTCCTCTCAGAGCTGTGATGCTACAAATAGTAATTCAGGGTTCATATGGTCAAAAGAGAAAACAGCAAGGTTAAGAATTATGATTTGTCCTTATGATACAGGTGGGTTTCTTTTTTTTTTTTTGCAAGAGACACATCTTTGATTATGTCTTTCCTTGGGTAAAGCCATTGCCCTACATCTACCAACATGAAAAAGTCTCCTCTAGAATGATAAGTACTATGCAAATGTAAATATCCTTTTATTACGGATGTAATATGAGTTGCATTCTAAAACTTAGGAGCCAATTAGGTCCCAGATTGGCAACCATCAGAAATCTCTCTCTGAACCCTGGTAAGAGAATTATTCAGAAAGACAATGGAACTGCTGAACAAGAGCAAGATCTTTGAATTAAGAATGCAGGGTGAAAAACATAGTGTTCCCATGCTGAGAAAAGCAGATATTGAAGAAAAAGCTCTGTGCAAAATAAACCAAACCAGATTCAAACCAGTGAGAGACTCAGTTTTGTAGACTAAACACAACCAAATACAGTCAGCAGCAGCAAGTTACATCTTTGTCTCACCAACGGACGTGTTCAATTACTGAGACGAAGTTCATGCGAAATGAACAGCACAGTAAGTAATTAATTGTAGTGCAGATACTTTGAACTCCAAGAGATGTGTTATGTTCTGGCTGTCACTCGTTCTGCAAAAATCAGAAGATTTTACATGTCAACTTTTGTTGAAGACAGTTTCTTTATACTTTCCAAATGAAACTAAGAAAGAAGCAAGATGT
Source organism: Cnemophilus loriae (assembly GCA_013397755.1). Taxonomy (NCBI): domain Eukaryota; kingdom Metazoa; phylum Chordata; class Aves; order Passeriformes; family Corvidae; genus Cnemophilus; species Cnemophilus loriae. The sequence continues at coordinate 479,702 of VZTF01002078.1, forward strand.
GCTACAAATCTCAGAAGTGATTTACTCAACACTTTTATACCAGCTTTATAGGTGCTTTAGACAACTCTGTACAAACATCAGGTACTTTGTCAGCTGGGTTTTGGTGGCAGCTGTATCCACGCTGTCTGTCAGTGATAGATGGCATAAAGGCTTAGTGGATGGGGAAGGAATCACACATAGGAGGAAGGTTCCAAAGCAAAGTGGAATAGTAGCGCTTGACAAGAATTTACTGGGAATAAGACTGCAGTCAGACATGCCTTTCTGAATGCAGTTAATCTGTGTTTCAAGGCTATGAACTTCACCTCTTGATCAGTGCCTCCCTGACAGGGCCTTCTGCTGTACAAATCGTAATTAACTGGTCCTTATCACTGCCTCTTTTCCCAAACTATCATCTCAGTTGACATTTAGCTCAGTGCTGCTCTTTGACTACACATAGTCATAAGTATGTCTTTGCATACCTTCCATACACCCTCTGTGTAAGCCAACCAAATACGTAGCAGACACTAAAAATCGACAAATATACACTAAAGTTCTTGCTGACAATTGCAAAGTCCCATTGCAAACTGTACTTAAAAGTCCTCTCCTTAGTCTTGCCTTTGGAACATGAAAGTCCTGTTCAGCTTATGTCCTTTGTCTCTGTGTTTTTTCTCTTTTTCACAAATATTCTTTTCCTCCTTTTCCAGCAGCACCTATCTAAAAATTTCAACCATGGCAGTGCAGTTTTAAGCAGGTTTTTCACTTGCCTTTATTTAGAGCAAAAGATGTATGTAAAAAATGAAGTCATAAGATGAATAATCTAAAATTACAGGATAATTCAGGTTGAAAGGGAATTCAGGAGGTGAATGCTGTTTCACTTAGACATCCTGCACAGAATATCTCCAAGAAAATGTAAAAAAATTCCATAACCATATCTTGAAGTGGATTTAATAAGTTTCTCTCAAAAGTGGCAAAAACCATAGCCCAGTACCTGTATGACCCAAACTTAGATTGTAAATTTCTAATCGGTTCTCATAAGAGAAATATCTATCTTTTGACAGAATGAAAAGTTCTAATTGAAAGTATTTCAAAACTTCATTTGTTTTGATGAAGTTGCAGATACTGAGCAGTTTTCTCTTGGTATCGTGAAATAAAAAAAGAGAAGTTCTTCATGTAACTTGTTGGAAACTAATGGAGCACATGGATAAATTATTTTTGTTTAATCACCTGAGCACCAGAAAGCAGAATTATTAGCACCCCCTTTATGCATGAAGCAGAAAGTGGGATTTATCAGCCCTACACTCTTCTTTTTCTGTCCTCAATGTTTGTATTACTCTGTGCAACATGGAAGACCTGGACTATGTGCTCATAGAAATTGTCCATTTTGAAAAGTTTCTATCACATTTCAGCTTCCCCAACTGTTAAAAATAACAAGACTGCTGATAAATAGCCATGGTTATAGGTAAGTTCTTCATGATATCTTAACAAAAAATCCTTATTTTTGTTTCTTTATTTGTAGCTTATGACATTTCAACGCTATTTTTCATTAGTAACAGTTCTACTTATTACTTTACATATCAACTTCAAAAAGATCTTTGTCCAGATAGATGACTGTACTTTTCTATCTTAGTTGTGTAAAGTGATAGAAATGACAATCTGCTGTGTGGTGCTTAGTTTCTGGCTGGGGTCAACTCATCATAACAATTCCACAGGCTGAATTCTTTATACCTTACTCAGAGCCCTAGATTCTGAAGGTAAATCAATATTTTAGAATCTAAATTTTGATATTAAAGGAAGAAACAATGAAAGAAAAGATAAGCTTCTTGCCCATGATGTTGCAGGGAAAAAAAAAGATCTTGAAGATATGTTCTGTTTTTAAGAACTAATGAATGAAGGTGTATTTAAGTTATTTTAATGTTTGGAGTTAGCAGTATTACCCATTTCATGTGAACATCTGTGCCTGTTTGCAGTCTCCTCTGTTCCATACCTGAAACAGAGCTCTTAAGTCCCACACATGCTGACATATGTTTATAATAGCAATTAAGGGGAGAAGCTGCTCTGCCTGCAATGTATGACTCTACTTTTGGAGATCCCTGGTGTCTTTACAAAAGCAGCACTGGAGGTGGCTGGAAGCAGTTTTAATCCTTTTCCTTGTACTGCTGCTGTTGCTAATGACTTCTGGCTGCTACTGTAGGGAGCTGTGCCTCCCTCAGGGGATTCTTCAAGGTGGATGAGGACTCCACCGGAGTTTTGTGGGAGGGTGGGTAAATCAGAAACGGGAAATAGGCGTCTGACCTTTTAACTACAGCACACAGATGTACCTGGGGTAGCCCATACAGCTACTCTGTTCCTTGCCTATCTGTAACACATAGTGAACACAGGAAAGTTGATCTGCTGGAATTTTCTGTTTAGTTTCTGTCAGACAGCTGAGAAAACAAAGAAATCTGAAACCCATTTTAGGAAAGTACACTGCTGTCTGATCTCTGGCAAATTAGTTCAAATCACACTGTTTCAGACTTATACGGGGAAAAGGCAGAAGATGGGTATAGGTCACATTTGACTAGTTGCCTTCTGTGATGATTTCGGTTGGGGTAGAGTTAATTTTCTTCACAGTATCTGGTGTGGGTCTGTATGTGCTAGAAACACTGCTGACAACACAGGGATGTTTTTTGTTACTGCTGAGCACTGCTCACACAGATTAAAGGGCTTTTCTGCTTCTCACCCCACTCACCAGTCAGCAGGCTGGGGCTGCACAAAGAGTTGAGAGGGGAAACGGCTGGGACTGCTGATCTCAGCTGACCAAAGGGATATTACAGACCATGCGGCAACATGCTCAGCATATGAAGCTGGGGGAAGAAGACAGAAGGGAGGGGATGTTTGAAGTGATGGTGTTTGTTTTCCCCAGTAACCATTGCACTTGATGGAGCCTTGCTCTCCTGGGCATGGCTGAACACCTGCCTGCCCACAGGAAACAGTGAATTAATTCATCGATTTCTTTTGCTTGCATGTGCAGCTCTTGCTTTACCTCTTAAAATGTCTTCATTTCAATCCACCAGTTTCTTCACTTTTACTTTTCTGGTTCTCTCCCCCACCCCACTGGGAGGAAGTGACTGAGTGGGGCTTAGTTGCCACCAGAGGTTAAACCATGACATAAAAATCTAAATCATGTGGTCCAGACTGGTGAGGTTTGGGATTCCAAAGAACAAAGATTATTCAAGATATTACACTTGTCTTTACCAAGACATTGTCCCACCATGGTCCTCTACTTCTAGCAGAGAAATTCCCTGCTAGAAGTGCTGCACACGGCATGTAAAAACTGTTTCTGACTACTCACAGTAATTAAAAATCAGGAAAGACATCATGTCAGCTTCAATAGTTTCCTATCCTTTGCAAACAAGAAATACATTTCTGTGATTTTAAGTGTTTGCACTGCTATCTACACTACTTTTTTTCTGAGAACTGCAATTTAGGAATACTCTCTTACCAATCTTTCCCAGTTTAGTACGAATGCAGTTTATTTGAATTACAGATACAAGAATATCTGCAGTGTCATTGCAATTCCAAAGCTCTTTAGTCCTTTTGGATGAATATTTATGGGGTGCAAATATTGCTTCTAACCATCTCAAATTACATAGATCCCACAGAAAAGAAAGAGAAATTTTACAGCGTTTTGTAAGCTCACACTCTCCCAATTTTTCACCTAATTACCTAATTATTCTCTCACTGATATAAGCTTTGCACAAAGAGTACTGAACGGCTACTAGAAAGGTGATACCAATTAATTACTAACAGTAATTGTCATTTCATAATCACGTTAAGTTTTAATTTGCTGCAGCCAGCTTGTTAAATTGCCAATTAAACATCTCCTTCTTTTATGTATTAAAAAAAAATAGTAATCATGCACTTACTGCTTTTATAATTCCTATGTTAATTTTGCAGCAGCTTGAGGTACGTCTTCAGTACTCTGAAGCCATGCTGAGCTCTTTGAAGAGTCCAGTGAATGGGAAATTAACATTCTGAAGCAGCCTCATTAGAACCAAATAAAATGCTCATTTGGAACACTTTAATCTCAACCATCGAGAAATATTCACTGAAAGGAGACACTAAATGACACCACAGCTTCAGAGTGCACACCAGTAATCAACATGATGTGATTTTTTTGCTGTATATCTTCCCTTTGTGAAAGGAGAGAGGAGACAGACGGCTTTTTATTTTCCCTATTTGGTTATGACATGAAGGCTCTTCTACAGTCGCTGAGCTGGGGATGACGGTGCCAGCAGAGGGGCATGCAGACAGCGTATGAGTTTGCAAACTGCAACTTCACCCTGCAAAACCCCAGGCAGAAGTACTTGTCCTGAACATTTCAGCGTATATGGACAACACTACGAGCAAGCACTACAAACTGGATGTCAGTCCAGTTTCCTGTACCTTAACCATAGGATTGTGCATAGTTCTTTACGGCTGAGGTCCTCAAAAAGCAAAAGTCAAACAGTTCCAAGAGAAAGAAAAATCTCACTGATATTAACTAGAACAGACTGCTAGTATTGAATACCGGATTCTTTTGATTTCCACTGTTCCTTAATATGACTGCGAAGGTTACATACCAACACACACTAGCATTTTCAGATTTTGGTTGTTGGGTGAACTAACCCCCATGTCTCTCAGCAGTTTCCAGGTCAGATGGACTGGACTTTTCTAAAAGAAAGGTAAGGTATGCGAAGGGAAAAGAAAAGATAAAGGTTTCCCTTCAGTCTTTCTAGCCCCCAGCAGTCTGGCAGAAACTTGATTTCAATACACTGTTGCAAAAAGTAAAAGCCACTGGCAAAACCTTCTTGAAAAGAATAAAAGAGCAGTTGAGGTTTGGTGAACGTAGGAGAAAGGCTCAAAGGAAAATTTTGTTGTGAGGAAAAATAAGTAAGATTTTATTGCATGAAAAAGACATTGGGGAAAGAAACGCACTGAGGTACTTAGCAACTGTGACATAGCTGCAAATCTCTCTGATCTCTTTATTTGATCTTTCTTTTTCTCAATGCAGTGCAGAAGAAAATGACAATCTGAAGCTCAGCAAATTGCTCTGTGTGTTTCCCACCTTATATTCGACGACTTCTTTTCCAGCTTATTCTGCTGATGTTCTATAAATTCTATTATTTTTTTTACACGGTCCAAAATAACAAGTTCTAACCAAACTAGCCAAAAGAAACATGGCTCTGCATATTTCACCTTCTCTTTATTGTCCTCCTTTTTTTTTTTTTTTTTTTTCATTTTCATCTTTTCTCTTTTTCAACTCTTTGATGCAGGTAAAGCAAAAATAACAAAGAGGTTGACTATCACAAAAGAATTTCGGCAGTGATATTTTCTGCCTTGTGAAACATTTCCCCATGGAAAGTGTCAGAGCCTTCACTTTAAACCATTCTTGCAGCACACTAGGGAACAAGGCAGCACTAGCCTCCAGAAGGCAAGTTCACACTATACTTGGTCTTCCCTGCTCACAGTCCAGACAGAAACACCTTCAGATCTTGCCCTGCTTTAGCATTTTGGTAAATTCAGTTCTTCCATGTTTTGGAATTACAGAACTAACCACAGAAAAAAAACTTAGAATATTTTTACCGGAATTTCTCTTAGTGTGCGGAAGTTTCAGGATTGTAGTTCTGGTTTGAGTAGGAAGAAGTATTCAGGTCAGTTCTATTTAGCCTAAGAAAATTCACTCTTTCTCAATAAAAATTATTTTCCATACATGAAATTATTGCAGAATTACAGTAATTTCCAAAGTATGCTTTATCTCTGTGACTAAAGTTACTAGTGACTTCTGACTGATATCGCTGGTGCAGTTTACCAAAACATTGTGGGCTGTATCTTTTACACAAAGTAAAGCAATATTTCATTGAAACATACTGAAAAACAAGATGGAATCTTTAAGAACTATGTCCTAAAGTCTACTTATTAAAAATAGGTCTACATTTAAAAAAAAAAAAAACTATTAAAATTACTGCTTTTTGTATACACTTCAGTTTCAGAAATCTTCAGGATGTCTATTTAGTATAGTCCATTCTCTTTCGTTTGAAAAGTTTAGACATTCAAGTTCAAGACTTTTAAACTGTATCACTATTATTGCTATTTGTTGCTAGTATCATAAAGATAATATTATTTAGATCACTAAGAAGCAGGACTTTATGAAGACTCACCAATGTATTCACTAGGTGCTACAACATTCTACCTCATTCCTTGGACTCGTCATGGAACATGGTAATAACAGACCCTGTCTTGATAATATCCACCACTGCAAGTTTTCTGACTGTGACAAAACATATAGCTGGTTATTTCTTTTGCAATACTCTTCAACAATTTGCATGTTATTTTCAATAAGAATAATTTTCCCGCTTTTCCGTGGTTATGAAATCTGGCAATAATCAGTAGGAATCGCTATTTCCACGGCGCTCAGAGGCTGCACGTAGCCTCTGTGAGCAGTGTGCCACTGATGTTTACTGTGTGAGGCTGGTCATCTCTGGGTTACTGGGCAGTCACAACTGCCCAGATCAAGTGCAACAAACCTTCAGGGACAGCAGCACTAACAACAGCACATTCTCAAGTGAAATTGCAATGGAGAATAGGCTTCTGAAGTAAAATGAGTGACATGGGGTCTTTTTTAAAGGAGAGGTATTTCTAAGATAAAAAGACCTGGTATGCTAGAGTTCTACTTAAGTGCTCTCCAAAATATTCAAACATCAAAGTAGTTTGGAAGAGTAGATAATTTATTCACCAAAGTCTATCATGAGAAGCCTCACTTATCAATACGTAAAAATTTCCCCAAGCAGGAACCATGACAAATCCCTGCAAATCTCAGTTCAAGACTATTACCTGCTCCAATAGCAAGTCAACTTTTTAATGGTGTCTATACACTTCAATAATACTCAAAGAAAATATAATATGAAGAGAGACAAAACTACTTACAAAACTGATTCTTTTTTTCTTATGTCCTTAACTTGGGAAAGATAGTTTACTCACAGTTTGTCATGTTTGGTTGTTTTATAATCTTAAATAATCTTCCTTTGTTCAGGTTTCATGATCTAGTCAGTGGGAAGTTTCTTGGGTGATGTGAGTAGGGCCTACGCCATTTTAACAGTGAGTACAACTCATGATCATAAGCCTACAAAGATAAATAAAACAGTAAAATATTAGGGAGCTCCTACATGCAGTCAAAGCTGCAGTGAAGTGAAGATGCTCTCCCTTTGATCTTAAGCAAGTTGTCTGGAGCACTGGTAGCAGTCTAGTTTTCTTATTACACATCAAAGAGGGGACTATAACAAACAAAAAAGATGCTTGGAAAATTATTCGAGCATTTAGAACCATTCTGGACCCTAGGATGACATGAGTACTTTGGCATCAGAGCTGCAACTACTAAAACTGCACACACTTATGTAGCTACTACAGTAGCACAGCTTTAGGAGAGTGCAGATGCAAAATTAAACACTTTCTGTGCTGCTAGCGGGGTCACACTTGGTCCCTTCAGATCTTTTTAGGTTATGTGGCCTATTAAAATTAATTAAAAAAATATTTCATCATCACTGAATGGCAATAAAAATATATTGGGTAAGATCTCACCAGGTTTTCAAGCCAGGCATCAATTCAATTTATGTACAATATGCTAGTCCAGCAAAAAACTTGAATGAAACAAACAATGAGGTATCTTCTATTACTGTTGATATTTGTGTCTTGAGGCTCTCTAGTCCAATCTTACAAAACAAAATATTTAGGTTTTGATTTTGCTGTGACCCCTGTTTGATTAGAATACATTGCAGAAGCTCTATTTCTCCTGAGCATCTATCACCCAGTGCTTTTGTACTTTTCTTTTTGTGAAAGGGCAGTTTCTTGGCTTAATCTTTTGGAAGATCTGTTATTATTTTGATAATGAGCATACTACGCTCTCGTGCCACGGCAATGCAGATTCTGGGTTTTGGAGCTTTAATACCACTATTATTGACATCCATAGGAGTTGCAGTTTTGCAATCAAAGCAGATCATACACTGTAAAATGCAGAAGTAAAATTGGGGCAGCTAATCAGTGTATTTGTAAACTCATTTGAAATAAGAATAATGGCGGGCAGAGAGATTCTATTCTATCTCCTTGTAGATGTGATAATAGACCTTCATAGCTCTAGGGGTCGGTTATAAAGCTCATCAGAGGTACATGGTTAACTACTTTTTGCAAATGATCTCTTCTGAATTTCTCTCTTTCTCAGCTAGAGATTTAATCCAGAGGGTAATGATTGTTCTAGCTGATGTTAATTAGGAAAGTTGTGATTTTCATCAGCAACTTTCTGCGTTTGTCTATTTCACTCACAATCAAGAAGTAAAAATTTAACTAACTTTACTAATAAAACTTTCCAGTAGTTTTTAACATATTGTTATTCAGCATTATCCAGTAGAAAACCAAGTTACCTTTATCATCAAATGTATTTTTCCATTTCTTTTCAATCTGTATATTCCTTTTTTCTGTTCCCTCTCCTATCATCAGACCTCAGTCCCATCTCTTTCTTTTTTTCTCCATTTTATTTTCCTTTCTTTTCCATCACTTACATGATAAAGTGGCTCTGTGGGAAAAAAAGAAAACAAACCCAAAAAACTCATGATCATATCACTAAAATCTATGCTTGGCAGCATATATTTCACCATCTGTATCATAATATATGCACTCATGATAAATCAAGCTTTCCTATAGAACTTGGACTAACAAGCTTCCTAACATTTGAGGACTTGACTTTGAAATTGTAGGTTAGTTTACCATTATTTTTTAAAAATGAATACTGAAGGTTCAGAAAGATAGATGCATATAAAAATACAGAGACACACAACTAATGCATCAAAATAAGCAACAAGAGATTCACAGTTTCCAATCACTGTTGGAGCAACGGCTGCAGGCTCAGAAAGAAAATCATCTGCCACTTCACAATAAATTTACACCCAAAATTATACTCCTTTCAATGGCCAGAGCTCAAAATCTCTCCTTTAGAGAGATCACTCAATATGCCCCGTGAGCTACTTAAACATTCCAAGTGCACAATATCCAGACTATGAACCCAAGCATCTGATACGTCTAATTCAGATCTTAAGTTTTGGGACCATGCATGAGTATCTAACATGGTGTTGTTCTGCTTTTAACTGAGGTTTCTTTGAGCTATTGCTCTGTAAACATTTAGAAACAAACAGGAGCTTCTTGTCTGTGCAGTTTGCCCTATATCCTTTGTTGTATTGTGCTTAGTTCTTTAGGAAAATTCTTGTAAGAACTGCTCCCCTGCCTCCTGAATCTGAAAAACAGAATTTTGGATTCTGTTCCCTGTGTATAACTTCCTTCAAAGGCAGAGCCTTTGTCCAGAGAGCTGCTCTGGACAATCCTTTCATTGCTTACACAAAGACATTTCAGGTTTCTCAGGCAGCATTCTGAATGGTCACTTAGAAAGAAGCCTTTGCTTTGCTACAATCCAAGTCACCCTATGCTCAGATGAAAGAAAGCTGTCAAAAGCCTGTTCCCCTTCTAACAGACAATACCTGAAATAAGGTCAGTGACTTAGAAACATAAGGTATTTCTTGTTACATCCAAGAACCTGAGGCATGCCTTCCCTTCCAGTCAGTGGCATCATTAAAACTCTTGACAGTTTTAATGATTAGTCCAGCTGTTTCTTACCACTTTTGCAAGCAAAATGCCGGAGGAGACAGTTTCGGCCATTAGGATAGTTACACTGTTTTCCCCAGTGATGCAGTCACAGTCCTGAGTCTCTATCCATTTTCATTGCAAAGGGTTTCTCATAACCCAGTGGTAGTGATGCCATGGTAATCTCGACATGAAGTCTTTTAAGGTCCATTATAATATTTCATTATTATCTCAAACCTAGTGTTAGATCCCCAACTACAGGAATAGATACAACACCTTACAAAGGCACAGCAAGAGAGAAACTAGATCAAAACATCTTACTAGATAAAATAAACCTTTGAAAGTGTTATATTTCTATGAGTTCTTAGAAGATTTTCTGAATGGTTTCAAATGATGTAGGATGGGAGTGTAATTTCCCTAGGGAGAATCGCAGAAATAGTGTGATATAACATTCCTTTTCAGATATTTAGTAATACAATAATCATAGTTCCAAGGACTAAAGTTGTATCAGGTAATAAAATCTATAAAATTTAGCACCCAATAGATTCTCATGTTTCCTACTCATCATACAACTCATACAAAAGTATTAGCGAGACTGGCAGAATACGATAGGATGTGAGCTCAGCAGTGTAAACAATATCAGTAGAAGACAAAAGTGGATAAATCCTAGCTCTTTCCATCAAGTCTAGCCAGCAGGGAATGAATCAATTTTAAAAGGAATTCAAATTTTCTAAACTAATTATTATGCCACGGCATATCCCATTTAACACTGCTAAAGAACAGCTACCTCAAAGGCAGCTGCTGTTCACACCATGATTCCAAGCAGTGAGCAAAGACAGGTCGGGCTACAAACTGCAGTAAATTCCACTGTGATTACCAAGGGACACACAGCATGCTTCAAGTGAAGATTTCAAAGAGCTGCAACATTTCAGCTAAGAAGAGCCCTCGGTTATTAAAGTCTTAACAAGAAAAATCAACACAACACATTGTACAATATTCTCATTTCTTTCCCAACAGTCGATTTTCTTTGAACCACAAGTAAGTTAAGACTAAACAGATGAAACAGGTCATAAGTAAGCCTGTTTTCTTCATTCCACACCAAATCATCAATAAATACTTATTGCATATGCACCAACATGCCTTTTTTTTGTGTACACAGATGGCTTTTGAAAAATCCGGAGAATCTGATAAAATATAGGCAACAAGCAACCCATCTTTTTCTCACATCTCAAAACTAAAGTGCATGCGTATGGAGACTGGCTTTTTTCTTTGAGCTATTTTGTGTTTCTGTTGCACACTGTCACCCAGACCAGAGAGAACTGTACGTGAAAACCAGACAATGCTAGAAAAAAACATATTCATACATTTCCATCCTTCAAGTTTTGCATTCATTTCTTGACTTCCTCATCCTTGAAGTTTGGTGCAGCAAAAACATCCAACAGAAAATATGGGTATTATGGAGATATCTCAAAAATTGTGGTCACGGATTAGCAGTTGAAATTAAAGAGATCTCAGGCTCCTCGTTCCTAGATTTTCTGGATTAGGAATTGGGCAGCAACAAGCCACTTTCAGGCCTCCATGATAGGACTGATGAGTGGCTCTCCCAGGGCCCTGGCTGCACCAAATGCTATAATGGCCCTGAGCAACCACACCTCGTTGGCTTGGGAGCTGAGTTTGAGCTCTGGTCTGTGACAGAAAGAAATGTGAGCATTTTCCCCTCTTGGTGCTCTGTCTCTTTGCTGAAAAGATGCCTGTTTCATGCTAATCTCTGACTGTAAATGGATGAATTTAATATTGTACAGAGTAAAAAATGGGCATTGAAATCTCAGTGATTCTTAGGAGCAGGGAAAGAAAGGAAGCTTCAAAGACAAAACACAATGACACATTTAGTAGCATTTTCAATCCAAGATGAACTGGAGAAAAAAGGTGTCTTACATCTGTGCCTATAGAAGGCGAGGGTTGTTAAGAGTGTCTGGGACCAAGGAACATTTAATGGTGTCTGGGAGCCACATATGTTCTGCTTTATTTGTCACTACACAGGAAACAAAATGCATCTCAATAATTTTACAGTTATGCACTTAAAAATGTAATCACTCTTAGGTTACGAGAAACATTTTTGTTTTAAACCATCATGAAACCAGAAAAGTGACACATAAAGATATATTTTACCATTCCCCTGAGAGAGGATAGTCACTAACCTAGAGTTAAAAGCCTTTAATTTTTTTTTTTTT